>JAPDOI010000010.1:1897500-2250000 GCA_029168955.1 Aplectana chamaeleonis
AAATTTCTTAACTTGATATGACGGACGTGCAATGACAGGAATCTCAGAAAAAACGCTGATTTTCTGGAGTATACTGAGATTAAGTATACAATTTTTCGAACAATAAAGATAATATGGAATTCAACCAGAAAGTCGAGCTTTCATGAGAGGTGCACCTTGGGTACAAGTTAAGAAACTAATTTTTACATAGAAAATTACATATCCCTACATTCAATTAATAAAAAATAAATAAATAAATTATTGCGCAAATAAAAAATTTAACAAAGAGGTGAATAAATAAAGAAATAAGCAAATGAATAAATACATCAATACCTGATGGACTAAATAAATTGATAAATAAAGAATACCCAATAAAAATGAATATCGGGATGTTAAGAAAGGGCTACTTGGAAAGCTCAACCCGCTTGATATCTTGCATCAAGATGTAGGGGAAGTTTTGTTCCCCAAAGATGTTCAAGTGTCCTCGTTCTCATGTTTCGGTCCGTCAGAGCTAAATATGTTAATATTCAGCTTTGAATATATCATTTTTGAAAATAATTTTCAGGGAAAGCAGTCATATTCTGGGATGCATATCTTATATAATACTAAAACGAAGATTCTTTCAGCCGATTTTTCAGAATTTTTCCAGCCATAGGAATTTGCATTCTAAGGGAAATTTCCGGAAAAAATGGCAGTTTCCCTAGCATCTTTGTTTTCCATCGACGTCAGAACACCAAACATATGTAATAGTGAAGTATCATATGCAATGTATTACCTGATGAAAATTGATCTGTCCGATGAAAATTGATCTGTCCGATGAAAAAAGCAAAAATCTAACGTTTGAATAAATTGTCGGTGATTCACAACATAAATATTGCAAGATGGGGCATTGGATACAATGCTCAAATGAGAAGTTTGTACCCCCAAAGTAGCTGAGTAATCAAGATAAGATGGAAAATGTGGATTTTGGAAAAGTTCCTGAAAATGCGAAATTCGCTAGATTGAAAAAATACACCTCAAACCCATAGTGGGAAGACAATAAATTATATGATTATATAAATAATTAATGAATAAATATTTGAGTTAAAGATTGAATAAGTTGATTAGTCATTCAAGGATTAAGCAATAAGGTCAATAAATAAATAAACGAAAGAAAACAAAATGAACGAGTAGGTAAATAAATGAGGACTAGCTAAAAAGTGGGTTCACCATTTACTAAGTAAAGAAATCGGCAAAGTTAGTAAGTAATTAAATTCCATAGGCAGGAATGTTTGAGCTGACAAGGAAATTTTTAAGCCGTATGTTTTAGTACAAAAAATGGCAACTAGTGAGAAATCTATTACTTCGAAATGCTTACCGAATGGTCGAGTGTCCTAGATTTTGTTTTTGAATATTATTTGATTGCTTGGGATTCTTGGTTACACGGGAAATTCGAAGAATCCTTTTTTTTTCGAGCAAACCGAGCATTCGAATAGTGCAACAAGCAAAATTACGATTCTGTGTTTCATAATTGTTCTTTTTGAATTCAAGGACAACTTGTGAATGTAAAAAAAGAAAATAACTATTCTTACAATTAGTAAATTTTTGTGTACAAGAAGGCATGAGAACGCAGAAAAACATCTCCAAATTGGCAGCTACTGACGAGCTGCTATTCTCTATCTCAATCGAATCATTTAGAGCAAAACATATTGTTTGTGTAGATGCTTAACGTGCTAAAAACGAGAGGCGATCGAGTCTCTGCTCAAAAAAGAAAAATAGAATTGTGGTATCAGCTCTCAAAATCGTCTGAATGCGAGAGAAAGATGGTGAATTCAAAATGAGTTATGGTTAATAAAAGATAAGGGCGAATTTCGTGCATTCATTGACGGCCTACTAACCTTGATTACCACGAGAACAACAGGAAGAGCACCGTTCCTCATAGCGCAGTGCGATGCACGCGAACTTTGGCTCGCGTACGTTGCCTTGACGGGTTCGATTCTATCAGTGCAGCGAGTTTTGCATTTGTGGCTGCTACCTCCTCGCGTTCAACCATTGGTTAACAAGCGGCTTGCGTGACGTATCCTCACGGTCAGTAGGCGGCTAACTCATGGGCAGCGAGCATTTAACCCGCAGCTGAATTTCGCTGTTTATCTGCGGTTAACGTACTGATTACTACCACCCCAAGTCTTTTACCAGGGCCATCCGGAATGTCATCTCCGATTTTCTTCCGCATTCCGAGGAGCTTTCCAGATGTGGGAAGACTAGAAATGAACGGAGTTGTGCAGAATTGAATAATGTTGATATTTGGTGTGAGGGGTAGTACTTGACTTGGTTCAAGCTCCAGTTCTGAATGAGCGCTTAGAATATCTGGCATTCAAGATTGTCGAAGCCAACCGACTTCACAGGTTGGGTCGTGTATAGTCACAAGGATTCCTGCATGGGGCTTCGTTGGGTGGAGGCGGGTACTCCACCAACATTCACCTCTGGGCAGCTGAAGGGGGGTACCTCCACCACTGGGAAAACCGGCAGCATGACAAGAAAAAGCCCCCAAAAAGAATCAAAGTGACCCCTCGTATAATAACACCAGGTAAGGGGCGGAGAAGTAGGTTCCACCGGCTGAGAGGGCAGACTTATTTTGGGAGGTCTTACCGGGTGAGCGGGCGGGTACGCATTTTACCGGAGAGCGCATGGTTTTACGGGGTGAGTGGGCGGACTTAAGTCCACGGCGGATCATATCACCGGGTGGACGGGCAGGTAAAATCTATCCGAATCGGACTCTCCGCCCACGTGGCCGGTGTGCGCGAGGAGAAGCCGTCGCAAAGGCATTTTCCGGACCAGTCTTCTCCCGACTGTTAGGACTGGAGTAGTGTTCGCTATGTGTCTCTTTTTCCTGATAATCGATTGAGCGGTCCTAAAAGTGCCTTGGCGTCGGCCGCCTGACACGCACGACGATCGCGTGGGCTGACAGTCTCATTCGGACAGACCTTATATCCTCTGTAAAACGTCTTCATTCTCAAAACTCACTGCGATTCTGCTCCCTCCGTCTGTCATGCGCTCTCTCACTGGCTCTAACTTCCGCTCCGCACCAGCACGCGTAGAAACCATGAGAATTCCGCGGTTATATAGCCTATGATATCTTCGGGTGAGAGGATGTGTTTACGCGGTGAGCGGGCCGGCGATGCATATCACTGGCCTAATATTGAAGACCTAAAGCAAACCAGGATCTCATGCGGCGCGGGCAAAGTAGGCTTCTCTGTCTGGCCATTTCCTTGTGAGGGTATTTGAGACGGTGGGTGTGAGGAGTCACACATTTTTTTTACCGTAAGATAAAGGCGTTTTGAAGAAAATTGACGGCCAAAGGCATGAACCGAACACTGCTGTTGATAGATCAGCTCGGAGGTGAAACGATAGCCTAAAATTCAGTTATTCAGTTACCCCTCGGCGTTCGTCGTTCCATCGTCAGTTGGCGACTACCAAATCGCAGAAATTGCTCAGAGCTTCAAGAATGGGAGGCTCCCGGTGATCACATGGGCGAATGAAACTGGAGCTCTGTTGATTAGAGGGAGTGGATTCACAGCCAGCAAAATCGTCCAGAAGATCAAAATGGTCAGATATTCATTTTGTACACATTGATAGCAAGATCTTTCCACGCTGAGCTTATTACTCTATTGCCTGTTCGTTTCTTGCTGAGCTTTCGACTATCGTGCAGCGGTAGCGTAACGGTGCAAAGTTTCCCTTACTGGTGACTGTTTTATCTGCACCCCCACGATTTGGAAAACTATGTCTCCGTGTTCGAAATTGCCTAAATTCCTCTGGGGACAACAAAGATAGCATGTACATTGCATTTGGAGAAGGCAGGGTTATTTACATACATATCCTGAAATTTTTAGGGTGTTCGAAGAAAATTTCGGATTTGGCTCAAAACTTCCCACTGGAGACTATTTAGGGCGCTGAACGCGAATCTGGGGCCGGCTCTATCAACGATATAACCACGGTTTTACATTCAAGTTTACTCCGTGGGGTAAATTTTCGCTATTCGTCAGAAATTATACCCCAATGTTTGTGGTATATGTGGTAGTATCCGATACCCGGCCGAAGTAGTCGGGTATTCGGTACTATTGTCTCAGCAAGCGCACTCTATCAGCGGACATCCCGCATTCAACGATTTCTATTGGATTTTCTCGCTCTTTTACATTCTGATTTCATTTGTTTTCTGGTTGATTTTCTGTACTTATCTCTATGTTCCTCTTCTGTACAATGAAAAAGACCCTCATTTTCGAAAAGCAGTTAGGAACCCAATTTTTCTAATTCCTTCGAATCCTAATTCTTCCGTTACGTATGATTTTAATGCTATACCGTCATTAGCTCTTGCGTCTTCTTAAATATGGTAGTTTGACATAGCCTCCGCTATTGTGTTTTCCCGAGATTTTAGACTAAGAAAAACACCGAAAACGTCGAGAAATGGAAAGTTCTCCCCCCACACACACAAACGCGCGCGCTATCAATACACCTAGAGTCTTCATCACAGGTGCACGCTGGAACAACAAGAAAAAATAGGAAGATCTAAAAAAAAGTTATGTTATCAACCATTAGTCCAACATTCCTGCTAATCCATTGACGGATCCGAGAAAATGTCCTTGCGACAGGCCCTCGACACGCACGCTGACCGCGTGAGCGAACAGTGAAAATCGGACAGACTTTATGTGTATAAACCTCTTCAATTTTCCTAATTTTACGTGTACGCGAATGCACAAAGGGTTTTAATTATACGTCACAGGGTAGACTCCCGTTACTCTGGTGGGGTAAAACTTCATGAATCGCAGTTGGGTTTAGCTCCAAGGCCTAGTGCACAGTCTAATAATCCGTGGCATGAATAACTCCGAAATTCTTTAAAGGCAGTGTTCACGATGAAAATCGCTTTTCTGTTTTTCCACCTATCTTGAAAAGCGCCCCATGCTGATTCTAATGATGTCTCTGAAGTCGTTCGAGACCTCTTGTGAACGGAGTTATGGTCCCTCAAAGATTGAGCTAAGGAAAATGGTGGACGAGTTGTCCGAGCCTTGTAACTTACGTCTTTTGCAGCCGATCTATGCCAGCTGACCTGAGTGAAGAGAGAAGCTGAGAATGAAGGGAAGAACGGGGCTAATGATTGGAAATCATCGCTCATCTGACGATTTCGAGCATTCATTTGTTCACTTGGGTGGGCGTGTGATGCGCTTTCAAGGTTTGCCTTGCGCTCGAAGTGGCAACTTCGGGCTCTTTTGGAGCTTTTCCTGGCTTCTTTTCATACGTTCTTTCGACGTCAGCGATACAGTATGCCCCTTCACTACCCATTCCTAGTGGAAACTGGAACACATTTTTTATCGTGAACACTGCCTTTAATGAATCCAGCCCCTGGAGTCTGTTTGTCGCTAGATTCAGAATTACCTTAGACTACGATAGGCATAATGCCTCTCAACTCCCAGCAGTGTTTACAGGTGCCCAGCAGGAACTACTCATCCCTTCACCATTCAAGTCGGGATCCAACACGGATCAGACTTGTCGCTGTCGCTGTTCATCCCATGCATGGATACAATTACTCAAGACCTGCAGAAACCACATTCATGGGCCTTACTGTACGCTGACGACGTCATGCCAGCTGCCGAGTCGCGAGAGGAGCTGCAAGTTCAAGTACAACTATGGAATGATCGCCCGCATGGGCTAAGTCTCATTGTCGCCAAATCCGAGTACAAGGATTGTGGACCAAGAATCGAAGAGGGATCCATCAGCATTAACGGCACCAACCTTAAGAAGGTGGACAGTTTCAAGTACCTCGGATCAAGGAACACATCTGCCGGCGACGTGCTACTGGATGCCCATAGGCGCACCCATGCAGCGCGGACCAAGTGAGGAGCGACAACTGGCCTAATGTGTGACAGGAAGATTCCAATACGCCTCAAGTCCAAAATCTACAGGACGGTAGTGAGGCCAGTCGCCCTTTAGGCTCCTTTAATAGCAGACGACCTAGCGCCAAGTGACGCTGGGAGATTGCATCTTTAATATTTGTTATTAATCTAACTCCTCAGCGCAGCCGGCCTGTCTCAGACGGTGGAGGCATTGCGGCAGTAGCGGCTGCCACTAAAAACATCAATGCCATCGTTAACCCCGTGCCGTCCCCGGGCACGTTGCATGCGCCAGCCGTCGAGCTTTATGCGCCAGCGTTTTGGCCACGGTATGATTACTGCCGCTGGTCGCTGGCGCCAGCCGCTTGTCGTCTGCTATGGACGGAACCTTACGCCACCGAATGCTGACAGACTACAAAAATCGTTGGGCAATCTCTCTATGTTGTGAGATGCGGATGCTCAGGTGGTCAACAGCTACCTTGAAATGCAGGTTAACGAATGACCTAGTGCCTTCCACCTTTGTAGAGTAAACCTCGCGGAAGACCAAAAACCCGATGGCTTGATCGAGTGAAAACGAACATGGCTGAGCGCAACTCACTAAGAAAAAAACACCGCTGACAGGAACAAATCCATGGGAATGTTCTTGAAACGCACCCCTGAACAACTAGAGCATTGTGTTCTGGACAGAAAACCTCAATTTATGTGAGAGTAGCTACTGTGAATGGCAGACGCAGACCAAGTTTTGAAAGCAGTGTATACAACAAAAACAGTCTTCCTCCTCTCAACGGCTGCCGAAAGAAGCAAACAACTGAAAATTCAGCTTCAAGAGAGCGGCCGATTATCAAGAAGAGAAAGTTGTCTGTTTAACGATTCATAATATTTCAATTATCTATTGTTCTTTTAAATTCAATTCTCAGCTGTTTACTTTGATCGGTAGCCTTTGAACGTAGAGGGCGGGACGCCAGCGAATCACTCAAGATTGAGCCCAGCAGAGCTGTTTCGAGTTCCTAGCCGTTTTTGCTGCTGATGCTGTGAGCCCAGGATCCCTCGATTTCTAGCGTAAACTCAAAAACTGTTCTTATCGTGAACACCGCCTTCAACCGAAAGTTCAGTACCTATTGCTCAATGTCTTCGGACCTGGGCGAAGAACTCATATTTGCGTGAAAAAGAGTAATGAGATATGGAAACACATGATCACATACATATGATGACATAACATAAATAGAAAGAAAACGGAAGGAAAGCTACGTTTGCGAAAACGGCGTCTGCCCACACATACCCTCAAAATGCAGATGTTCTGCGGTTTCATTCAATGTCAATACTTCGGAGTTGATCCTCGTTAACTATCGGTATTTTCTCTACTGGAGTGTGTTTACTGCACCATCTGATCTGCAGCTTTATTCACTAGTGACACTGCGATCCTCTGGGGCTCCTTCCCTACAGGGAAAATATTCAACGTGCTCATGAAAGCCAAAGTTGAAATGAATGAGAGGCTTGTACTGCAAAAAAGGACCTCCCGTTTCAGTTTGGTCCTGCTTTCTTGCAGGTATTGAGAGTGCTCTTAGAAGGGAAAGGAGGCTCCGGAGGAGCGCAGTGTCACCACCGTATCTAGCAGCTTGGACAACGGCGCAGAGAATTTACTCAGCAACGAAGCCACCACCGTTTTATTGGGGATGAACTCTGATGCCCGGAAATCTAATTGAACCGTTGAATAGCAACATTGTAGAAGTATTATATATACTATGAATGGTAGAAGTTGAAGCTCGTCCGCTGAACCTTCATTGACTACGTTTCGGGCATAAGCCCGTCGTAAGGTCAACTCAAATAATACAAACAAATCGACAACATCTTCTCGCCAAAACCAACTACCGACCTGTGGCGACTGAGATGGAGCAGGGTCGCAATAGCAACCCCTTTTTAAAAACCTCTGGGCTTGTCTGCGGTTGCGACCCTACCGCTGGATTTATCTGCGGTTGCGACCCTACTCCATCCATCTCAGTCACCCTAGGTCGGTAGATGATGTTGGCGAGAACATGTTGTCGATTTGTTTGTATTATTTCAGTTGACCTGACGAGGGCAAATGCCCGAAACGTGGTCAACGAAGGGTTCAACGGACGAGCTTCAACATCTACCAGTCATAGTACAAAAGAATGAAGCGCTGAAGATATTGTTTTTTTTTCAAAATTTGGATTGGAGGACTTCAAAGGCACAGGACACCCGAAAATTTTTTTGATTCCATACTTATCTTGGAGAGAAGCACACGCTGAACACAACGGTACCTCTAAATCGCTGTGGACCTCTTACAAGCGGAGTTATGGCTCTTTGGACCTGACATTACTTTAAAGGCGGGAATGTCGTGGACGAGTTGTCTTAGGCCTGTATTTCTCTTCCTTCTCAGCCGCTGTGCAAAAGCAAGCCAGAATGAGGAGACAGACCGGCAGGGGAGTGAAGAACGATGACGCGGTTTAAATTCACCCGTCCATCTAGCCGCAATCAAGTTCGAAAACCAGGAAGGGGGTATGGGCCTTGATGGCGAACGAAGGGGGTGGGGTCTGTGGTGGTCGCTTATATCTCGCTTATTTCGAAGAATTGAGATCTCCTCCTTGGCACGTGTTATACAGAAGGGGTCTACTACACAATTACAGGGAAATCTCAAAATTCATATCTGAGGGTGAACTGTGCCTTTGAGGATTCCACTGTGATTAGCGTGTGACTCTCTCCAGGATAAGATGGAAACTGAAAAATATTCTCCTTAGTGTTTTGTGCCTTTAAAGCAAGTTCTAGGCAAGAGACGATTTGTTACCAACTTTACCCATTTCGCCCTTTTTTCCCTATGTTAGTAGCCGTATAGTAAAACGTGTATTCATAGCTCACAATTACTACAAACCAAACAAAATTGTAATTTAGTACCCGATCTGCTTCGTACCATCACATTGCCAGAGTAAATTATGTCCGACTCAAACGTTCCATTCAATGTCAGAATTGGTTAACGGCCTAACAGTTATACAAGACACCACCATCATCGTTCAAACACGCTAAAAAACCCAAAAAATAACCGCAGGTTAGTCGATGATCGAGCCTACAAGAGAATAAATGAATGAAAATTCTGAAAAGTCTACTTTAAAACGTACTTCAACTTTCACAACTGCTGGATTCGTATTTAGCGTTGTCTACACAATCACCCCACCTCCCCATATTAATTTTGACCACAAGGATTCAGCAGAATTACAGCGGCCTGAATGCACAGGTTAGAGCTGAAGTCGAGTAGTAGACGTGTCATAGGCAGTGCCTACGATAATTTTCATCTGGGGTGCGTTCCAAGATTTCCACAGAGGGAAAATTAACTTGATAAGAGCCGGCCAATGATAGATTGAGAGACCGCATGAAATGAGCCTATCTGTTAGATTATCACTTGTTATATCTTATCAGACCCAGTTTAATCCCATGGGAATCTTCTTGGAACACACACCTGTTTTCCGCCGGGAATCAAATTGCCGGGATGGGAGCGAGGAAACGAACAAAAAACAGGCCCCAAAGAGTCATAATCTGCTCTGAAAATCGCTCGCTAGTCCTTTCAGCTCGCGGTAGATTCTTCCGAGGAGGAGTTTGGTCCACCTCAACGATTCGGCTTCTCCACACCTCTATTTGCATTGGAGCGCGAGTGCGCATAATACTAGCATTGGAGCGCGTGAGCGCATTAACAATTTACAGCGCAACTCTTCCAGCAGCGATGTTTCGACAAGCGACGCCCACTCTCGCGCTTTTTCATACTTTTCTGCGGTTTTTCTTCATCAAGGGCACATTCCGGCATTAAACCTTCGATTTCTGGCCAAAACTAGGCAACGATTTTTATCGTGGACACTGTGTCTTTAAAGGCATCGTTCGCGCTGAAAATCAATTTTCATTTTTCTGACTCAATTCCATGAATGAGTCCGGTAGACCACACCGGTGAGCTTCGGCGCGTCAGAAACGTAGGGTTATGATGTTGGAAAGGGTTTAAAGATGAGTATCCGCCACCAGTTCTCACCAGTCATCTAGCACTTTTTCATAGAATGTTGATGTGGCTGTCCAGCAACATGAAAAACAGTTACGGCACAAACTCCACATGCAGAAAAACATCGAAAATCATAATGACGAGGCCTCCGAAGGCAGAAAAACGTCAAAAACCATTTTGGCGCGAAATTCAAATTCATGTTTACAATGTGTTCCGATTGACTTTTCTTCACAAATGAAGGTTTTTCATAGGCCTCTTCGACATTTTCGTTTACTAGAGAGGCCAAGCTACACAACAACATGAAAAAATGATACACGATTTTATGCGCGTACGATGCTTTTAAGGAAGCATTTCATAAGCATAATACAAGCTCATGGGTTCGCCCTGGAATTACTTACTGTGTGGACATTGCCTGCACCAACTAAACCGATGGAAAAAATCACAATAGTTCAAAAAGGGAGCATTCAGAGATCTGCGAGTAGCGACTGGCATAAAGATGTAGCTGCCTGACCTCGTGACGTGACGTTACTAAATATCCAAGATCATAAAATTTAATTATCAAATTAAGGAATTTCAGGATCTCAAGTTCCGCTATGCAGTTACAGATATCCGCTGTTACAGCACGCAGCACTACGGTAATCATGCTTGAGACAAGGGATGATCATGCCGGGACCTGATGGCCCCAGCAAGATTTTATGATCGTGCTGCATGTTGCAACAGCGGGTGTCCGCAATTGCTGAGAGGAGTTTTGCTCCGAAAAAGATGGAGTGTGCTTACCGCAGCCATGTCATAATTTTGACGCGCTCTCATCAGGGACCTGGCGACTAAGCGTGAGCGGATCTACCTGTCGTCCACGGAACGTTCCGCCAGAGTTGAGGAAAAAAGCATGCAGCACTACCGCTTGCCACGGGCTGTCTTCGGAATGGAGAACTCTCCACGAATGAAAAAGTTGTTATCTCCTCGGCGAGCAAGGCGAATTGAGGCGAAAACTTCATCAGGTTCGCCCCGCTCTACGCTTACCTCGCTCGAACTTCACCAACTCGCTAACACGAAAAGGCGACGAGCAAGGCTCTGTGGAACGGCTTCGTTCCCGTACCTCCGGTGTTTTTCGGGTTATTTCGTTCCGCTTCCGTTTCCGAGTTTTGGGCCCGGAAACGGAATAATTTAGTGCAACACGTTCTATGATAGTGGGTCTAAACAACGGTTTTTTAGGGCAAGGGGATTAAAGTTCATGGGACACTGAAAACTACATCCCCCTTGTGTACAAGCGGATATCTGAGCTCGGCTGAGATCATTCACGAAAATTTGCAAAAACCGGCGAGCTTCAAGAGATATCGTACATAATAATAAATGGCTAAGAGTTAACCGTTGACTGCAGAATGTGCGGGACCCAACCGTGAGTGCGCCAAGCAGCGTCAAAAGTGTGTGGGACCGACCTGGGGACCCTGCCAAGTGCCATGAAGAATGAGCCGGATCCAAGAGTGAATGCGGCACGCGCTGGGGGCAGTCTGTGAGACCAGACTGGGTTTCAAGGAACGATATTAACTAAGTTTTCATTTGGCAATAATTCGATTATTCTATGCGTCATTATACACGCCTACAAGTACGCCGCGATGCAGCGTGGGTGTGAACCTTGCTTCAAGAGAACACAGAATTAACGAAAAACAGAACATTCACAGTTATCTATCTGGATCCAGTGCAAGTTACTTACCCTTTTTAACAGTAAGGGAGGAGGGCACGTCAGAAAAATGGCACTGTTCCATTTTCGGGCTTCCACAGGCCACGGGTAAATGCGTTATCCCAAGTCAGTAAGTTTAGATGTTGAACCCAAATATGATGTATTGTCCAGAAAGATGAATATGATGTAGACTTGAACGTGTAGATTCGGATATGGAAAGTCGTTTGGCGCGTTTGGGATTTCAAACAGCGCGTTTTCGCGAGTTACGCGGTCTAACGCGTTAGAATGCAGGACCCGGCTCAGTACAGCTGCGACGCCGCCATGCGACCGCGCCGCGTTACTCGCGAGGATGCTGCTCGGAAATACGTCGCCGAGTAAAGTCTTTCCGAATAGGACTGTCCGCCCAAGCGGTCGACGTGCGTGTCAAGCGCCCAGCGCGAAGGCATTTTTTGGACGAGCCTTTCCACGACTGCAAACAGCTGGCTGAGATGTTATTCACTATTCGTCTAATGATCCTGATACCCGATTTACGAGTCCGTAAAATGTCTTCGAGATGGCACGCCGGCCGCTTGGGCCGACAGTCTCATTCGGACGGACTATACATCTGTAAAACTCCAACAGCAACCGTTTGAATAGGCCGTGCCACTTTTGTCGGAAGCCACGAGGCAGCAAGGCGCAACACCATCACTAGATCGATATTTACCACAGAAACGTCAACGCCTGTGCCCCGTAGATGTTGCGGCTTCTCACAGAAACGACACCGACGACATATGCTGATTACTTGACGTCTAGCTCTTCTTTGACCCAATTCATGACACCGCCACTAATTGAACAGTTTCTGTATGTCAAACTCGCATTTGGAGCAACAAAGATAATATACAGTTAAACTTAGTTTAAAATATTGAAATAAAACCAAAGTCCAAAATAAGAAACAGCTCACCGTGAAATTTGGTAAATTAGAAGTCTACTGACGGGCGGAAGTCCAGCTGGAGATGCTCTGGCAGCGGCGTGGGGAGGCGAAATAAGGACGAGGTGCCACGAAAAGCAAGAAAAATAACATTGAAAACAGACGCATTTGATGAGTCGATACAAGAAAATCAGCCGCGGCCAAGAATTTCGCAAACTGCACGAATGCATGTGGATTTCGAAACTCGCGCCCACCACTGACGTGGCGCGGAATTTGAAAATCGCCTTTTCGAAAGTAGGGCGATTTTCGCCTAGTCTAAAAATCAACAACCTCGCTGCCGAAGCGATCCCGTGGCGAATTGGGCGAAAACTTCACCGGTTTCGCCTCGCTCCACGCTTACTCTCGCCTAAACTTCACCAACTGGCCAACACGAAAAGGCGATTAGCTAAATTAGGCGAAATCGGTGAAGTTTTTGCCATGATGATAAGATGGGCGTTTTAGGCCGCGCCCACCGAGGCGATTCGCCATCTATTGTCTGACTAGGAGTGCTTTGGTGACACACTTTAGTTGGCTGCGACTCCGCTCCCACGTAGGAATCATTAAGGCATCGTTCATACGTCGCGAGAGCGTGCGATTACGCAAAATCGATGTTCATCAAGGCCACAGTTTTCGCTTGGCGCTCATGCGCGCTGCCTCTCGCGAGCCCTCGCGCGCTCACGCGCGGCCGTTTTCTTACGCCTGCGCCAGCTCAAAGAAGGAAGCAGCAAGTTTTGAGCCTAATGCTCAACCCCTAAAATAGGAGGCATCAAACCTGTCGCAAAACTGTTGCCCTTGTACCCCATAACACCACCACAGAATGAGCAAATCTTAGGAAATTTGTCAGCCGTTGCGCCGATTTGAGCGATTGATCACCCGGTCAAAGATTGTCAATCGAATCAAAACGAGGTGGGGGTGTTTGCCAGTGCGTAATTGCGGGCACGGGCTACTCCAGCGTTGAGGAACGTTGAGAGACGCACAGCAGCGGAAGCGCACGCTATCGCAACGTATGAGCCTAGCGATAACCATGCCACTGTCGTCTACTGTCTTGCATGCTTTCTCCACCAGTGAATTTTCACATCTTTTTGTGAGTTTCTGCCTCATTTTTACATCTCAATTTCATATTCTGTCCCACTTGTTTTGCGCAGTTTTTCGTTTACCCTTCAGCTTCTTTGTTGATCTCCTGTCTCCTTTCGCCCTCTCAGTTTGATCTCCAGTATTATTTTGACATCTTATTGTGATCTCATTTTGCCGTCTCAATTTTCCGTAATTTTCTATACTAAAGGTATGGCTCCCTCCCCTGATAGAAGTCCATCTTGGTTCTTGGTCGGTCGAAGGTCCGACCCCCCACCGAACGTCGACGTGTCCCACCCCTCTGTGTGATACATCACACTTCACGCCTAACCCTGGACACGATGGGCCCTCAGGTTGAAACTGGTAGAATCTCGCTATCGTCTCGTGTTAGTCCAAGGCTCGATTCCTCGCGGTTCCACAATGGAGGATTGTGGGAGCATCGACGAACGAACGCGGTACGCAAACGGTTTGAAACCAGCAGAATCTTGCGATCGTTCCGCGGGAGCCCTATGCTAGTATACTTTCGGCCCCAACCAGAAACCGAGGGGATTCCATCCGTGAACGATCGCAGAGGATTCTCTCAGAGACCAACTTTTGCCGTACCTTGTACATAAAATCTCGGATTTTTCGAACTTTTACTTGATTCTAAAATAACTTACCGAGGTTCGCTCTGTATGGATGCATGACACTGGGATCAAAAAGCCACTTCATGACCGTTCTCGAAAAGCTAACAAGGGAAGGAACACTACCGGCTGTTTTTCTCCTTCTTCTTTGCAGCCACATAGAAGGTTTTGTCATAAGCGGAGGAACTGGGCGACCAGTAGTGGATTCGCCCTTAGGTCCATTGGTGTCAGCGTGGTAGGTCTCTCCGGACAGTTGAATAAATGTGCGGTATCGTGGCTGATGGTATCGCAGTCCGGGCACACATCAGATTTGCTGCTATCAATCTTGCTGACAGCATTGTAGAGTGACCACAGCGTAATGAAGCGAGCGTGCATCTTGCCCTTCTTCCGAGTTGAGACTCCGAGGTGCAGACGCGAGGCGGTATAGCTCCTATTATAGGTTTTATGGCCGCCTTCACAAGATGGCACCGAACGAACTTGGTGTGCTCCTCGCGCAAAAGACGGAGTCGTTCTTGCTTTGAGTCGTGCCATCTTTGCAATTTGACTTTGTTTGGAGCATAGGCAAATGGCTTTCTTATACTTCTCTCTCTCTAACGGGGTTTAGCACTTTCCACGACGGGTGATTTGGTTACTTTATAATATTAATGCGGATTTGCTGGGCCTGGAGCTGACAGTGCTCCTTCACTGGTAATAGACGGGTCTCACCATGCAGGTGCTCGATTGGGGAACTCCCTGCACATCCGGTGGCGATACGAAGAGCAGCATTCTGTATTCGTTGCATCTTTGTCCAGGAGGATTCTGAAACGAGATGCTGCCATACCGGTGCGGCGTACTGCAGGGCGTGCTGAAAAAATTCCTTACACGTTGTGATCATAGTCTCCTTGCTGCTACTCCACGGAGTGCCGCTCAGGGCTCTGAGAACGTTGAACTTAGCTTTAAAGACGGCCTGCTTCTGCTTGGTATTCTTATGAAACTTGAGTGACGGATCGAGCATAAGACCGAGCAGCTTAGAAAAGCGAGCAGCAGGCAAGCGGTCTCCATCCCACACGATATTCGTATGAGCGCTGTGCTCGGATGGGTCCGTCGTGAGAACGGACACTGACGACTTGGCTGCAGAGATCCTTAGCATCTTGCGGACGAAAAGCTCTTCAGTGTGTTCAGGTACTCGTTGATCTTATTGGCGGCCACGTGTAAGTCCCGATCTCGACACATGATTGTTATGTCATCAGCATACGCGACGACCTTGATGTCCTGTGGAGGCTCAGGCATATCTTCGAGGGACAGTCTGAAGAGGGCTGGCGATAGAACCCCGCCCTGAGGGACTCCAGCTGCCATAGGAATACTGTTCGAGACATGGTTCCGAAACATGACTCTTGCCCGCCGACTTTTAATAAAGGCCGATATCCAGCGCTTCTGCCAAGATGGTATTGACGATTCCAGTATGTTGCTTGACAGGACTCCAAGGTTAACCGTATCAAATGCCTTTATGAGATCCAACGCAACAGCTACAGTTCTCAATGGCTTGTTAAAGTTGAACCCGTCGATAGCATAGCTGGTAATTTCTAGCAACGCCGTAGTTGTGGAATGTAGCCTCCTGAACCCATGCTGAAACAACTGCTTCTCGTTGTGCTCCGCTAGATCCTTGACGATGAGCTTTTCGGCTACCTTAGCGAAAGGTGGCATCAAGCTAATGGGACGATATCCCTCTACTGATGACTGAGGTTCGCCAGGCTTGGGCAACGGGATGACGTTGGCTGTCTTCCAGTTTTGCGGATTAGTGCAAGAGCTGAACGAAATGTTAATCATATCAACGATGAGCGGAAGGATCTCAGTCGGGAGCTTCTTCAGTACAGCAGGACAAATTCCGTCCGGACCGACAGCTTTGAAAAACCGCATATCCTTATATATCTTCTCTACGTGCGCCACAGTGAACGCATCGGCCGTGCTCATGAGCGGGTGACAGTAAGAGAGCTTCCATTGTTAACACTGTCTCTAAGTTGATCGCTAATTAAAGATGTAATTTTTTCAGAATGTTTTAATGCCTTTTATGGCATGATATATGATCACAAAATATCACACAGTAGCCGAGTTGAACGCAAAAACTCAGGTGCCAGACAGGACTCGAACGCTTTATTGCACGCTTTGCGGGCGAGAGTGTTACCAGGATTTGTGTAGGCAAAAAAACATCAAAATAACATGGCGGGCGTAGGGGGGGGGGTAAAGGAAAACATGGGCAAATCAAAGCAGAAATCAAAAAATGCTGGATATAAGTTCTTTGCTCGCATTAAGTTTTGTCCTAATCTTGATCAAGCAGTAGGCTAACAATAAGCCAGGAATGATTAAAAAATTACGCGATAGACGAGCTTGTCCTGATAGGTGTTTCTTGTAGTGGAGGAAATTACGGTGAGGATGTACAACATTTCCTAGCTTTCAATGGATTCCAATATCGGTATGGGCAAAACTCTGGCATATGCCGAGCATTATTCTGGTACATTTTGGATTCTCTATGACAGCTCAGTAATCATAAGACTTCACGACACCTGGGCGCAAACCTAGTTAGATGGGGCCACTCGGGATACGCGGGAAGAAAGGATTGTCCATTATCAAATTTCTAAGCATTTTGATGGAGTTTCTGTAAGAACATTGACTGTTAGCACTATCAAACAACAGATAGCGGCAGAATTCTACATTTTGACGGATAAGAAACCTCCAACTAGGCTTGCATCCAGACCTCCGGGCTGGTGGAACCCTTGTGTGGGTGCGTAAATCTTCACAGGTTGAAAAAAGTTCCATTCCCAACTAGTATTCTTCGGACAGAAGAGATGCGAGCGCGGGAGGGAGAGGGGTTATCACCGGCGGCGAGTTTGCGGGCACTGTACTGCGCAACAGTGTCCGCAAAACCACCGCCGGTGGCAGACACTGTTTGGCATTGGAGCGCAATATTTTTCGACGGCTCGGCGCAGTGGTAAATTAAACTCCTCGCTTCGGAATGCTCTAAACTGAGGAGTTTCCGAGCGCTACGTGGCAGTTAGTAGACGATAGGCCAAATATGAACATTTTACCTTCAGGATGTTCAAATTACTTTTTTGAAAAATAAATTGCCGTTGTCAAATTTCGGCCGAATGCGCGGTTTTGGACAACGGCAGAACTTGTTTTAGGCGATTTTCTTTTTTTCTTCTAAGGTGGTGGGAGGGGTGTTAGGTATCAGTTTGTGGGGGATTTCATGGAGAATCTGGATCTTTTTTCAGCATTTTGAAAATTTGGAATTTTATGGGGGGACGTACGTTGTCCAATTTCCGAGGTTAAGAATTTAAGCGGTAATAGACGCGATTAAGGAATGTAACTCGTCTAAAAATTTGTTTTATGTGCTGAAAATTTGAATACTGCCTGAAACATGTCTATAAAATCGTTTGTTCTCTTTGATCTTTTTGTTGCTATTACAACATGTGAGACAACCACGTCCCAACCACTCGTTCAACGACCTGTTTTCTTCACAGAAAAAGCAACACAACTAAAACCACCCCGAGTTTTTGAAATTGTGACCAGAAATTTTCACGCCCCCTGAAAAAATCTAAAGTTTGAAAATTTAAATGTCCCCCCTGTTGTCTAGCTTAAAGGCAGGGTTCGCGATACAAACAACTTTTGAGCTCTCTTCATAAGAATGTAGATTTGGCCATACCAAAAAGAAAAATAAGTGAAACAACCCGGAAATTCGCGGGAAAAACGCTCAAAAACAAAGCATAGCGGCTAATTACCGGTGTCGGCCGGCCCCCTAATTAACGTGATTTTCGTTAATGCTTGCTTATCCGACATTTGTTTTGCTGTTAAAGTAATCAGTAGTCTCCAGAAATGTTCAGAAATTACTTTAAAAGCAAAATAAAAGTTGACAAAACAGGCTTTCAGCCAAATCTCGATAATTGGGGGCGGGAAGACACCAAGCCATAACTTGCTCCTGAGCGCTTATTCTCCAATTTTTCACTTGTTTTCCCTTTTGTGATGGCCCGATCTACCATTCCATGGGTATAGCACAACAACCGATTTTATCGAGAACCCTGCCTTTAACAACGCCCGCCTGACCCTGGTCTCGGAATGGGGAGCTAGACTATACATTTCTTTCCAAAGCGGAGTTCACATGTTCCACCGCGTGCGTGTGCATCGAATGTCAAAATATTTATTGGAAAAAAACCCAACACATGCCAGTAAAACAAAAAAAAGCATTTCGACCACATTGATCATTTCAAGCGCCTTTCAAACTATAAATACATCAAGTACAGATCTAGATGGTAATAGATCCTCATGTTGTGAACACAAGTGAAACACCAAAATTTACACGAAGCGATCACAATAAATTATGTGCAATACAAAAATTCACAGTACAAACACAGAATTGAGGTACTTTCAGGCTTCTTTATGGAATCAATATTACTCCGTAATCGTACACCTGATTCGTAGCCAGAAAGACACCATCTTCAATACATTTCAACTTGTGATATCAGGAATCAAGGATTATGATTATTCCTCAAAAACATAAGTAGCTACGGGAACTTTCATGTTTTAGAAATTGGAATATAGAACACATGAAACACGAATAATACTATTTTTGGTGCTGAAATTGCGATTCAGAAACAAATTTGAAACAAATAGCAGTGACTGCTCTGAACGTGAAGAATATGTCCTTACACCAATGGATAGATGAGACTCATTTGCAATAGTGCAAAACAACACCCAAAACACTGAATAACTTAAAGACAGTATTCATGGATCATATCCAGCAAGCGCTACGAGAATTGCCAAGCAAATCACAGAGGTGGGAATGTAGGACTTAGAGAACACACACTTGAGAAATCACCCCAAAAAAGGAACTATTGAAGAAGAGAGTCGGTGTCCTGTCACAGAGAGTGCAGCTTCGATCCTTGCGAGAAACAGTTCGATACGCTAAGGTGAAACGGTAATCAAATACAAAAACAGTGAAAAAACCAGGTCAATCTTCAAGAGCCCTTTAAATACTCTCTTTCCGAGTCTCAGCATTTAGTCGATTCTGGGCGATCAAAGAAACATCGCGTCTTTTTAACCGTAACTAAACTATGTGAATATCTGATACAGAAAAACTAATGAATACTCACTTAGCCACAATGCGAACTAGAACAAGCGGCATCCACTGTACGCAGATAACTAGGGATTGCTTATAAATCTCCTCAAAGGCACAGCTCAACCTCATATTCGATTTTTCGTTTTCTTCTGTTAACCATCAAAACAGTTTCACGCTGATTGCAATGGTGTCTAGGGGTTCGCTCAGAATTGATTACGAACGGAGTTATAGCCCCTCGAAGATTTTGAATTTGAACGGCGAGAACTTCTCGAGCCTGTTCTTTCTCGTCATTTGCAGCCATCGTTCTGAGAGAGTGCGCAAAATAAAGCTTAACCGGAAGCAAACGGAAGAACATAGGCATTATATAAAATCAATCGCACGTCTCATCCCTATTGACATCGAAAGCTTGTCGGTAGGCGTAACCCATTTTTCGTTCCCGGGGGGGTGGTCGACTTTTTGCTCGCTTTTTCTCGCTTAGGCTTTTTCATAGTCTTCACCGCGAAGGCGACACGAGCATGACGCGTGGGAGATGCGGTAAACTTGGAAACTTTTCCCCGCGCTGGAAGAGCGGGAAACAACTACTAAATCTCAGGCCGGACCGCCAGGGCGGTTAAGGTTGAAGTAGGGTCTCAACTGTGACATGCACAAAAATTCCTAGCTTGCATTTGCGTACAAGGTAACGTGAAACAGTCCTAGATATTTTTTATGTTGGGGTGGACTTCAACTAAGAAGCGAGTATCGATTTTAAGGGAGGAACCGCGAGTGCGGTTTGAGCGATGTCGCTATGGCGGTGTTAGATGGGCGACACGCGCTTTAGGGGCTAATTGGAAACCCACCGATCGCGGAGCGGCAGCATGCAATGGATGGTAATCGATCGTGCGGCCTCGCATGATCGATACTGTTTCATTGCATACTACCGCTCCTTTCAGCGATGTGACTCTAATCAGCCCCTTAAGCGCATGCCGCGCGGTGAGAACTTTTATAGTCCACCACTCTTCCCGCGCGCGCCGCATTTGCGGTGAGGATTATGACAGATGCCTTAATCGAGCGCACTGAGATTTTGCGCTCGGCACGTTAGCTATACTTGGCGACCGGACTGTAATCTCAAAAAATACCCCATGAGCTTCGACTGTGCTTAAAGGCAGTGTTCACCATAAAACATGTGTTTCAGTTTCCACTAGAATTGGGTAGTGGAGGAGCACACTGTAACTTTGACGTCGAAAGAACGCATGAAAACGAGTTAGGAAAAGCTCCAAAACAGCTCGAAGTTGCCAATTCGAGCGCAAGGCAAACCCCAAAAGCGCAACACACGCCCACAGACGTGAAGAAATAAAAGCTCGAGATCGTGAGATGAGCGATGATTTCCAATCATTAGCCCCGTTCTTCCCTTCATTCCCATCTTCTCTCTTTACTCAGGTCAGCTCGCATAGATCGGATGCAAAAGACGGAGGTTACAAGCCTTGGACAACTCGCCCACCATGTTTCCTTAGCTCAACCTTTGAGGAACCATAACTCCGTTCCGAGAAGGTTTTGTACTATTTTAGAGACATCATTGGAATCAGCAAGGGGCCGTTTTCAAGATAGGCGGAAAAACAGAAAAGCGATTTCTGAAAGTCGGGCTCCGCAGAAAAGGTCAAGGATTTGGCTTTGCTCTAAAATGTCGTGAAATTGTTCCATTAGATTTGGCTATCAAACTGATTTCCTGAATGTAGTGAAATTGTTGAATCGATTTGGCTGTTGTTGGTATATGCAGATTACATAATCATTAAATGTAGTGAAATTGTTGCAAACAGATTTGGCAGGCGCTTTATGAATTATCAGAGTCAAACCACGCGTCAGAAGGGGTTTTTCTTGGAGCGCTTATTGAATCAAATGAGAACAAGAATAAGTCTAGCAGCAAAAACGTTTCCAAACAATGTGAATCGTGAAAGCGTTGAGGACACGAAGACATAGCGTAAGTAGCTAATAAGCTGCGTTAGGTTTCGTTTTCATGATTTTTATCTAATCGGTGAGGGAAGGTCTGGTGTCATAGTGGGAGCTACACTGAAAAGGCAGAATAACATTCGAAAACCTTGTTTCTAGTCCATAAGGCCACATTTCGTTCAGCATTGTTGGCTGAAGATTATTTTTTTCTTTTTGTCTTCATTCGCTCGCCAGAGGACCTTCTGACGCGTGATTAGACTGTGATAATTCATAGAGCTCCTGCCAAATCTGTTTGCAACAATTTCACTACATTTAATGATTATGTAATCTGCGTATACCAACAACAGCCAAATCGATTCAACAATTTCACTACATTCAGGAATCAGTTTGATAGCCAAATCTAATGGAACAATTACACGACATTTTAGAGCAAAGCCAAATCCTTGACCTTTTCTGCGGAGCCCGACTTTCAGAAATCGCTTTTCTGTTTTTCCGCCTATCTTAAAAACGGCCCCATGCTGATTCCAATGATGTCTCTAAAATAGTACAAAACCTTCTCGGAACGGAGTTATGGTCCCTCAAAGATTGATCAAAGGAAACATGGTGGACGAGTTGTCCGAGGCTTGTAACCTCCGTCTTTTGCAGCCGATCTATGCGAGCTGACCTGAGTAAAGAGAGAAGTTGGGAATGAAGGGAATAACGGGGCTAATGATTGGAAATCATCGCTCATCTCACGATCTCGAGCTTTTATTTCTTCACATCGGTGAGCGTGTGTTGCGCTTTTGGGGTTTGCCTTGCGCTCGAATTGGCAACTTCGAGCTGTTTTGGAGCTTTTCCTAACTCGTTTTCATGCGTTCTTTCGACGTCAAAGTTACAGTGTGCTTTCTCCACTACCCAATTCTAGTGGAAACTGAAACACATGTTTTATGGTGAACACTGCCTTAAGCACAGTCGAAGCTCATGGGTATTTTTTGAGATTACAGTCCGGTCGCCAAGTATAGCTAACGTGCCGAGCGCAAAATCTCAGTGCGCTCGATTAAGGCATCTGTCATAATCCTCACCGCAAATGCGGCGCGCGCGGGAAGAGTGGTGGACTATAAAAGTTCTCACCGCGCGGCATGCGCTTAAGGGGCTGATTAGAGTCACATCGCTGAAAGGAGCGGTAGTATGCAATGAAACAGTATCGATCATGCGAGGCCGCACGATCGATTACCATCCATTGCATGCTGCCGCTCCGCGATCGGTGGGTTTCCAATTAGCCCCTAAAGCGCGTGTCGCCCATCTAACACCGCCATAGCGACATCGCTCAAACCGCACTCGCGGTTCCTCCCTTAAAATCGATACTCGCTTCTTAGTTGAAGTCCACCCCAACATAAAAATATCAGGGACTGTTTCACGTTACCTTGTACGCAAATGCAAGCTATGAATTTTTGTGCATGTCATGCAGTTGAGACCCTACTTCAACCTTTTAACCGCCCTGGCGGTCCGGCCTGAGATTTCGTAGTTGTTTCCCGCTCTTCCAGCGCGGGAAAAGTTTCAGTTTACCGCATCTCCCACGCGTCATGCCCGTGTCGCCTTCGCGGTGAAGAGACTATGAAAAGCCTAAGCGAGAAAAAGCGAGCAAAAGTCGACCACCCCCGGGAACGAAAAATGGGTTACGCTCTACCGACAAGCTTTCGATGTCAATAGGGATGAGACGTGCGATTGATTTTATATAATGCCTATGTTCTTCCGTTTGCTTCCGGTTGCTTTATTTGCGCACTCTCTCAGAACGATGGCTGCAATGACGAGAAAGAACAGGCTCGAGAAGTTCTCGCCGTTCAAATTCAAAATCTTCGAGGGGCTATAACTCCGTTCGTAATCAATTCTGAGCGAACCCCTAGACACCGTTGCAATCAGCGTGAAACTGTTTTGATGGTTAGCAGAAGAAAACGAAAAATCGAATATGAGGTTGAGCTGTGCCTTTGAGGAGATTTATAAGCAATCCCCAGTTATGCGTACAGTGGATGCCGCTTGTTCTAGTTCGCATTGTGGCTAAGTGAGTATTCATTAGTTTTTCTGTATCAGATATTTACATTGTTTAGCTACGGTTAAAAAGACGCGATGTTTCTTTGTTCGCTCAGAATCGACTAAATGCTGAGACTCGGAAAGAGAGTATTTAAAGGCAGTGTTCACGATGATTTTCGTTCCCGAGTTTTCCACATAAAACAATGCGTTGGCCTCTAAGTGTTACCAAAATTACGAAGAAACGGCGAGAAACAAATTAAAACGTCGTATTTCAGGGACATTATTCCATACCATGGACTAGTTGTCCGGTTGGATGAACATGTTCATGGTGGTTGTCACCGGTGGAAAATTGGGTCAATCAAAAATAGAAGAATATTTTATGCAAAGCAGGATTAGTTAGGGCCCTAAAGAAGGAATGGAGCAATAGAGAGTAGAGAATTGCAAGGGCGGGTCTACAAAAGATTTCATTTTTACAACGAACAGTTCCTGTGAGAGTAAAGAGGCGGGTGAGAGTAAAGGATTTCGTGTACTTCTGCTGCGTTTTTCTCAATTTCTACGTCATTTTAATTCTATCCGGAGGCCAATTAATCGATATAGTGCATGATCTCAAAATTGAAGATTATCGTGAACACTGCCTTTAAAGAGCTCTTCAAGATTGACCTGGTTTTTTCACTGTTTTTGCATTTGATTACCGTTTCACCTTAGCGTATCGAACTGTTTCTCGCAAGGATCGAAGCTGCACTCTCTGTGACAGGACACCGACTCTCTTCTTCAATAGTTCCTTTTTTGGGGTGATTTCTCAAGTGTGTGTTCTCTAAGTCCTACATTCCCACCTCTGTGATTTGCTTGGCAATTCTCGTAGCGCTTGCTGGATATGATCCATGAATACTGTCTTTAAGTTATTCAGTGTTTTGGGTGTTGTTTTGCACTATTGCAAATGAGTCTCATCTATCCATTGGTGTAAGGACATATTCTTCACGTTCAGAGCAGTCACTGCTATTTGTTTCAAATTTGTTTCTGAATCGCAATTTCAGCACCAAAAATAGTATTATTCGTGTTTCATGTGTTCTATACTCCAATTTCTAAAACATGAAAGTTCCCGTAGCTACTTATGTTTTTGAGGAATAATCATAATCCTTTATTCCTGATATCACAAGTTGAAATGTATTGAAGATGGTGTCTTTCTGGCTACGAATCAGGTGTACGATTACGGAGTAATATTGATTCCATGAAGAAGCCTGAGAGTAGCTCAATTCTGTGTTTGTACTGTGAATTTTTGTATTGCACATAATTTATTGTGATCGCTTCGTGTAAATTTTGGTGTTTCATTTGTGTTCACAACATGAGGATCTATTACCATCTAGATCTGTACTTGATGTATTTATAATTTGAAAGGCGCTTGAAATGATCAATGTGGTCGAAATGCTTTTTTTTGTTTTACTGGCATGTGTTGGGTTTTTTTTTTCAATAAATATTTTGACATTCGATGCACACGCACGCGGTGGAACATGTGAACTCCGCTTTGGAAAGAAATGTATAGTCTAGCTCCCCAATCCGAGACCAGGGTCAGGCGGGCGTTGTTAAAGGCAGGGTTCTCGATAAAATCGGTTGTTGTGCTATACCCATGGAATGGTAGATCGGGCCATCACAAAAGGGAAAACAAGTGAAAAATTGGAGAATAAGCGCTCAGGAGCAAGTTATGTCCTGATGTCCTCCCGCCCCCAATTATCGAGATTTGGCTAAAAGCCTGTTTTGTCAACTTTCATTTTGCTTTTGAAGTAATTTCTGAACATTTTGGGATACTACTGATTACTTTAACAGCAAAACAAATGTCGGATAAGCAAGCATTTATGGAAATCGCGTTAATTAGGGGGCCGGCCGACACCGCTAATTGGCCGTTATGCTTGGTTTTTGAGCGTTACTCCTGCGATTTTCCGGTTTTTTTCACTTATTTTCACTTTTGTTATGGCCAAATCTACATTCTTATGAAGAGAGCTCAAAAGTTGTTTGTATCGCGGACCCTGCCTTTAGGCTAGACAACAGGGGGACATTTAAATTTTCAAACTTTAGATTTTTTTCAGGGGGGGGGCGTGAAAATTTCGGGTCAAAATTTCAAAAACTCGGGGGTGTTTTTAGTTGTGTTTCTTTTTCTGTGAAGAAAACAGGTCGTTGAACGAGTGGTTGGGACGTGGTTGTCTCACATGTTGTAATAGCAACAAAAAGATCAAAGAGAACAAACGATGTTATAGACATGTTTCAGGCAGTATTCAAATTTTCAGCACATAAAACAAATTTTTAGACGAGTTACATTCCTTAATCGCGTCTATTACCGCTTAAATTCTTCACCTCGGAAATTGGACAACGTACGTCCCCCCATAAAATTTCAAATTTTCGAAATGCTGAAAAAAGATCCAGATTCTCCATGAAATTCCCCACAAACTGATACCTAACACCCCTCCCACCACCTTAGAAGAAAAAAAGAAAATCGCCTAACACAAGTTCTGCCGTTGTCCGAAACCGCGCATTCGGCCCAAATTTGACAACGGCAATTTATTTTTCAAAAAAGTAATTTGAACATCCTGAAGGTAAAATGTTCATATTTGGCCTATCGTCTACTAACTGCCACGTAGCGCTCGGAAACTCCTCAGTTTAGAGCATTCCGTAGCGAGGAGTTTAATTTACCACTGCGCCGAGCCGTCGAAAAATATTGCGCTCCAATGCCAAATAGTGTCTGCCACCGGCGGTGGTTTTGCGGACACTGTTGCGCAGTACAGTTCCCGCAAATTCGCCGCCGGTGATAACCCCTCTCCCTCCCGCGCTCGCATCTCTTCTGTCCGAAGAATACTAGTTGGGAATGGAACTTTTTTCAACCTGTGAAGATTTACGCACCCACACAAGGGTTCCACCAGCCCGGAGGTCTGGATGCAAGCCTAGTTGGAGGTTTCTAATCCGTCAAAATGTAGAATTCTGCCGGTATCTGTTATTTGATAGCGCGAACAGTCAATTTTCTTACAGAAACTCCATCAAAATGCTTAGAAATTTGATAATGGACAATCCTTTCTTCCCGCGTATCCCGAGTGGCCCCATCTAACTAGGTTTGCGCCCAGGTGTCGTGAAGCCTTATGATTACTGAGCTGTCATAGAGAATCCAAAATGTACCCGAATAATGCTCGGCATATGCCAGAGTTTTGCCCATACCGATATTGGAATCCATTGAAAGCTAGGAAATGTTGTACATCCTCACCGTAATTTCCTCCACTACAAGAAACACCTATCAGGACAAGCTCGTCTATCGCGTAATTTTTTAATCTGTTAGCCTACTGCTTGATCAAGATTAGGACAAAACTTAATGCGAGCAAAGAACTTATATCCAGCATTTTTTGATTTCTGCTTTGATTTGCCCATGTTTTCCTTTACCCCCCCCCCTACGCCCGCCATGTTATTTTGATGTTTTTTTGCCTACACAAATCCTGGTAACACTCTCGCCCGCAAAGCGTGCAATAAAGGTTCGAGTCCTGTCTGGCACCTGAGTTTTGCGTTCAACTCGGCTACTGTGTGATATTTTGTGATCATATATCATGCCATAAAAGACATTAAAACATTCTGAAAAAATTACATCTTTAATTAGCGATCAACTTAGAGACAGTGTTAACAATGGAAGCTCTCTTACTGTCACCCGCTCATGAGCACGGCCGATGCGTTCACTGTGGCGCACGTAGAGAAGATATATAAGGATATGCGGTTTTTCAAAGCTGTCGGTCCGGACGGAATTTGTCCTGCTGTACTGAAGAAGCTCCCGACTGAGATCCTTCCGCTCATCGTTGATATGATTAACATTTCGTTCAGCTCTTGCACTAATCCGCAAAACTGGAAGACAGCCAACGTCATCCCGTTGCCCAAGCCTGGCGAACCTCAGTCATCAGTAGAGGGATATCGTCCCATTAGCTTGATGCCACCTTTCGCTAAGGTAGCCGAAAAGCTCATCGTCAAGGATCTAGCGGAGCACAACGAGAAGCAGTTGTTTCAGCATGGGTTCAGGAGGCTACATTCCACAACTACGGCGTTGCTAGAAATTACCAGCTATGCTATCGACGGGTCCAACTTTAACAAGCCATTGAGAACTGTAGCTGTTGCGTTGGATCTCACCAAGGCATTTGATACGGTTAACCTTGGAGTCCTGTCAAGCAACATACTGGAATCGTCAATACCATCTTGGCAGAAGCGCTGGATATCGGCCTTTATTAAAGGTCGGCGGGCAAGAGTCATGTTTCAGAACCATGTCTCCAACAGTATTCCTATGGCAGCTGGAGTCCCTCAGGGCGGGGTTCTATCGCCAGCCCTCTTCGGACTGTACCTCGAAGATATGCCTGAGCCTCCACAGGACATCAAGGTCGTCGCGTATGCTGATGACATAACAATCATGTGTCGAGGTCGGGACTTACACGTGGCCGCCAATAAGATCAACGAGTACCTGCACACACTGAAGAGCTTTTCGTCCGCAAGATGCTAAGGATCTCTGCAGCCAAGTCGTCAGTGTCCGTTCTCACGACGGACCCATCCGAGCACAGCGCTCATACAAATATCGTGTGGGATGGAGACCGCTTGCCTGCTGCTCGCTTTTCTAAGCTGCTCGGTCTTGTGCTCGATCCGTCACTCAAGTTTCATAAGAATACCAAGCAGAAGCAGGCAGTCGTTAAAGCTAAGCTCAACGTTCTCAGGACCCTGAGCGGCACTCCGTGGAGTAGCTGCAAGGAGACTATGATCACAACGTGTAAGGAATTTTTTCAGCCCGCCCTGCAGTACGCCGCACCGGTATGGCAGCATCTCGTTTCAGAATCCTCCTGGACAAAGATGCAACGGGTACAGAATGCTGCTCTTCGTGTCGCCACCGGATGTGCAAGGAGTTCCCCAATCGAGCACCTGCATGCTGAGACCCGTCTATTACCAGTGAAGGAGCACTGTCAGCTCCAGGCCCAGCAAATCCGCATTAATACTATAAAGTAACCAAATCACCCGTCGTGGAAAGTGCTAAACCCCGTTAGAGAGAGAAGTATAAGAAAGCCATTTGCCTATGCTCCAAACAAAGTCAAATTGCAAAGATGGCACGACTCCTAGCAAGAACGACTCCGTCTTTTGCGCGAGGAGCACACCAAGTTCGTTCGGTGCCATCTTGTGA
This sequence comes from Aplectana chamaeleonis, assembly GCA_029168955.1. Lineage (NCBI taxonomy): Eukaryota > Metazoa > Nematoda > Chromadorea > Rhabditida > Cosmocercidae > Aplectana > Aplectana chamaeleonis. The sequence goes on from JAPDOI010000010.1 coordinate 1,925,848, forward strand.
AGGCGGCCATAAAACCTATAATATGAGATATACCGTCTGCACCTCAGAGTCTCAACTCGGAAGAAGGGCAAGATGCACGCTCGCTTCGTTACGCTGTGGTCACTCTACAATGCTGTCAGCAAGATTGATAGCAGCAAATCTGATGTGTGCCCGGACTGCGATACCATCGGCCACGATACCGCACATTTATTCAACTGTCCGGAGAGACCTACCACGCTGACACCAATGGACCTATGGACGAATCCACTACTGGTCGCCCAGTTCCTCCGCTTATGACAAAACCTTCTATGTGGCTGCAAAGAAGAAGAAGAAAAACAGCCGATAGTGATCCTTCCCTTGTTAGCTTTTCGAGAACGGTCATGAAGTGGCTTTTTGATCCCAGTGTCATGCATCCATACAGAGCGAACCTCGGTAAGTTATTTTAGAATCAAGTAAAAGTTCGAAAAATCCGAGATTTTATGTACAAGGTACGGCAAAAGTTGGTCTCTGAGAGAATCCTCTGCGATCGTTCACGGATGGAATCCCCTCGGGTTCTGGTTGGGGCCGAAAGTATACTAGCATAGGGCTCCCGCGGAACGATCGCAAGATTCTGCTGGTTTCAAACCGTTTGCGTACCGCGTTCGTTCGTCGATGCTCCCACAATCCTCCATTGTGGAACCGCGAGGAATCGAGCCTTGGACTAACACGAGACGATAGCGAGATTCTACCAGTTTCAACCCGAGGGCCCATCGTGTCCAGGGTTAGGCGTGAAGTGTGATGTATCACACAGAGGGGTGGGACACGTCGACGTTCGGTGGGGGGTCGGACCTTCGACCAACCAAGAACTAAGATGAGCTTCTATCAAGGGGAGGGAGCCATACCTTTGGTATAGAAAATTACGGAAAATTGAGACGGCAAAATGAGATCACAATAAGATGTCAAAATGATACTGGAGATCAAACTGAGAGGGCGAAAGGAGACAGGAGATCAAAAAAGAAGCTGAAGGGTAAACGAAAAACTGCGCAAAACAAGTGGGACAGAATATGAAATTGAGATGTAAAAATGAGGCAGAAACTCACAAAAAGATGTGAAAATTCACTGGTGGAGAAAGCATGCAAGACAGTAGACGACAGTGGCATGGCCATCGCTAGGCTCATACGTTGCGATAGCGTGCGCTTCCGCTGCTGTGCGTCTCTCAACGTTCCTCAACGCTGGAGTAGCCCGTGCCCGCAATTACGCACTGGCAAACACCCCCACCTCGTTTTGATTCGATTGACAATCTTTGACCGGGTGATCAATCGCTCAAATCGGCGCAACGGCTGACAAATTTCCTAAGATTTGCTCATTCTGTGGTGGTGTTATGGGGTACAAGGGCAACAGTTTTGCGACAGGTTTGATGCCTCCTATTTTAGGGGTTGAGCATTAGGCTCAAAACTTGCTGCTTCCTTCTTTGAGCTGGCGCAGGCGTAAGAAAACGGCCGCGCGTGAGCGCGCGAGGGCTCGCGAGAGGCAGCGCGCATGAGCGCCAAGCGAAAACTGTGGCCTTGATGAACATCGATTTTGCGTAATCGCACGCTCTCGCGACGTATGAACGATGCCTTAATGATTCCTACGTGGGAGCGGAGTCGCAGCCAACTAAAGTGTGTCACCAAAGCACTCCTAGTCAGACAATAGATGGCGAATCGCCTCGGTGGGCGCGGCATAAAACGTCCATCTTATCATCATGGCAAAAACTTCACCGATTTCGCCTAATTTAGCTAATCGCCTTTTCGTGTTGGCCAGTTGGTGAAGTTTAGGCGAGGTAAGCGTGGAGCGAGGCGAAACCGGTGAAGTTTTCGCCCCAAATCGCCACGGGATCGCTTCGGCAGCGAGGTTGTTGATTTTTAGACTAGGCGAAAATCGCCCTACTTCGAAAAGGCGATTTCAAATTCCGCGCCACGTCAGTGGTGGGCGCGAGTTTCGAAATCCACATGCATTCGTGCAGTTTGCGAAATTCTTGGCCGCGGCTGATTTTCTTGTATCGACTCATCAAATGCGTCTGTTTTCAATGTTATTTTTCTTGCTTTTCGTGGCACCTCGTCCTTATTTCGCCTCCCCCCCCCACGCCCCTGCCACGGCACCTCCAGCTGGACTTCCGCCCGTCAGTAGACTTCTATTTTACCAAATTTCGCGGTGAGCTTTTTCTTATTTTAGACTTTGGTTTTATTTCAACAGTTTAAACTAAGTTTAACTGTATATGATCTTTGTTGTTCCAAATGCGAGTTTGACATACAAAAACTGTTCATTTAGTGGCGGTGTCATGAATTGGGTCAAAGAAGAGCTAGACGTCCAGTAATTAGCATATGTCGTCGTTGTCGTTTCTGTGGGAAGCCGCAACTTCTACGGGGCACAAGCGTTAACGTGTTTGTGATGAATATCGATCTAGTGATGGTGTTGTGCCTTGCTGCTTCGTGGCTTCCGACAAAAGTGGCACGGCCTCTTCAAACGGTTGCTGTTGGAGTTGTTCAGGTGTATAGTCCGTCCAAATGAGACTGTCCGCCCAAGCGGCCGGCGTGCCATCTCGAAGACATTTTACGGACTCGTAAATCGGGTATCAGGATCATTGGAAGAATAGTGAATAACATCTCAGCCAGCTGCTTGCAGTCGTGGAAAGGCTCGTCCCAAAATGCCTTCGCGCTGGGCGCTTGACACGCACGTCGACCGCTTGGGCGGACAGTCCTATTCGGAAAGACTTTACTCGGCGACGTATTTCCGAGCAGCATCCTCGCGAGTAACGCGGCGCGGTCGCATGGCGGCGTCGCAGCTGTACTGAGCCGGGTCCTGCATTCTAACGCGTTAGACCGCGTAACTCGCGAAAACGCGCTGTTTGAAATCCCAAACGCGCCAAACGACTTTCCATATCCGAATCTACACGTTCAAGTCTACATCATATTCATCTTTCTGGACAATACATCATATTTGGGTTCAACATCTAAACTTACTGACTTGGGATAACGCATTTACCCGTGGCCTGTGGAAGCCCGAAAATGGAACAGTGCCATTTTTCTGACGTGCCCTCCTCCCTTACTGTTAAAAAGGGTAAGTAACTTGCACTGGATCCAGATAGATAACTGTGAATGTTCTGTTTTTCGTTAATTCTGTGTTCTCTTGAAGCAAGGTTCACACCCACGCTGCATCGCGGCGTACTTGTAGGCGTGTATAATGACGCATAGAATAATCGAATTATTGCCAAATGAAAACTTAGTTAATATCGTTCCTTGAAACCCAGTCTGGTCTCACAGACTGCTCCCCAGCGCGTGCCGCATTCACTCTTGGATCCGGCTCATTCTTCATGGCACTTGGCAGGGTCCCCAGGTCGGTCCCACACACTTTTGACGCTGCTTGGCGCACTCACGATTGGGTCCCGCACATTCTGCAGTCAACGGTCAACTCTTAGCCATTTATTATTATGTACGATATCTCTTGAAGCTCGCCGGTTTTTGCAAATTTTTGTGAATGATCTCAGCCGAGCTCAGATATCCGCTTGTACACAAGGGGGATGTAGTTTTCAGTGTCTCATGAACTTTAATCCCCTTGCCCTAAAAAACCGTTGTTTAGACCCACTATCATAGAACGTGTTGCACTAATTTATTCCGTTTCCGGGCCTTAAACTCGGAAACGGAAGCGGAACGAAATAACCCGAAAAACACCGGAGGTACGGGAACGGAGCCGTTCCACAGAGCCTTGCTCGTCGCCTTTTCGTGTTAGCGAGTTGGTGAAGTTCGAGCGAGGTAAGCGTAGAGCGGGGCGAACCTGGTGAAGTTTTCGCCTCAATTCGCCTTGCTCGCCGAGGAGATAACAACTTTTTCATTCGTGGAGAGTTCTCCATTCCGAAGACAGCCCGTGGCAAGCGGTGGTGCTGCATTCTTTTTCCCTCAACTCTGGCGGAACGTTCCGTGGACGACAGGTAGATCCGCTCACGCTTAGTCGCCAGGTCCCTGATGAGAGCGCGTCAAAATTATGGCATGGCTGCGGTGAGCACACTCCATCTTTTTCGGAGCAAAACTCCTCTCAGCAATTGCGGACACCCGCTGTTGCAACATGCAGCACGATCATAAAAAATCTTGCTGGGGCCATCAGGTCCCGGTATGATCATCCCTTGTCTCAAGCATGATTACCGTAGTGCTGCGTGCTGTAACAGCGGATATCTGTAACTGCATAGCGGACTTAAGATCCTGAAATTCCTTAATTTTATAATTAAATTTTATGATCTTGGATATTTAGTAACGTCACGTCACGAGGTCAGGCAGCTACATCTTTATGCCAGTCGCTACTCGCAGATCTCTGAATGCTCCCTTTTTGAACTATTGTGATTTTTTCCATCGGTTTAGTTGGTGCAGGCAATGTCCACACAGTAAGTAATTCGAGAGCGAACCCATGAGCTTGTATTATGCTTATGAAATGCTTCCTTAAAGACACAGAGTCCACGATAAAAATCGTTGACTAGTTTTGGCCAGAAATCGAAGGTTTAATGCCGGAATGTGCCCTTGATGAAGAAAAACCGCAGAAAAGTATGAAAAAGCGCGAGAGTGGGCGTCTCTTGTCGAAACATCGCGGCTGGAAGAGTTGCGCGGTAAATTGTTAATGCGCTCACGCGCTCCAATGCTAGTATTATGCGCACTCGCGCTCCAGTGCAAATAGAGGTGTGGAGAAGCCGAATCGTTGAGGTGGACCAAACTCCTCCACGGAAGAATCTACCGCGAGCTGAAAGGACTAGCGAGCGATTTTCAGAGCATATTATGACTCCTTGGGACCTGTTTTTTGTTCGTTTCCTCGCTCCCATCCCGGCAATTTGATTCCCGGCAGAAAACAGGTGTGCGTTCCAAGAAGATTTCCATGGGAGTAAACTGGGTCTGATAAGATATAACAAGTGATAATCTAACAGATAGGCTCATTTCATGCGGTCTCTCAATCTATCATTGGCCGGCTCTTATCAAGTTAATTTTCCCTCTGTGGAAATCTTGAAACGCACCCCAGATGAAATTTATCGTAGGCACTGCCTATGACACGTCTACTACTCGAATTCAGCTCTAACCTGTGCATTCAGGCCGCTGTAATTCTGCTGAATCCTTGTGGTCAAAATTAATATGGGGAGGTGGGGTGATTGTGTAGACAACGCTAAATACGGATCCAGCAGTTGTGAAAGTTGAAGCACGTTTTAAAGTAGACTTTACAGAATTTTCATTCATTTATTCTCTTGTAGGCTCGATCATCGACTAACCTGCGGTTATTTTTTGGTTTTTTAGCGTGTTTGAACGATGATGGTGGTGTCTTGGAAAACTGTTAGGCCGTTAACCAATTCTGACATGGAATGAAACATTTGAGTCGGACATAATTTACGCTGGCAATGTGATCGTACAAAGCAGATCGGGTACCAAATTACAATTTTGTTCGGTTTGTAGTAATTGTAAGCCATGAATACACGGGTTTCTATACGGCTACTAACATAGGGAAAAAAGGGCGAAATGGGGAAAATTGGTAACAAATCGTCTCTTGCCTAGAACTTGCTTTAAAGGCACAGAACACCCAGGAAAATATTTGTCAGTTTCCATGCTTATCCTGGAGAGAGTCACACGCTGATCACAGTGGTGTCCTTTAAAGGCACAGTACACCCTCAGATATGAATTTTGAGATTTCCCTGTAATTGTGTTGTAGACCCCTTCTGTATAACACGTGCCAAGGACGAGATCTCAATTCTTCGAAATAAGCGAGATATAAGCGACCACCATAGACCCCACCCCCTTCGTTCGCCATCATGGCCCATACCCCCTTCCTGGTTTTCGAACTTGATTGCGGCTAGATGGACGGATGAATTTCAAACGCGTCATCGTTCTTCACTCCCTTGCCTGTCAGTCTCCTGATCCTGGCTTGCTCTTGCAAAGCGGCTGAGAAGGAAGAGAAATACAGGCCTGAGACAACTCGTCCACGAAAATCCCGCCTTTAAAGTAATGTCAGGTTCAAAGAGCCATAACTCCGCTTGTAAGAGGTTCAGAGCGATTTTAGAGGTACCGTTGTGTTCAGCGTGTGCTTCTCTCCAAGATAAGTGTGGAATCAAAAAAAAATTTCGGGTGTCCTGTGCCTTTAAAGTCCTCCAATCCAAATTTTGAAAAAAAAACGTTATCTTCAGCGCTTCATTCTTTTGTACTATGACTGGTAGAAGTTGAAGCTCGTCCGTTGAACCCTTCATTGACCACATTTCGGGCATTTGCCGTCGTCAGGTCAACTGAAATAATACAAACAAATCGACATCATGTTCTCGCCAACACCATCTACCGACCTAGGGTGACTGAGATGGATGGAGTAGGGTCGCAACCGCAGATAAATCCAGAGGTAGGGTCGCAACCGCAGACAAGCCCAGAGATTCTTGAAAAGGGTTTGCTATTGCGACCCTACTCCATCTCAGTCGCCACAGGTCGGTAGTTGGTGTTGGCGAGGACATGTTGTTGATTTGTTTGTATTATTTCAGTTGACCTTACGACGGGCTTATGCCCGAAACGTAGTCAATGAAAGGTTTAGCGGACGAGCTTCAACTTCTGCCATTCATAGTTCATATAATACTTCTACAATGTTGCTAATCAACGGTTCCATTCGATTTCCGGGCATCAGAGTTCATCCCCAATAAAACGGCGGTGGCTTCGTTGCTGAGTAAATTCTCTGCGCCGTTGTCCAAGCTGCTAGATACGGTGGTGACACTGCGCTCCTCCGGAGCCTTCTTTCCCTTCTAAGAGCACTCTCAGTACCTGCAAGAAAGCAGGACCAAACTGAAACGTGAGGTCCTTTTTTGCAGTACAAGCCTCTCATTCATTTCAACTTTGGCTTTCATGAGCACGTTGAATATTTTCCCTGTAGGGAAGGAGCCCCAGAGGATCGCAGTGTCACTAGTGAATAAAGCTGCAGATCAGATGGTGCAGTAAACACACTCCAGTAGAGAAAATACCGATAGTTAACGAGGATCAACTCCGAAGTATTGACATTGAAGGAAACCGCAGAACATCTGCATTTTGAGGGTATGTGTGGGCAGCCGCCGTTTTCGCAAACGTAGCTTTCCTTCCGTTTTCTTTCTATTTATGTTATGTCATCATATGTATGTGATCATGTGTTTCCATATCTCATTACTCTTTTTCACGCAAATATGAGTTCTTCGCCCAGGTCCGAAGACATTGAGCAATAGGTACTGAACTTTCGGTTGAAGGCGGTGTTCACGATAAGAACAGTTTTTGAGTTTACGCTAGAAATCGAGGGATCCTGGGCTCACAGCATCAGCAGCAAAAACGGCTAGGAACTCGAAACAGCTCTGCTGGGCTCAATCTTGAGTGATTCGCTCGCGTCCCGCCCTCTACGTTCAAAGGCTACCGATCAAAGTAAACAGCTGAGAATTTAATTTCAAAGAACAATAGATAATTGAAACATTATGAATCGTTAAACAGACAACTTTCTCTTCTTGATAATCGGCCGCTCTCTTGAAGCTGAATTTTCAGTTGTTTGCTTCTTTCGGCAGCCGTTGAGAGGAGGAAGACTGTTTTTGTTGTATACACTGCTTTCAAAACTTGGTCTGCGTCTGCCATTCACAGTAGCTACTCTCACACAAAGTGAGGTTTTCTGTCCAGAACACAATGCTCTAGTTGTTCAGGGGTGCGTTTCAAGAACATTCCCATGGCAAAAGGCTTCCATGGAAACGTAGGCTCGGCGGCGTGGGAGCAATTTTCGGTTATAATTAGCATCCATGGAAAGCAAATTTGTTCATGGAAAGGTTGCTTGTTCTCCCACGACGTTGTGGGAACGTTCTTGGAACGCACCCCTGAGGCTACTTTACTAGTCTCGCTCGAAAAGAAGCCCATTTACACGAGCTGATTGGCGCCTTCTATTTTCCGGTGGCTAATGTCTAACCCTGGCACGCTACCCGTCCTCTCCCTCAATTCGATGGATAGTCCCTATAGCATTGTTGCGACACCCGACATTAGTTCGAGCAGCTAGAAAGGAATGGCAGGCGAGGAGCTGCCAGCTGAGTGTGATGGCTGACCGTTTTTGTATCAAGCGGCCTCGACGATTCGCCTTCTTCGATCCCGAATTATTGAAGTAATGAACGGTAAAGAGGGTCGGCTCTTGTTGCGCGAGCTACTGTCTAAGACTCAGGCGAGGAACGTGAATGATTGCTGTAACAGTTTGAAATTCTTTACCTCGCCGACTCACTATCGTTCTTTGCTCAGCTGCTAAAGATTTTCGCCCAAATCTAAACCACTGACTCGCGCGACAAAACTCACCATTTTCTGTTCTTCGCTCGATTCCTTGGCGGCGAAGAACTCAAAATTGTGCAAGTTCGTTGTCTGCGCAACAGTTCCATGTCTCATGGCCGTTTTCGATGTAAAATCATCACTGCTGCATTTCGCTCTCAAAACGCGTATTGTGCATTACCTAGCGCACTCCGGTTTGATTTTTTTTCTATATTCAATGTGTCTGCCTTTTCTGGAGATTTCTCTGCGCTTACGTGTACTATAATATTTTTTGTTACATTAGTTGTTAGATATGAGACGTGCGATAAATATGTATTAACAAATTGGTGTGATGTTTGAGGCGATTATAGAACGTGAGTCCATAATCGCCATTGTAATTGGCCTGTAATAGGCCAATAGACGAACATTCGGGGAGAAAAAGATGAAAATTAGGGCGATTTTCGCCAGTGAAGGGCGGGACGTTGATTCCGGCAAGAATCGCCCTCATTTCTCACCAGCTCGAGCAATGGAAATGGCTAAAATTCCGCCCATATGCGAAGAAATAAGGCGATTCTAGATTGAAGAAGGGCGATCTTCGCCAGCGGAGGGGCGGGGCGTTGGTTTTGGCGAGAATCGCCCTCAAATCTCACCAGCTCGGGTAACGGAAATGGCTAGAAGTTCACCAGTAAGCGAATGATTAGGGCGATTCTAGAATTTAGGAAGGCGACTTTCGCCAAAGTCGACTCTCGGCGAGTGTTTTGGCGACAATCGCCCCCAACCTTCACCAGCGGAGGCTAAACCATCACCCATATGGTGAATTTTTAGTCCACATTTTGGCCGAATCGCCGACTTGTTCGTCGGCGATTCCCAGTTTAGTCTAAGGCTAATCGCCAACGAATGTCGGAGTAGATATGTAAGCAACAAAGGTGTCGGGTATTTACTATCATGGAGGTCACTATCCGGTCAACGAAATGGCACAGATGTTCTGGAATTTCTTAATCTAGGATGCATTTTTAGGCGATTTAGGATTCACAGGCTCGATCCCACGAAAGGCGAAAAGTTTCGCAATTCATGGAAGCGAGATAGTTTACTGTTTGAGAAGAGCATTGTTCACTGCTCTATCTCTTGCAATTTCCTTCATTAAATCGCCTTTTTAGGCCACAGACATGGTGCTATCCTGCTTGAAGCATAAGATTTTTGGTGCCCTGAGGGCACATAGGTGCGGTTTCGGACATGAAAGCCCCATTTATTATATGACTGTCCGGATGTGGAAACGCAACCAAAATTTCATGGGCGCAGCTTCAAGCCGAAGAGCGATACATAGGGTAGGGTCTATGAAAAAATCGATAGCTGTGAAATATTTTCAAGTATTTATCCAATTTTTAATTAGGGAGTTTCGCGTTGCTACAACGTGCGGAAAACCTAGTCCTGGACCCAAGTAACTAATTTAGTTTTTTTAGCCTGTTCAGAACGGTCTTCGAAGACTCATTTTTAGGTGTGATACAATCGATTGTATCACACCTGATTTCTATGCATTTAGCTATGATATAATCAATTGTATCACTCCTAAAATGGGTCTTCAAAGACCGTTTCGAACCAGCTAAAAAACCGCACCTATGTGCCCTCGGGGTATAAAAACAAGCTCCGCCCATCTTATGTAGCGCTGTTCGGCTTGAAGCTGCTCCCATGAAGTTTCGGGTGCGTTTTCCTGTACAAACAGCCATATACAAACGTGGTTTTCATGCCCGAAACCTCAATGCTTCGCAAAGCTTTCATGCTTCAAATTGTTTTTTTTTCAAAATTCTGCTTTGAAATCGAAAAAAACGGCGACATTTTCTAGCAGACCAAGAAAAGCCCCTATTCGCAATATTATAAGAGTCAGAAACAAAAGTAGTGCCGAAGCAAACAAGAAAAAAAAGAAAAACGTAACTAACACAGAAAATCAGCTTTGCTGTCGATTGAGAATTAAATCGGGCGTCTCTCACCTTAGTTTTAGTGTGTGACCACAACCGCACCATGTCCTTCTAGCATTGTGGTAAACTGTACCATCACGGTACGAGCACGAGAATGTCAACGGATGGGTCGATAATGTAACTACCCAAAGCGCCGCTTCGCGGCGCTCTATCCGGAAACTGCGTGGATTTTCTGCACAAATTAAACCTCTCACGGTCAGGAAAACCCCGGCCAAAGCGCCGCTTCGTGGCGCTTTGTCCGGGAACAATAAGACGGGGAGTTTGCGGCAATCTATCCGGAAACTGTGTGGCTTTTCTGCACAAATTAAACCTCTCACGGTCAGGAAAACCCCAGCCAAAGGGCCGCTTCGCGGTGCTTTGTCCGGGAACCATAAGCCGGTTGGCTCGAAAAACCTTCCAACAGAATATCAGGGTTTGGGGTGGCGTATAAAGTCCGGGAGGTGGTTATAAGTCACGTCAATGATGTTTTCGTGTCGCCAACGCACGAAGGTTGTGACCCCAGGTGATGATGAGAACTGAATCTCCTCCACGTAATGAGGGTAAAGTCGTTCGGCCGAAGAAAGGAAAATAACTCAGACTGCTCGCTGATTTTTTGGCTATTTCGATGGCAGAATGTTGAGAACCGAAAAACCTAGTCTCCCAACCTTCCCCTAAATGGTAGCACAACTGCATGAGCCTAAGTAAACTTTGAAGGTTTTAGTGAACTGAAATGTACATACGGTTCAATACTGTTTTGGAGTGGTTAGAGATGTGACGAAATAGTGCTATAGTGATGGAGGCCCAGGTGGTCTTACTTTGTGCTGGTATTCAAATATTGTAAGAAAGGATCGCGGAACGGACGCGGATCGCGGGACTAGGGGGAGACGGACATGGTACTATCGCGGAACGCAAAAGCATCACGGTACTAACGCGAAACATTCTCTCAAAACAGCCCATGGCTGTAATAGTAAATATATATGTAGTGGTTTCATTCCGAAGTGAAGGCTCCCTTTTCATAAGTTTCATGAGCTATGAGTTTTTCAAAAATTTTACCGTTGTCAATTGTTCCGGTCATAACTAAAATATCCTCGCATATATTGGGTAGAGGGTGATGGGCGGTCGATCAGAAAATGTGTTCGCAGTGAAAGCTATGTGCTGAAAGAGAGAAGACGTTCCCTAGAGGATTGTAAAAAAAAGCTTCACACACCTCTTAACATTCCTAGAGCAGAATGACATTTGAAAATACAACGAAGAAGTTCAGAAAGAAGAAAAAAGAGGTGTGAAAAAGGAAAAAAAGAGCCTAAGAGGTGTGAAAGTTTCTTCTGTTCTCCGATTCCTAAAGTGTTGTTTTACTGGATGGCAATGAGCCAGCAACAAAGTGCTCTAACCCTTTCCCTTCACTGGTCGGGATTTTCCTCAATGTCAATCACAAGGTGATTCATTGTCGAGAGAATACCTGTCCTCTGTAACAATTGCTGGCTTGAAACCAATAGAAGTAATGCAATTTAGGCCAAATAGCCGTGGTAGAATGATTAGCCATTGCAGCAAAACTCGTGAAAATTGTCAGGGAAGAAAATATTGGGTTAATGCAGAATTCTCCGGTGTTTATATCGGCGCGTTTTTCACTAATGAAAAATAGCATTTTGTTTATAATTTTTGTAATAAAGTAATCTTCTTATTGCTTCAGAAAATGCGTTTCGAAAACTGTAGTCATATTCGCCATATTATGACTGGTGGTCTGTTGGCACTCATAGCCTCATTTCTAATTAAAATTGGAAAGATTATGTAGAACTAACAAGTACTTTCGAGTAGGTTTAAGAAGGGCCATAGGCGTAAAGAAGTAGTATCCTAGAGCAGTCGCTTTGCTATTATCGATGGCATTTGTACTCTGAGCTATTCACAGTCTACAGGCCTCTGCATAGTCGAGCGGCAAAAGTCGCGCCGCCACGATGAAAGATAGAGAGCAGCTACGCAGCTTCGTGCCAGCCGTCCATTCCCCTTCGTTGCGTCGCGACTTTCGCCGCCAGATTATGCATAGGCCATACGGCAACAGAGAAAAACGGTTGTGCGGTTCCACTAAGCATATGGAAATCGGCCAATTCTCGGCCTCAAGCCGCACCGAGCAGGAATCGGAGCCACCTGACAATTCGACTTGTCTCCAAATCTCCGGACCACTGTTGTTGCTGTTCGGTTAAAAGTTAAAAGCCTGTGTAATAGCAGAAACTGAAGCGTTTTCCAACAGCAGGTTGAAGATTAGCCCTTGATTGCCTCTGCGGAATCAATCAGTGAAGCTATCGTCGTTGGAGAGGGTTTTCGAAATACACAACAGTCCTCGAATGGTGCTTAAAATGTTGTTCCAACGGTTTATCAAGGTTTGGGTGGGGAATAAAGTCCAGGAGGTGGCAATTAGTCACGTCAATGATCTTGTCGTGTCACCAACGCACGGAGGTCAACACCCCCAGGCAGGGCTGGGCACGCGTCCCGGTTAACCTTAGGGGGGTGCATATTAGACGTTGCAGAGAGGGCAAAGGGGGGTGCCTAAACCGAACACCAAAAAAAAAAGAACGAAGTGCAAGTTCTGTCGAATTTCAGGAAAAAAAAAATAATGCGCACTATTCTTCTGATTTGTCATATATTCTTCCCCGCTTTTTGAGTCGAACACTTAAAGAATTCAAATTATTGATAGAGATGCAGGTTGTGTTCGCAGTAATTCATAGTTGCTGTCAAAGTTTGCTTTGATGAAGGAATACACCACTCTGTTATCTTGTAGCAAGTAAGGATTGATGTGATGTCATGTTTCTTTGGTGCAACGTTCATTGATTACGCGGGTGGCTGCCTATTCGAGGCAAGGATACTAAGACAGCGCCCAGAAAAACTATCATTCAAGTTCAAAAAAAGATTAGCGAACTGATGTATAGCCTAGGTCGCTCATTTTGAGCCAGTCAAAGCAAGGCTTATCGGGCTTATCATATCAAAATCTTCTTATCACTGTTATACTTTGCCATGACCGACCGCTACGCTGCTTACTCTGCCCGGACTCATCCGAGCAGGCTAGGATTCATTTCGACAATTTGAAAGTACAGATAGCACAGTCAGCATCACAACTAGTCAATAGATTTTTATTCATGAGAATGTGACTCATGAAGAGAGCCAACTGTAAAAATAGAAGACTTCAAGTTACTATGAGAGAAGCGAATGACCGTGTCCTCCTTATTGAGAAGTACCCTGTACATAAAAACCCGAGTTTTATCCACCTTGAATGCCGCAATCCCTTGAAATTCGGCTAGCCGTGCGATACGGTGTTCGTCCGCAGCTACACAACGCGCACTGGAAAAGACGCGCACGCAATATTAATAAAAAAATGTATTCTATTACAAAACGGGGCGGAGAAAATGATTGAAACTGGAGTAAATGGAAGGAGGCAGAAATAGGATTCTTTCAATGTATCCAGTATAGAAATTTAATGTAAACAAACTATGCTGGAGCCGAGTGAATTTTTTGGACGTGATAAGGTTCATTCAAATGAACCTAGTTGAATAAAAACACCCATAAACATGAGAACTAAGAGCATTTAGAGAAAGAGGAGGATCGGGCAAACATTTTAATAGCAATAGGTTTGATATTCAATGTGATTTAAGGACCTTAAAACTCGTCCCGGTTTTGTCCCGGTTTTGTCCCGGTTTTCGGGGTAAAACCGGGACGAGATTTAAGGTCTTTAAATCACATTAAAAACTGGTCCCATTAATGCTTAAATGTTTGACAGATTCTCCTCTTTCTCACAATGTCCTTTGCTCTCAGTTTAATGCGAGTTTTGATCAACTAGGTTCGTTTGAATGAACCTTGTCAAGGTTAAATCCTTACCCCCGCTCTAACTTTGTTTATTTACATTGAATTTCTAAAATGGGTACATCCAGAATAGACCACTTTTACCGTCTTCCATTTTCTTCGGTTTCAATCCTTTTCTCCTCCCCGTTCTATAATAAAATACATTTTTTATTAATATTGTGTGCGCGTCCATTCCCGTGTGCGCTGTGTAGCTGCGTACAAACACCGTATCGCACGGCAAGCCGATTTTTTAAGGGATTGCGGCATTCTAGGAGGGTAAAACTCGGGTTTTCTACTCCCTACGAATCACATGAATCCTAACATTGTTCCACAACACAAAATAGTTCTGATTTCCACATCAGAACAATCAAACACAGATTAACTAATCCTTCATAGGTTTATGAAAACATTCGACAGAGAACATTAATTATCGCAATAGTAGTAGTTCTGTTGTTGGTAATTGTTCAATTGTTTTGTATTGAAAAATGTTTTACTTTTGTCATAACTTACCGTCTTACTAACAGATTTTCCTCATGGGGCTATTTTGAAGTTCAGAAATTACACTACCCTTTTTGTTGCCATTTTCGGAATTTTCTCTATTCAGTGCTTTTTTATATTCTCAGACATAGGAGCGGACTTATCGCGACGCACAATAGGAACAATCGCGTGATCGACGGCGATCCAACCGGTATTTGAGGGCGATCAAACCGGCAATTGGAGCGATCAACCCGTCTTTAGAGCGCGGTCAACACTAAAAGAGCAGGCGATCAGTACACTTTCATCATAATAGGACATACCGCGCACAAACCTTCAGGACGTAGCCGTAGGCCTGCGTGCTGTCAACCCTACAGGGCCAAAGAAGTTTTTTCCACGGGTGGCCCTCGAAAGTAAACAGTATGGGGTTCTATGGAGCGCCCATAGCCACAAACACAAAAGATCACCGTCGCTAGGGGAGGTGCGGCTAAAAATTTATTATTGATTGTATCTTGAGCTATCTACAGCTGAATAGAGCGAGGCATGTATAGATAGCCACAATCGTCAAGGATACAATCATTATATCATTCTCAACCGTACCACCCGTAACGACAAAGGTCGCTTGTTATTCATTGCGCACCAAAACAACAGTACAACAGAAAACAAAAATTTAACACTAACAGAAATGGCAAAACATTCGATGACACGACAAAATTGCCATGATAAGCGATCGAATGAAAAAAGAGCATTCCGAAATAGATTATCAAATATAAAGCACAGCTCATGCGTGGTGTTGCTTATAGGATACATACAAAACTATAGGACAGATGCGAACATCTCATCTCCAAAGGTTATTAAACAAGCGGGACATGGATGAACTCTGAATTTTTTCATGGACAACTGTGTCTCGGAAACGTGATATGTCTTCGAGCCGGGTCAATCAGGCCGTTGTGTAGGACCAAAACGGAGGTACGATACTGTTGGTGCCCGAAATTTTAGAAATGTTTTACGACTGCATCACAAATCATTGTTGAGTATCAGAATTGTGACGATCCCCACTGGGAAATTTCATAACAGGGTTTTTTTTCGTAAAAAACCCGTTTGAAAATCTCGTAGCATTCAGCTTCCTTTTTTCCACGTCTGTCTGACGTGGCTTGTGTAGTAACACTATAGCGAAGATAACACAACAAAATTGTAATATTATTATTATCCTGAAAATAGTAAATAGTTGATTTACTCTATACTCGAAATGCACGCTGCCCTGAGTCATAATCAGTTGCCAGTACTTGAGGTGAAATGATTTCTTGTGTTTGTTACACCACCTCAAATGATGGAAGGAAACCAGAGCATGTGAATGATTACGCATTCGGCTCCCACTCTGACATCCCACTGAAACAGAGGAAAGCGTGCTCTAATTGCAACGCCGCAATGCGACCGCGGCGCGTAGTGAGCCACAGCTCAAGGCCACGTAGTATTCTTCGCCATAGGCAACAGCTGCGGTGGTCCCACCAGGACTGGCAACGAAGAAAATTTAGAAAGTTTAAAGGACGCAATATGCAACAGCTATGGAGGTCTCACCACGATTGGTAACAGAGAAACTTTAAAGGACACAATATGCAACTATTATGGTGTTCCCACCACGATTCGTAACGGAGTAGCTTGAAAGGGCCCAATACGCAACAAATGAGGTGGTCCCACCACGATCCGAAAAGAAGAAAGCTCAAAGGATTCAATATGCAACATCCACGGTGATTCCACCACGATTTATCACTGAGAAAGTTTGAATGATGCAATATGCAACATCTGTGGTGGTCCCACCACGACTCGCAACGGGGAAACTTCAAAGGAAGCAATACAGAACAGCTATGGTGGTCCCACGATTCGTCAGCGAGAAATTTATGGAAAATCAGAAAGAACAACAATGTTGTTGTTGTTCCTTTCGAGAACAAACAACAAAAACAACATCCATGAATGAATACGAGATCAACATGAACCAATAAGAAAGAACCGTGATGAAGTACAGATAGATACAAAACAATGGACTCCACCATGAAGAAGCGCGCAAATTCGAATTACAGCTTTGCGCGTGAACTGAGACGCAAATCAGCCCAGAACACACCACACACACCACCTCACGGTTGAACGCGGTCAGTCCGATTTTTGTGCGACATCAGTCCTATTACTGCGTTTGCGCGCGATCCGACCGGATGGCGAAGCGGTTGTATCGCGAGCACCGGAATGCAATCGCTCTGACCGCGAGTTTGTTCGCGGTAAGTCCCAATTGGGCTTGCGATCGCGGTCAAAACGGTTCCTGAGCGCGGTAAGTACTATTCGGCAACTTCTGTGCGCGATAAGTCCGCCCTTATGTCTGAGTTCTTGTTTATCAAAATCAGGAAGTCAAGATCATAGCTGTCCAACTACTCGGAAAACAGCCGATTTCGATTTCCCATAAGGGGGTGCCTAAAAATTACCGAGCTAAGGGGGGGGGGTGCATATTCAGAATCGTCATGCCGGGACGTGTGCCCAGCCCTGCCCCCAGGTGGTGCCGAGAGCTGGGTCTCATCCACTTAAAGGCAGCAGACACGCTCAAAAATGATATCAATTTTATGGATTAAACTGAAGGTCTGAAGCTGTTAGTATTCAGAAATAACGAAAAAGACGGAAACAAATCGACGGAAATTAAGATATAACGGTGCGTTCTATATTGGCCCAGAAATGGACGAGTTGTACGGCACTGGCTTAAATAGCGGAGCTAGCAACAAATTTCTTGGGATAACGACGCTAATGTACTCGTACAGCCCTTTCTGGAACGCTTACGCCGTTAGACGCCTATAAAGTAATCTAAAGTGGCCACAATCGAGCATTGAATACCTGTATGGAGGGGCGGAGCCCGTATCGATGGGTGGAGCAAGGATGATTTCGTGACTGCCTACGGCTCAAATACGGTCATTTGGACTCGTTTTTAACGCTTGCAACTTCGTGAGGGCTCTTCTAGGGCCTGCAGGACCCCACTAATGTAGTTATCTCAACAGCTTTTTCGAGCGTGTCTGCTGCCTTTAATAAAGAAGGAGTCATTCGGCTTAAGAAATTGAACGAACTCAGACTGCACGTAGATTTTTCGGTTGACTCGATGGCAGAATGCTGGGAACCGGAAAACGTACTTCCCCTCAAAGGCTGCAGAATTGCATGAGCCTAACTATACTTTGACGCTATACGTGTGCCGAAATACAGGCAGCTCAATACTGTTTTGAGCGGTTGGAGTAGAGTCGAAGCGGTGGGCGCGGAAAGCGCGCTCTAATCGGACCCTGCATGAGATGTGCAGGTTGTCTGTTTCGCGCCATTTGGGCACATTGGCAGAATACAAATTCTGACGGCGCCACTTTTTCTGTTGATAGGATAGGGAAGGATAGGCATGAGGATTTTGAGGGCCAATCCTTTCCTTTCCGAATGCTGGATCAGGGATGAGCGGAATTCCGCATTCCGATTTCCGCAGATCTTTAGGCCTCGGAATTCCGCTTTCCGATTTCCGAAATATGGGTGCGGAAATCGGAACAAAATGCGGAAATAATCTTAATAGTTACACTTATGTTACATGTAACTTACAGTTATATTTTCACTATGGGTGGCCATCACGTGACGCAGACGACACGCGACGCAGAGAGCGCTTCCCAGACCACACACTACGCAAAAAAGATGCTGTTCGGGGTCTCCCCTGCTGGTGTGGGGTCAAGTACCTCAAACTTGGGTAATTGAACCAACAGCAACGGCAGTCGTAAGCCCGACCCCGCAATTGCGTCGTACATCCCCCTTGGAAATATCTCCTCAGCCGATTTAAGTTACTTCCGACTTATATTGTGCCATTTAAGTTACTTGTAACATATCGGAGGCGCAGTGCACAAAGTGTCCTCCCAGAAATCGGAAACAAGTTATTTTTAACATATCTGAGCCGATGTAAGTTACTTGCGACTTATCTCAGGTCATTTAAGATACCTGTAACATATCGGAGACGCACCGCACGCAGTATCCCGCCGATATGTTACATGTAACTTAAATGACCTGAGATACGTTGCAAGTAACTTACATCGGCCCAGATATGATACAAGTAACTTGTTTTCGGCCTTATGTTTTACAAGTAACTTGTTTTCATTTTTCTGAGTATGCGTAATTGGAGCTTTGTAATTCGTTAGTCGTTCAACGAGCCAAAACCCTTGTTGATCGTTAGTCGTTATCGTTATTCCTTAGAATTCCAGACTTTGAAAATCGGCTTTGCGAAAGCTGAAAAAGCAATCCAAAGTGAAAAAGAAAGAAGGCATGAATAGCTACGTGGATTACCAAAACTTGATATATGTATCCGATACAGAACAAAGTTTGAAGCTTAGATATACACATAATTCATGGCTTCAATGAGAGCTCACTATCCAGGGGTGTGCGTTTTTCGGGTTTCGTCCTTCTGGCAAGAGTATTCATTGTCGAGAAAGATAGGGAAAATTGAGGATTTCACGATTTTCTTCGCTTCATAATACATGCGATCAACCGACTGATGATCGCGACCTGCAAGCAGCGCATACTAAAAAACGTCCCATGTAGTGAATGCTTCACTTCACCGGATGTAGATGCAGTGCAGGCGAACTGTAGACACTTTGATCCGTTATAGATTGACTCAAGAAACACGCCGCCCAACGCCCAACTAGAACGCCTGCGTCGTCAGCGAGGAAGTGGCCGTGGAGCCGAAAATTCAAAGTTCTGTCGCCCGCAGTAGTGACTGTCGCGATCGAGCAATTATTTTACTTTCAAGAAGTCGCCGGATCTTAAAGACTCGCGCAACGAGCCCGTCTGAACTTTTTTGAATGAACGTGAAGCACAAACTCTCCACACCCCGACGCGCCGTGCTGCCAGTGCGCTGAGCGCCGTTTTGAGCCTTCAGCATCTGGGCGGGCCAAGTACAGCAAACTGGGTAATTGAGCCAACGGCATTGCCGAAATCTGAGTCATGTTTCAAGAGTGCATTCCCCTGGAGATGGGCGTGGTTGGCTCCGAGTCTCATTTTTAATGCGATTTTTGTACGCGTTAGTCACTATCTCGCTCTTCTCTTCGCGATTTGCACGCTCTCGTGCCAGCAGGGCGAGCAGATGCTTATCGCGTGTTTCAAAGAGAAATGGGCGGATCGGCGTGAGCGTCGAGCTCCTTTCTGTCTGAGGATAAGGTTAGCGACCGGTCCGTGATTGCTGCAACGCGACACTTTGGTCGGAGTCATACTCACGCGACCAGTGACAGCGACAGTGCATATCAGGCATATCGACTCTCGGTCGATATTGATGGTCAAGACTGCTTTGCAATGCTCGTCGCTGTAAGTATGATACCGGCCTTTGTATTGACATGGCGCGTCACACTAGAGAACTGGTGCGTGCCTCAGACATCTGTAACTATTAATTGTCGTCTCTGCGAAAATTGTTCCAATCGAATGACTGATTCGAATTCTGTTTTCGAATGATGTAGAACTCATATTTGCATATAGCTTTGGACGGCTTTCCAAGGTATATTTCTGAAAAAGTATTTTTGAGTTCTTGAATACGACTGCGTAGAATGTTCACAGAATGGCTCCGCTTCTAGTAGTTTGAAAAACTTGTTCAGATTCGGAAACGGGTTCTGGTTTTTTTATCAGCTGTACAGTTTTTCAGGGAATCGCCATCAGATGAATTAAGGGCTTTCTGCGACAACGGCTAAATCTCATAATTTAAGGGGTATAATGCTTTTGCTTGGCACCGAAGCTATTCTTCGCCCAACATCGCGCGACGTCATCTTGGGGCCATAATATTTATATCGAAGACGTTAGAAGTCGTTTAGTTAGAAATGGTAGTGACAGTAGGTAAATAATATCCTGGGCCACCTAGGCAAGTACATAGGTATTTGGAACAACCAACGACGAAATATTTGTCACAGTTGGCGCGATCCCCCCATAGGAAAGCGATGATAGTGATTACTAATTTTCTAACGAATTTTCGGGTACTTCACGAATTTTTGAAAAATTGTTTGTCGTTAGCCTTTAAACGTAACCCCAAAAAAATCCCGTCGGTCAGTTAATCCTTAATCGTGAGTCGCAATCATGCACATCCCTGGAGTGATCTTCATGAGATCAGAAATCTGACTAATAACGGTTTAGTGGTAAGTATGGTTAAAGGCAGTGTCCACGATGAATTTCTTCATCGGTTTTTGACCGGAAATCGAAGTTCAGGGTCTCATTGGAGCACTGGGGTCGAAAGAACGAACGAAAACGAGCCCGAAAGAGCACCATACGGCCCCAAAGTCCGCTCGCGCTAGCCCTTTCCGCTCGCGGTCGAGTTTTCCGACAAACAGTTTAGTCCGCTTCTACATTAGCATTGGAGCGCGAGCGCGGCTGAGTTCTAGCATTGGGGCGCATTTGCGCACGCTGTCTAGTTCAGGCCGATGTCCGCCAACTCATCCACCGTTGAAATGTGGCTTTCAAGAAGAAGAGCTGATTTTTGATGTTTCGTAACGTTTTTCATGATTCTTTCTTGATTGATGGAACAGTCAGACTCTAAACCTTCGTTTTCTGGTGGAAACTCGAAAACGATTTTTATCGTAGACACTGCCTTTATGTAACTGGAGAATGATGATTTAGTGCTTTTAGACCCGAGGTTCAAGGACACATTTTTCGAGCAGCGAGTAAACTTTGTTCCGTTTTCCGATTCTGAATTCCGATTTCCGCCAATTTCGGTCCTCGGAATTCCGCTTTCCGACTTCCGAAATTTTGAAACTTGTTCCGATTTCCGTTTTCCGATTTCCGGAATTCTACATTTTTATTCCGCTCATCCCTGTGCTGGATGCGAGCCCTGAATTGGTGTATTATGGGTGTTAGACGTGCTAATCACGAGTTTGCGATCAACTTTGCGTTTCAAAGTTTCGCTTTACGGGTGCTGGGTGCGTTTGCGTCAGAAGCCTGTGTAGTGGCAGAAATTAAAGCGTTTTCCAACAGAGGGTTGAAGATGAGCCCTTGAGTGCCTCTGCTGAATCAATCCGTGAAGCTATCGTCATTGGAGAAGGTTTTCAAAAAACACAGCAGTGTTGGAATGGTGCTTAAAATCGCTTGAGAAGCTATTCCAACGGTTTATCAGGGTTTGGGTGGGGAATAAAGTCCGGGAGGTGGCAATTAGCCACGTCAATTATCTTGTCGTGTCACCAACGCACGGAGGTCAACACCCCCAGGTGGTGCCGAGAGCTGGATCTCATCCACTTAATAAGGAAAGAGTCATTCGGCCTAAGAAATTGAAAGAACTCAGACTGCACGTTGATTTTTTGGTTGTTTTGGTGGCAGAATGTTGGGAACCGAAAAACGTTATCCTCCGAACCGTAGTATTTGGAAACAGAACGAAAAATAGGTTATTGCTTTCTGTTCTCTTTTGAAATGTTCCTGAATGTGGAGCGAGAAACGTTCGCAAAAAAGCGAGATCTTCTTGAATTGCGATGAAACCCTCCCGAGCGATAGGAGGAAGGCAAACGATGAATTGAAACAGCTGGAGGTGGACACGCTGCATCCCACGCATAGAAAATGCACATACATCTTCCCTGAATTGACACTTACATAAATGAGCAAGCAGCTAGAATCGAATGCGAGAAAAACCATTGCTACAGTACCGCAATCCTGGTCAATGCCACGACATTACTGCGATAGTATCAGGCCGGTGATGTTATAGGGGGCAAGCCTTTCAGCGTTCGAAAACACGATTCAGACTTTCCCAGATTCAGATTTTGAAGCGGAAACTTATTTTGAGCTTCAAAATTTTCAGGTAAGTCGCATCGCTTTCTGTTTCTTGTAGCGAAGATTCTTTTGAAAAAAGAGGGGCCAAGTTGGTATGCGAGAACCTTTTTTTTCAAAAAAAATTCGAAGATTCTGTGCCTGTTTCTCTGCTGAAACGAACTCGGAACGAGCAGAGGGCAACTGTTATAAGACGTGTGTGGGGTGACCCGATGGGTTGGCTGGGCTACGAGATATTCACCCATTTACCGGCCATTTTCCGGCGCTCTTCCGTTCTTACTCTTCTTATAAAGATCCAAAGCTTACCCTTCTGCCAAAAAACAGTAAAATTTTTATCGTGAACACTTGGAACACCTTAAAAAACATACACACTCGCACAGCATAAACGGCATAGCATACACGCTCGCAAAAGTTGCTGAGATAGCTACGATAGTGGGATCGTAAGGGTTCAAGTAGAAAGCTCACGAAGTTACAAGCGTCAAAATGAGTCAACATGATCGTATTTGAGCCGCATCGAATCACCAAATCATCCATTCTCTGCCCGCCGATGCGGACTCCTCTCCTTGATGAAAATATTCAACCTCCGATTACGGTAATTTCGCCTTAGTTTTTACGCTTCTAAGGCATCAGATTTCCAGTAAAGGCCATAGGAGTGTATTAGCGTCGTTTTTCCAACCAATCTGTCGCTAGCTTCGCTATTTCGACCAATGCGATGTTACTCTTCAATACAGAAAGGAACGTTATATAGTTAACCGCAAAGTTAAAAGGCTATGGTGCGGTTGCGGTGAACACACGGAAACTACGGTGCATTACCTGGCACTTTGTCAGATTTTTCATCGATCGACAGCACTGCTGATTTTATGGATAAGTTACGATTTTTGTTATTTTTTCTTGTATGTTTTTGTTTTACTTTCGCTTCTGGCTCTAAACGAAAAGTACAAAGAGAAATTTCAATATGTCTTCATTGTTAGAGCATGTTGCCATATGTTTCACCAACGTTACCCGCAGGATCTGCATTGTTAAGTTGAAGCTTGGCCGAATAATTCTCCCCTAGAAATTCGCGTATTAAGGTGGCTTTAAGGTAGAGCTGAATTTTGAAAATTCCCCAATTCGGCCCCAAAATTCATACAATACCGCTGCTATCCAAGGAAAAAAGGGGCAAAGTTGCTAAAGTGGGGAACTAGAGTGTCTTTTTATATACCAGCACTCGCTTCAACGTGCTCTATTTTGGATTTTCAGAAGGCCGAAATTTCCAGCATGTCGTGATCCAAACAGCTATGCAAAATGAATTCAGGAAAATCTTAATTTTCGAGGTGAAAACGTTTTTAATTCGAAAATGCTAGAGGTCGCGTACGTTCGTTTTCATCGAACCGGCTCGTTATCTTGTGACAACATAACTGTTTATTCAAAATTAACTACATCTTAAAAAGGCTTTTCCAATGAGAAATCCCGAAATTATTTCATGTTGTTGATAGACTGTGACACCATAAACATTTTGGATCTTTCAAAATTGAAAACAGGTAATTTTGAGGCGAGTTTTGGTGAAAGGACGCTTTGGTTGCCCTTTTTGGCAACTTCGCCCCTTTCTCCCTTGAATAGCAGTGGTATTCTACTTCTCCGACTCTTACCATCACTAAACTGTGAAATTAGTAATAATACAATGGTTAAAAGTGAGTCTTTAGAGAATACTTTTTCATCACAAAACATTGTGTTCAATCGAAATTTTTGCATCGTTGTTCACATAATCACAATTTCGGTCTTGATGTTCATACCCTTCACGATTGCAAGGATTGTATGAAGACTAACTTGGTCTGCGACGTCATAGACAGAGCTTCCGAAATCAACATATGTATATCGGTGTTTGCCCGCCCGTAGTTCAATGACGGCTATGACGTTTCACCACCGTTCGGGGAAGAGAGGGTGATCAGGAATGATTCATCGACAAATGTGTGAGGTCATTGCTCCTAAAAGAAGCAGGTCTTATACGAACTAGATTTGAGTTCGGAAGAGTATACATGCGAAAGAACACAAGTAGTAGACTATGTCAACGAATATTCGGAAAACGAATATTCGGCCGAATAAACGAATAATCGAATATTCGAATAATTCGATTATTCGGAGAGGTCAATTTTTCGAATAATTCGTTTATTCGAATATTCGGAAATGTCAATTTTTCGAATAGTTCGTTTATTCGAATATTCGGAGAAGTCAATTTTTCGAAAAATTCGTTTATTCGAGTATTCGAAAGAGTCAATTTTTTGAATTATTCGTTTATTCGAATATTCGAACGGCCCAATATTCGAATATTCGGCCGAATAAACGAATAATTTCAGAAAAATAAGAAGCAGAGTCTCCGGCACATGTCCATTTTGGCGGTCTTGAGATGAAATGTCCCAAATCAAACTGGTAGGAAGTTCGAATATAATCGGAATACTCCAATATTAGACATGAGATAGTCAGAAACCTAATGGTGGAGTATCTCGCTCAGCACCGAATTTGTGGGCAGACGTAACAGATACTGTTTTTCATCTGATGGAGTATCTCCCAAACAAACTCTAGCGATGTTCCAGAACCGGCTACCGTACGCTGCTAGAGTATTATGTAATACTTAATTTCCATGAATTTAAGTCAGTCGCTGCAGCTTTGAGCCAGTTCCTATTCAGCATTCTTCACCTTAGATTTTTGCGGTCCAGAGGTGAAATGTCTGCAAGCAAACTGGGTGCTATCTTAGCGGTGGGGTCACTATGCCCGGGTGCACTTGGTCCCGCCCATTTTATCGTGCCGCACTAACTTTGCCCCCCTACTCGGGGTTACCCTCCCCCGCACAAATCAGGAGTGTTTGCGGCACGGAAAAATGGGCGTATTCATGTGCGATACAACAGTGCCCCCTCCCCCGCTCAGATAGCACCCTAAACTGATCGGAAATTCGGATATTGTTGGTAGATATTGTTTAAAAAATCCAGAGAATTTGATCGTATCATTTAACAACTACTCATAGATAGTGGTAAATGTTAGTTTGAATACTCTCATGATAAATGTGGAATGTATTTTTGTGGAAGTACATTGGCATAGCTTTGATATATATATATATATATATATATATATATATATATATATATATATATATATATATATATATATATATATATATATATATATATATATATATATATATATATATATATATATATATATATATATATATATATATATATATATATATATATATATATATATATATATATATATATAACGTCGGCATGGATCAGGAAGAGACTTCTCATTCACTGTTGAAGGTTGGCGCAGAACTCAGTGCGCCTATGTTATAGCATGTGGCACAGAGTTTGCATAATCTCCGATAGGGAACATAAAGTCTCTTCAGGATCGATGACGATGTTATATATATATATGTATATATATATATATATATATATATATATATATATATATATATATATATATATATATATATATATATATATATATATATATATATATATATATATACCGTATTTACTCTAATTGAAGTACCCTTTTAAAGTACATCTCGTTCCAGAGTGAACCCCCAGTACTTGGGTAAAAGATTGGCAACACAGAATGTGACATTTGAGAGAGAGACCAGTTTGCCCGAGATTTTTCAATAATGTGAGGTTTGAATATTCACAAAAAAACTATCAGCCATCCCTTTGTTGGTCAAAGATTGCTTGTATGAGACACCCTACGATGAAACCTCAGCGAACTTCAAATAACCAAGAAAAAACGGAAAGCTAAAGTTCTGCGTTTTGGCGTTATTCGCGGCGCATACACGAAGTTTATTTAGGTTCTTTACAAATATTTTTGTTTGATTGGGTTTTAGACAATCAAAGTCGACTTGTTTTGGCCCTAGACATTGACTTTAGCGGTGCTTGAAAAACCAAGATTCCCCAGCGTTACGAAGATTGGATCATTTACGTATAGAAATCGCTTATACGACGAGGAAATCAGAAACCACCAAAAAGGCAGTGTTCACAATAAATTCCACTTCCGATATCACTCCGGTGTACGGAAGGTCTGGTGCCCTGTATAGCAAGGCATGCTTAAAAACCACGCGAAAGACGCGTTTTTGAGCCAAAATAGGCCCTTCCTTTTTACGCTGATTATTGAGCGTGGAGGAATTGACCGCTATGAAGGTGCAATGAAGCGATCAGTTCACTTATCAGTACTTCCTTGACTTGATTATTCCTGTAATCTGAGTCTTCATTTGTTCACATCGATGGGGCGGAAGTGGAGCACCGGGCGGTTCCGAGACACCAAAACGCTTGTTTTCAGCTCTTATTTTGCCACTCCTGGCTCGTATTTTACCGTTTTTTCGACACTGGGAGCCTAGAATCCTCCTCGCCTATCATTTCGCTGTGGAAAGTCACCGATGATGTTCATCGTTAACGCTGCCTTCAAACTGTTTTCAAGCCTAACATGTCGATGAAGCACGTGTCAACAAGATCGAAAACGAGCTTACCAATTCTTTGGAAGAAATTCTTTCGGGAAAGGTGTGAATATATTATATCAGAGATTGTGGAAGCATCAATCCAATTGAGCCTAGTCTGTAATTTTATTAAATACAAGTTTTTGGTGTTATACTTGGAAATCAAGAAATGTGAAGAGTCTACCATTGGAAATTTAAAAATTGCGCCGAATAATAGAAGTACACCCTCTATTAGATGTACACCTCTAATAGAAGTACACTAAAAAGAAAAGGGCTGAGAATTAGAAGTACAGCCTCTATTTTATATATATATATATATATATATATATATATATATATATATATATATATATATATATATATATATATATATATATATATATATATATATATATATATATATATATATATATATATATATATATATATATATATATATATATATATATATATATATATATATATATATATATATATAACTTTATTGACCTATACAAAAATATGTCAAGAAAGTCGGAAGTGCCGCGAACGGTGGTTTGATGGTCCGTACTTCTTATTCGAATACTCGCGATTTTGGCCGAATATTCGAATTATTCGTATTCGAATCATTCGAATAATTCGATTATTCGGAAGAGTCAAATTTTCGAATAATTCGTTTATTCGAATATTCGGAGAAGTCTATTTTTCGAATAGTTCGTTTATTCGAATATTCGGAGAAGTCATTTTTTCGAATAATTCGTTTATTCGAATATTCGGAGAAGTCATTTTTTCGAATAATTTGTTTATTCGAATATTTGGAGAAGTCAATTTTTCGAATAATTCGTTTATTCGAAAATTCGAAAGAGTCAATTTTTCAAATTGTTTGTTTATTCGAATATTCGAAATTTTTATTCGTTTGATATACTCTAACAAGTAGGCTAAGAAGCAGGACAGCGACAAGATGAGTACCTACTGCCCTTTTGACACTTGGTTAATCCACTTGCGGTTCGGTAATCTGTGGTCGCAATAAGGGTTTCATAGTTGTACACGAACGAAATTTTCAAAAAATTTTCAAAAGATTTTTCGAAATTTTTTTTTGTTCGTTTTCGTTCGTTCGAAAACTCATCGAACGAAATTTTTTTCAGATTCCGTTCGTTCGAAATTTCGTCGAACAAAATTTTTTCAAATTTCGTTCGTTCGAAATTTCGTCGAACGAATTTTTTTCAAATTTCGTTCGTTCGAAATTCGATTTTTCGAAAGTTTTTCGAAATTCGTTCGTTCCAAATTTTCTCGAACGAATTTTTTTTCATTTTTCGTTCGTTCGACATTTTTTTCGAAATTGTACAACTATAGTCACTATTGGGTCATCCTTATCTATAGTGTCGTCGTAGAATTTTGTCAAGTGAACTGACGAGGCTGCGACAATAGATGGCCGCTCGCGATCGA
The DNA here is from genome assembly GCA_029168955.1 of Aplectana chamaeleonis. NCBI lineage: Eukaryota > Metazoa > Nematoda > Chromadorea > Rhabditida > Cosmocercidae > Aplectana > Aplectana chamaeleonis. The sequence continues at coordinate 1,953,987 of JAPDOI010000010.1, forward strand.
AACCTCGTTGAATGGTGGTGATAAAAACGCCGCACTGACCGCCGCAACAATCGCGTCTCGTCCATTTCTCGACTGAATCTGGCGAAGGGTCTTTATCTAGGTTTCCACGTATTCACAGATTACAAGACGATGACAATGTGTATTCGTAGACTGCGACTCATGTTCTGGACTGTAATCGAAAAAGTGCAGCGGTATCACAAATACAAGTGGAGACAAAAAATATAGAAAAAAAGTGTAGAGCTCTTCCTTTTTTCAGATATCTGAGAATTATCAACTTCATTCATTCAACATGCCTGATGTCTGATGCTTCGTTTTCATCAGTCCCATGCAAGGATCAGCAGTTTAAATTTCCGAAACCTGCGGTTTCACGTCTTCGGCATTCGCCGCTGGATTTCCGGAAACCGAATACAACTGCAGCGAGACCCAAATTACCAAGATGCATATTTCCATTCCGCTCATCCTCGGTCCGGAGAGGTTGAGAAGAAAACTTTATCTGTGCACTAACAGCTTCTTTCCTCACTGTATGAAGTTGCGACTCCAACATGACAAAATGAACCTGACGATTTTGAGAGACTTACCGATTCGGATCCCGTGCCGGAAGCCTCAGCAGGCATGTATGTACGATGCAACGCTAAGTTTTGTAAAAACGGGGAGCATCTGGCAGAGTTGGAAAAAAGACCGATGCATGTAACTTTTTTGAATTCTAAAAACGCTATAGTATCCATAAAATCACTTTGTTTTTCAAACAAATAGTTTTTGCTGTCGTTTATCAAAACCGTCGCGCGCGGCGAAGTGCGGCGATACTTTGAGCAGTATCTGTACAAGTAGTGGAAGTGCAATCTGTATGATTCCTTCATAAATTAGTTGCAGGTAAGAGAATCTCAAGGTTTGTTTAAGTTGAATTTTCGAAAACCTGCATTTAAGAGCCCGGGGTTTTCGCAACAAAACTCTGACTTTTCAAAAAGTTCTCAAGCGTGTTTAGTGAAGGATTCCGAAAATTCAGTCTAAACAAACTTTGAGATTCTCTCACTTGCGCCTGATTTATGAAGAAATCATACAGATTGCTCTTCCACTACTTGTACAGATACTGCTCAAAGTATCGCCGCACTTCGCCGCGCGCGACGTTTTTGATAAACGACCGCAGAAACAAGTTCTTTGAAAAAACAAAGTAATTTTATGGAACTTCTTAGGCCTACAAGTCACATAATTAGGTAGCAATTCGATCTGCGAATATGATAGCGTCTTTAGAATTCAAAAAAAGTCTTCATTCAAAAAAGTTACATGCATCGGACGTTTTTTTTGCCAAATTTGCCCGATGCTCCCCGTTTTTGCAAAATTCAGCGCGGGTATTGTACCTACTGAGAAAACAATCATTCCGATAAGCTCTCGCGTATGATGTCATGTGGGTTTCATACTTCCAGCTCCAATTTCTCCCTTTGTTAGCAATATCATCCTGCTATTCTTTTCTGTGAAGCGTGTGAAAAATACTTCACAGATCAGAAAACACTGCCCTTGATAAACCTTCGTTTGTATGGGAAAACAAGGTTGATATTATCGTAAAGGTGGAACTCTGCGCCAAAATAGTTTCTAACGTTCTTTTTCGGTTGTGGAGTTTAAGCCACTGCATGGTTTATTGTTTTCCGCATGTGCATAGAGTCTTGCCGAAATCGTTCTCGAATTTATTCCACGGTCGCATGAGCATTCTTTTAACAAGTGTTACGTATGTGATGAACGCCACAGCCATAAAAGGCGGTCAAAATTTTTTAGGGTGCATTTTTGAAGCCCGAAATTTCTTGAATGTTCTCATCCCTCCCCAGTGCCATTTCTGACTAAACATGGCCCAATTATCAGTGCTTCTAAGAATATGTTCAAACCTAAGTTTGTAGGTGCTAATGCAACCTTCGAACAGTGTCACAGATAGGTTCTTCCGGTTGTTCCAAAAAACACTGATCAGGCAAATTTGAGGGAGTTCGGAAAAAAATTTTCGGATGGGACTTCAAACTTTTTCTGGGGGGGGAGGGGTGGTGGGGGTTATTCTGGGTCCTGAATAGGAATCTGGGGTCCCATTATTCTCAGGCTCACTGTAGGTTAATGTAGGTTTAATGTAATTTACAGTCGGCACGGATCGCACTGATGCGTACTTTGCGTTCCTCATTTTGCGTTGGCGCAACCTTAGTGTCCATCTGCATGAACGCCGAATTAGCGCCAGCGCACAATTAGGAACGCAAAGAATCAGTGCTATACGTGCTGACAGTAGCTAGGTTGTTGTACATTAATATTTTGAAAATCGTAAATGGATCTCAATTCTGTGTTAAGCACCCCAAATAATCCCTACAGAGAGGTTTCTACCTAGACAGAGACTTTGAACAAACTGCCGTATACCCACCATAACCTATCGTTATCTATCAAATGAAACTCAGAATCGCGTTCAGAACTTCAAATACCCTTCACGGAAAAGTTATGTGCGTCGGTGGGAGGCTCCGAACTGAACCTATCAACGTTCTCCATAAAAGGAACTCAGTTTCACATCCAAGACCCCAATTAACCCCCTCAAGAAGGTTTTTCGAGGCAAATCCGAAACATATTTCGTTCGCACCCTGAAAGCTGCCATATCCCTAGTAAACCTCCTGACTCAAGGGAAAAAAACGTCCCTGAAACCTGACTGGAAGCTTGTAGCAACTACAAACTTTCATTTGGGAACATTCTTAGAAAAACTCGTAATCAGAGTGCTTTTCGTCGCAAACTACCGGATCGCTATGTAGTTAGTACAAAGACTACTGAAAGGAAACGGATATTAGCATTTTGCACTCCTAAAGTTTCATATATTTATTCACTTTTTGATGAGAAATAGTGCTAAAACATATAAACATATTTTATAAAAGGCATATAATACATACACTCAAAATACAGTCGTAAAAGGCTAAGTCGAATCAGTCACAAATAGACAAAGTTAATGGCCCAGAAAAAATACACGTAAAGAACATTGTTCCGAATTATATTACTGGTACACTGTCAAGGAGAATTTACGCGATAAAAACCTTGAGCGGTAAATGATCGGCGCCGTGCTGAACAAGCTGAAAAGCGATAGTTTTACAGCAGTCAAATTCAGAGAAATGTGTACTGTCGTTCTCGAAGCAAAATTCCAGACCGCATTTGCGGCCGGCGGCGGTTTGATCACGCAATAGAATGATAATCGTGCTGAGACCACTTGATCTCGGCAAGATTCACCTTTTCTCCCAGCACGATTATATCGTGTCGCGTGATGCAACAGCCGTAGTCCACGATTGCGGACCGGGTTTTGGCTCCGAGAATCACAGTTTTGCAATGGAGTACGCACCGGCAATGTAGTGTGGATGAGCGGAACCTGTGATGATAATGACGTGGGTGAGGTATTGCGAGACAACGAATTCAGACCACCATGTTGAGGAAACAGATGTTGCGGCGATGTTAGAATGTGAGCGAATACAGCATCATTACAGCTGAGGGTCTGATTGGCTTTCTTGTCTGAGATCAGCCACTGCTCTCTGAAACGAAAATATCTTCAGATATTATACTAATATGTATGAAGATGGGTAGTAGAGCAACCAACCTGTTAATCAAATCTCTGTGCTTCTGGCTCCCCTCGCACAAACCAAAAATTTCACCCAGTTCCGGGATATTGGCTATACTCTGGCTTATTGACACAAGAGAAGGAATAATGAGCAGAAGGGACGATACCCTGAGAAACGTCATTCTTGAACCACGGTTTCGTCATTTGTTTCTCGCAATGCGATGGAGACCACAATTCGAGAATAACGTACCGTAATGACGCGTCAATGGCCGAATATGACTGATTGAGGCAGCTGTGCAGAGCTTTCAACAAAGAGTCTCTAGCATCACGCAGCAAATCTCGTGCCTGTCCCGATATGCCGACCACATCGGGATTGAGAAGCAGCAGGGCCTGAAAAAAGAGCTTGACACCAGATTTGGAAGCAGCGTACGCACAAAAAACTATATTGTATCTGTTATTACTTTTGTGCAGGTGGGCTCGCGAAAGGGACCTACAACCCCCCCCCCCCAAATGACCGAGTAAAATTCGTTTGCGCTTGTCACGGCACTTCTCTTCATTTGCTAGACGTCCGGTTCAGAAGCGCCGCCTTTTCAGAACACAATACACCCACAATGCTACATAACTACGCAACATTGTGATCTCAAACTTTGCGAGCCACCTTTACAAGTTGTAAAAACGCGAATGTATGATGGTTTTTACCCGTGCTGGTGCGCAGCTTAGGTTAGAGACAGCGAGAGAGCAGAGGGCAGACGGAGGCTGCAGCATTGCGCGCGCCGCACGCTTCATGAGTGATGAGAAATTCAATTTCTGCAGAGGATACTTGATTGAAACATGGACTCGCAAATACAAATGTGGCTCCCTGCATGGACGATGCTTTCAATGAACTTCGGAAAGACTCTGCGCGAACGATAGTTGCATATCACCCGCGTCAATAAATCAATGAGCCGAAATCAATCGATGGATGATAGTTGCCAAACGCATTCCGGCGTTTCTCGTTTGAAGCGTAGCTGCGTAGCGGCCTTCTAACTTAATGGCACGGGAGAGCAAACTTTGCCACAAGAGGCAACAGAGCATATTACGCAGCGTGAGGGTAAGCGAAAACGAACTGTCATAGTTCTTTCCCATGGGATTTTTGTTTTATTACAGAAGACACCCATTTGCGGCTGACCCCAATGCTTTCATGCAAGACCCGCTGCCCTATGCGGTCCTTTCTTCCATAGCAGTAGATCCAAGGTGCTATAAGTTTTTTTCGTGATGTATATTAACTCGTTCTCATCGATTTCAAATTTTCCCTCAAATTTTCCCATTTTAGGATGAGAAATGTAGATGCTCACCTTGAGACAGCTGAATTCGGCCTGGTCAGCACGTAGTCGTCGAAGAGGTGTGAGCAGTTCCTCGAGGAGACGAGAAAGCACAGCGACCACCGCTGGTGGATGCGAGGCGGATAGTACGAGAATCTCATCGTTCGGAAGATGAAGATGTGGTAGTCCCACACTTCTCTGTATTGTACTCAGCAGAGCGAAGGACGGTGAAAACTGCTTCAATAATTGCATCTAAAAACATTCATGATACAATGATACCACCGCAGTGCGCAACTTTGAACCTACCTTGTCAACGAATGGAATATCTGGCAGTGGATGCAACATATTTGCCCAACCAATGACATAGTTCACCGTTCGCTGTCTACTCGTACGACATTCAGTATCGTCGCGTAACAACCTATCCATGTTCTGACTTGTAACCGCACGATGTTCGACATCAATAAGCATTTGAAGCAGCCGACATGAAGCACTTGTGTTGGAATCCTGCAAATTATCTTTTCTCACCTCAGAGACCAATTAAATCGATGGTAAAGCAATATGTGCATAATACTAGAAATGCATTGCTTAGGCATCGCACGCATTTTCTTGTCATAGAGAAAAGCGTCGCGTGCCGCGCAGCGTTGAATAACGGCGCGTCGAGACCGATCAATAATTGGAGTGTGGCTCTAAATTCTTTGCAGTTCATTGTTTACTAGGGGCGCCAAATACAGCAGGAATGAATGAGAGCTGTACTTTTGGGCTGCTGTGTTTATTCAGATAACAATAGAGGCAAAAAGATGGACATTACATGTGTACTTTGAACAGCTGTAGCAACGAGAAAATGAATAACTTCATGGGTTACCATTTTTGGAGACGGTATGCATTCAGAATCCGAGGTGTCTTCAGGGTTTGACATCTCACGTTTTCGGCGCTTCGTACTTCCAATCCGATCGCGCTCATTCTGGATGGCTGAAACACAACGCTGAGATAATATAGTCACGCTTTTCATTTTATTTGATTTAGGAAGCGTGTGCGGCGCCAGGACAGCCCTCGCGGTTCAGGGACTGCCTTACCACGCGCGTCGTTCATCTTCTGAACTGACCGCATCCTTTGTTTCGGAGGCAGTTTAAAGACAGCAGACACGCTGGAAAAAGTTGTTGAGTTAACTACGTTACTGGGGTCGTATGGCTCATAATAGATGGCTCGCGCCGTTAGGAGCGTTAAAACGAGTTAACACTACTAAATTTGAGCAATGGATGTCGAAAAATTTCTGCAACCCTGCCCCTGAGCTTCGACAACCCCGCCCCAAAATGCAAACTCGTCCGGACTGATCGTTCTAATACGGCACCTTCGGCTGGTTTTTAAAGCTTCCAACGAGGTGAACGTTCCAGTACAGGCTGCAAGAGTATATAGGCTTCTCTATCTCAACTGTTTTGTTGCTAATATTCGCTGTTTCAACCGCGCGCTGAGAAACTCGTCCACTTTCACCCGATAACAAAATACCCATTATTCATCTATTTGCACACAGTTTCCGTTCGCTTTTTCGTTAGTTCCCAATACAACCAGCTCCAAACCTTTGATTTGTGTCATAAAATCGATACCATTTTTTAGCGTGTCTGCTGCCTTTAAATGTGTTCCTTCGCGCGCTTGTGCGAGGCGAGGGGAGACACAGCTAGAAAGTGTGGGGCGTGAAGGAGACGCAGCAGACGCGAGCACAAGCACGGCATGAACGCAAATAAATTTCACTCCGAAATAGAGGATTCAGTACGCGCATACTAGACGATGCTAGTGCAACGAACCTTCAGGTCGCATTCCATCCGCAAGGCATTTTTGGAAACGGCAATAGCGACAGGCATTGCGGTGATCCTTGTCAATACTGCAATTCTTCTCGAATCGGCATGTGTACTGGAGATTTTGGAAAACGCTGGAAAATGTATGTTGGTACCAGTTTGAGCTATGCTTGAGGGGGGCGATTATTTCTGCTGCAAGTTACCGCATCAGAGATCTGTCATTGATTATTGGATAGAGAACAGAGCTGCGCAATGCCATCATTCGCTATTCAATAACAGCAATGCACGAATTAGAATTATGGTTGGGTAGCACCACATGAATTCCGAAAAGTTTACCTCCGCCGAAAGAATCCTTTGCAGCCGTTACAGGCAACTGCTCCATAGTGCTTTCCTATGGCTTTATCGCCACACACCACACAAAGATCAGAAGTGGAACACTGATTAGACACAGATGGAGTTGTAAAAGGGTCCATCCTGAAATGATTACTGGAATAAACCCGCCGCATTGACTTCTCGGAATGAACATATGAATACGTAGAGCAAAGGAAAGAACCGAGGCGAAGAACATCTGAGAGAAGCTCTAACAGAGGGACGGATCGACTATAATCCTCGACTTTAACGTAAGACGTACAATCGTCTCCATTGAGGTCGGCAGAGTTAAGGACTTGCATCTCTCAGCATGATTAGCCCCGTTGCGGCACGCATAAAACAATCTTCCAGGGAAAAGGTTATACGTTAGCCTAACTTGCCTCGCCCAGACTCATCTACGAGATTGATTCGCGCGTGTCGCGGCGCGAGCGTCTACGCTGACTTGTTTTGATTAGCAACCCCGCCATTCTCTGCGAAGACGTCTTTCTGCCAGTTTTCCAGCCTTGGTATTGCGAGCAAAAACAGCGGTTGTCCGCAACTGCGGACAACCGCTGTTGTTCGTAATTCAGTGAGGACACAAATTTGGTCATATCCACCATAAAGAAACTTCAGTACACGACCTGAAACGTCACATTCACCCGTACTAGACCAATTAAACTCGCACTTTAAAAGCAAAACTGTTGGGCACAGCCATGACTCGAACCTGTATCGGTTGAGTTCCGACGATGCAGCAGAACTCAGGGTTTGGTGCTGTGAGTGCTGACAAGCTCACCCTGAAAGCAAGCGGTGAAGGTTTGAAATCCGCCTATGCTCAACAGTTTCGCGTTTACCTTAACTACTTCGTGATATCTTGCTACCCTTTGCTATACCCTTGGACCCGGTTCAGCCTTCAGAAGGTGTAAAACATCCAAAAAGCTTATACCGTCGTTCTCGGAGCCAAATTAGGGTCCGCATTTGCGGACAACGGCGGTCGCATCACGCAAATGATGACAGTCGTGTGGGGACCAAGTGGGGCACGATTCACCTTTCTTCCAGCTTGATTATCACGTCTCGCGTAATGCAACAGCCGTATTCCGCAAATGCGAACCGAATCTTGGCTCCGAGAACGACAGTACAATTAGTTATACTATGAAATCTACTTCATACTTTACAGAACGTTATATCGCTTAAAGCCATTTCAAAATCGAATAGCTCTGTGCAACATCTTGTATTTCCAAAGTGGACTACATTAATAAGAGCCTCGGACACTGCAATCTCTGCAAGTGAAAAACCCCAGTAGGAGAAAAGGGGCAATCAAACAAATGTTGTTCGCGTTGAAAATAAGGATTGAGGTTTTACCCACTGGTTCTGACTAGAGTATCTCGCCTTGTGTTCCCCCCGGATTAGAAAGGTGATGAATGTTTACTGCTCATTTCTTGCACGTTCTTCGAATCTGAAGTCCGATTTCGCTGCGGACATCGCACAACAAGGCTATTTTTGCAGCGACCCGACAATTTTTAGGGTGCTCGGAGAACTTAATTCAGAGTTGGCTCTAAACTTCTATGCGGATATTATTTGCGTTGCTGAGCAAGAATCTGGAGACCTTGTGTCGACATCTCGATGGCTACTGTAGGATACGGTAGTTATAACGCCAATCAAGGGGCGTATGTAACACTCTGATATATTTTGAAAACCTTAAACTGGACCTCAAGTTAGTGCTCAGCACACCAAATAACCTCCAGAAACGAAGTTTTTAGCCAAGTCTGGAAGTTCAATCGCCGTAACGTACAGTGATCTTACTGAAACTGATAATCGAGCGTCATCTTCGTGTTAGACACTTCTACTGACCTCCATAGAATAGTTTCGAGCCAAGTCTCTCGTAGCTTTTTGAAATCGTCAAAAGTCTCAAATGGCCTCTCAGTTGGAAATTTCAGCAAATCTTCGGAACTACGACGAATGAACCGCAGATTTGTGATCAGCACCCCAAGCAGCCCAATAACAAAATTCTAAACCACATCTCAAGCTTTTTTTCTGAAGCGCTTCAGAGCCACCCGCATTACAATCGCACTGATGCTTTTGTTCCTCATTGACGGCTGGCGCTAATTCCGTGCACGTACATATATCCTGTTCCGGAGCAAAATTTATTTCCGTTTCTCGCGAGCGTCTGTGCGCGTATGCTGCGCCTCTTACTCCCCACACGCTGTCTCTCCCCTCGCTCCGTACACGTTTGCGAAGGAACACACTTAGTTTGACTCCGAAACAGAGGATATGTTGTAACATATGTTTGCCAAGTTCACGCCAACCTTCGATAGGAAACTGAAAGTTCCAGTGCGTTCCTTGCCGACTGCATATGGGGTAGACTACCAAGTGCAGACTCCTGGACAATTCGGACCTTTAAAGGCAGCAGACACGCTCAAAAATGCTATCGATTTTATGACATAAATCAAAGGTTTGAAGCTGGCTGTATTGGGAACTGACGAAAAAAATGGTCAAAAACTGTGTTCAAATAAAGGAATAATGGTTAATTTGTTATCAGGTGATAGTGGACGAGTTTTACAGCGCGCGGTTGAAACAGCGAATTTGAACAACAAAAAGGTTGAGATAGAGAAGCCGATATACTCTTACAGCCTGTAATGGAACGTTCACCTCGTTGGAAGCATCATAAACCAGTCAAAGGAACCGTATTAGTACTATCAATCTGGACGAGTTTGTATTTTGGGGCAGGGTTGCAGAAGTTCAGGGGTGGGGTTGCAGAGATTTTTCGATTTGCATTGCTGAAATTTAGTAGTTTTGACTCGTTTTTGACGCTTCCAACGGCGTTAGCAGTCTACTAGGAGCCATGCGAGTCCAGAAACGTAGTTACCTCAACAACTTTTTTGAGCGTGTCTGCTGCCTTTAAGTCATTGAGCCCAAGCGCGTAACTTTCCAAGAACCAACAAACTGATCTCATATCCAGTTTTAGCAGTTTTAGCATGCCAAATAGACCTTAAAAGCGATTTTTGAACCAAATCTATCAAAGATTGGTAAACATGGCGTTCAGCTCAGGTACAGGAAATACAAACTTTAATAGGCTGTAACTTGTTTCTCAGACGTCTTCAGCAATGTCAAGCCTCAAATACGGAGAAAGCGTACCAGAACTGCCCAGAAAATATCAATGACAATTATATTCTGAATATAACGCCATGAGAGGTTCCATAGTGAGTTTCCTGTCACCTATGGAAGAAAGTGTTTCGCCTCCGCTCAAAACGCTGGAACGCCTGAGTAGCCATATTCATATGAAATGATGTGAAAGGAAGTGATATATCAACGCGGATGCACAGTAGTAAGTCAGCCGATGATTCTTCAATGATTACGGTGGTTGGTGGAGGCCAGTCCAGTCGAAGTCAGCGAACCGGACATGGCTGGCACAGTGTGGGCTGTTGTTGGTCTATAGGTAAAAGTTCAAATGACACACAGACTAAAGATAAAGCGAATGCGGTGCACGTATACAGGCGTTATCTGGCACGCAATGTCATGTCGCCGGAGCGGCAATTATAGATAGAAGCAGCAACCTTCGAGAGAAAGTCGAATGAATGGAAATGATGGCCTGCAAAAGCAGATTCTACAAATCCGTTGTAAATTCAGTTGTATCAACAAGGATTCGTTGGTGTATCACAAATGTTCATAAGCAATGCAATTGCAGAAGTGTGTTTGAGGAGGTCTCCGTCTGAATGTACGTGTATGGAGGAACATTGGTGATAAGAGCTGTCATGACAGAGGAAAAAATCGCCGAATACAGCACGTATGCCAGTAGTTATCTAGCACGCATAAACGATAAGCGACCGACAATTCACTCAGGGGCTAAACCTCGGTTGCAAAGGAGCAAACTGTGGCCCTACGTTTGATGCATGAATCACACACACACACACACATACACACACCCATATGGAATTGAGAGAAGCGCTGATGAACATTGAAGAATGCAATGAAATCATTGGGTTCGTCCTGAGCGCGCTCGCACGCACACACTCTCACATTTTGTGTCTAGCGAAGAGCAGTCACATTTTACCGAAGATCAACGCTCAGTCTGAAACTACGTCATCGGACCCGGTCGGAATACCGGTTTCCAGCGAGACATAGCAAGCCGAAACTCTATGCGCAGGCACAGGAAATAGCGTGGAGACCAACAAGAGAAAAACGTACGATATCGTTGTGGAGCACGAGTAAAGAGGAGCGAGCGAGACGCGCACACGACTGAACTAACATGAGAATGGTCTTTTCGCATGGGTAGCCGGCCGTGATGAACCTCATCAAATGTGACAACATTAAAGAACGCGAGATGAAAGACGTCTCCAATCATGCACGTTTGCAGAAGTTCAAGCCGTTGACAAGGAAGTTCATTTTATTCACTTTTATGTGGACAAGAATCACGCAAGAACAGCGAGTAAATCAGGGGAGAGGCAAATACAATACCCGCACTAAGTTTTGTAAAAACGGGGAGCATCTGGCAAACTTGGCAAAAAAGCGTCCGATGCATGTAACTTTTTCGAATGAAGACTTTTTTGAATTCTGAAAACGCTATTATGTTCACAGATCAAATCGCTACCTAACTATGTGACTTTCAGGCCGAAGTTCTCTAGAACGGCTTTGCTTTTCAAGGAAATAGTTTTTGCAATCGTTTTTCAAAAACGTCGCGCGCGGCGAAGTGCGGCGAAACGTTGAGCAGTATTTATACAAGTAATGGAAGAGCACTCTGTATGCTTTCTTCATGAATTATGTGCAGGTGAGAGAATCTCAAGGTTTGTGTTGGTTGAATTCTCGAAATCCTCCATTAAACACCCTTGAAAACTACCTGAAAAGTCGGTGTTTTGTTGCGAAAACCCTGGACTCTTAAATGAAGTGTATCGAAAACTCAACTAAACAGACCTTGAGATTCTCTCACCTGCACCTAATTTATGAAGAAATTATACAGATTGCTCATCCATTACTTGTACAAATACTGCTTAAAGTTTCGCCGCACTTCGCCGCGCGCGACGTTTTTGAAAAACGATTGCAAAAACTATTTCCTTCAAAAACAAAGCTATTTTAGAGAACTTTGGCGCACAAGTCACATAATTAGGTAGCAATTTGATTTGTGAATATGAAAGCGTTTTCAGAATTCAAAAAAGGCTTCACTCAAAAAAGTTACTTGCATCGGACGCTTTTTTGCCAAGTTTGCCAGATGCTCCCCGTTTTTACAAAACTTAGCGCGGGTATTGTACTCTGCCAGCGCCTAGCTAGATGCCTCACGCGGGAACCGGAGATGCCCAGGGTTTCGGAGGCATCTAGTCTAATTTTGACACGAGAATTTACGTAAATTACGGAAAGTTTAGCCTTAGTTGGTGAAATTTTAGCTACAGAGACCGCATATTCTACGCAAATTCTCGTTAAAGCACTCGGTCGATCGACCCATCCAGTCCTGATCCGTGCTAGAAAGGCGATCCCAGCTGCGATCGACAGCATCACCGTTTCTTCCCCACCGCCTGCAGCATCCCACTGGTCAAAATTATCCTCGCCATGGTGTCCCAGAGAGCGACACCGGGTCACCCTCCATGGCCAGCCATAGTGTCGAGTAATCACTCCGTGATATGACTGGGCCAACACAGTTCGAACGACATCCCTGCGTTCCGCGTAGCCAGCGCGGGTTTAAGATTGCATTTCAACACAGGCTGTCGCGCAATCCGTAGATTCTCGGTACAAAATTATAGCGAGAATATACGGGTTTAGCGACCGAGAGATCAATGTTTCGAATTTAGCCTTCGTTTTTACGTAGAACATGCGTAGAATTTCCACACTTGTACCGTCGACACAAGAATATGCGGGTTTTAGCTATCGTAGCCAAAACCCGTAAATTCTCGCTACATGGAATGGGGCGGCGTTACAGGCCGCGCCCTCGGAGGCATCTAGGTACGTGTTGGCAGAGTACGTGGTCACAGAGTATGGCCCGATTTAATCGCTGAACTTCTGCCTCTATCAGAATTCGAATCGTTCTGGTTTCCATGTCCATATTACTTCAAGCGGGAAGGCTCTCTCCGTTCGTCATAGAGTAGGCACCCTTTCATAGGAGCTACCTTTTTATAGAACTGAAACTATCGGTTAATTCAAAATTATTCGAATAATTGTAAAAGGCAGCTGACACGCTCGAAAAAGTTGTTAGGATGACTACATTACTGGGGTAGTATGGTCCCTGATAGATCGCTCACGCCGTTGAAACGTCAAAAGCGAGTCAAGACTACTAACTATGAGCAAAATGTCGAGTCGAAAATATCGACAACCCCGCCCATGACCTTCGCAAATTTCACCCACTCCAGGGCTGTGCGTAACTGAATTCTGTAATTTCGTAAATCGTAGATCGTAATTTTTCATATTCCTCGTAATTCGTAAATCGTAAATCGTATTTCGTAACTGATAATGAGTAATACACCCATACATGACCCGAACCTCATTCGATATGGAAACACCTCACCACTTCAGTGATGAGGTGTTTCCAACTCGAAGGTAGGGCTTAAAGTTTGGCTTCAAAATAGCACTGTCCAGAGCAGTACTTGAAGAAATTTTCAATGTACATACGTGAGATGAAAACAACATTTTAAGAATCACCGCCTTATGAAACACATTTCAGTGGAAGCCAAGGAGGGAAACACTGTGATAGGAAAAAGAAGTCGGGGTTCGAAAGTTCAAGGCCATATGTGGGGAAGGTTACATACTTGTTTAAGGTGGAGCTTTCAAAGAAAAGATACGTTTTATAAATCACTTTTTGATGCAAAAATCTGGCCTGCCCTCTATACTCGTGAACAGGGATGTGCGGTAATTGCCGTTTGCCGGCCATTTTTGGGACATTTTTACCGTTTGTCGTTTGCCGAAATTTTTATTTTTTCGGCAAAATCGGCAGAACATTGAAAGGAAACGCCGACTATGCTCGCGGCCATGTAGGCACTAGGGGTGAGCCGATTGTCCGTTGTTTGCTTAATCGTTGTCCGGGGTTTTGGCTCATCTGAGGTGGTAGTAAATGGGTTCAAGAACGCGTGTTTACAGGCGGTAAGTTCGCGGTAAACTGCAGCTAAGCGCGAGCTTTTTATTTGAAGATTTTCAGGTAAGAGACCACACATTGCCGAAACTACGCACTCGCATGCCACGGTATAAGCCACTAGCTGCGCATAGTGTGAAAAAATTCCCGAAAAAAATGGTTCATTCTGTCTTTTTTGGAAAATAATGATTTAGAAAAATTAACAGATAAAATTTCCTCGACCCTCGACTGTGCCGCGGTGGTTCCACGGTAGTACCGCCGCAGCTCCGTGGTGATTACTGTGCCGCGGAGATTTTGTTGCAGTGTCGTGAAAGTCGAAGATGCCGTGACATTGCCGCGACAGCACCGCGGCAGTTCCGTGTTGGAACCGCACGAACTTCGCGAGGATGCATAAGCGAACAGCTTCGACTACGACTCACAGTCATACATGGTAGAACGAGATTGTTGCTGGTTCAAAAGCCCAAATTTGTCGTACATCCCGTATCTCCTAGTTCGCAATAACGGAAATACACTCTGTCCCTAAAAGACAGAGGAAGTAAGCACCACAGGTGTGTATTTGTGTTCGTAGGCCCACTAAGTTGTATTATGACTCATTTCATAAAGGTTACTCGCAGTCGGTCCTGTTCTGTTGGAAAGCAGCCACCAATCGCGGACCCGCCGCCGCACCACTGAGAAGCCGCGGCGTCACCACCGCGGAGCCGCAGTGGCACCATCGCGAAGCCGCAGCGGCACTACGGCGGGGCAACAGCGGCACTATTGCGGCGCTGCAACGAAATTGGCTTCCTCGCGAGGCCACAGCGGCGATTCCTTTGACTTCCATGAGGTTCCACATGTCTTGTTTTTGTTCATATGATGCCTTAAAATAGAATACTCCCTTGAATTGGAATTATTACAATGTTGACATAAGCATTGAAAAAAATAGAAAATCAAGTAGAGCGGCACATGTGAATAACTTTTGAGTCAATCTAAGGGATGAGGGTTTTGCCGTTTGCCGATTGCCGTTTGCCAATTGCCTTTTCCGACCGTTTTTGGGATTTTCTTGTCGATCGCTGTTTGCCGAAATCTCAAAATCGTTTGCTGCACATCCCTGCTCGTGAAGCTTCACCCTTAACGGCTTTCTCCACATAAACATAGGAGTGGTGGCGTGGAGACAGCAGTCGGCGAGGTGACGTTTGTTTGAAATTCTGAATGGTATTTTCTCCAAGTCTCAAATTTTTACATTTTTTTTTCGTTGAAATGCTCCGAAGCGAATTTTAAAATTTCCACTTTTTCTCCCAAAGCTTAATTGCCTTTGGAGATAGAGATCTATCGAAGGTTATTTCAGAAACCCGTAAAACTTCCCGTCGAATAGTGTTTTCAGTTCAGAAAAATGGTTTCGCGATCGCCCAACAGCTTTCAACTCACGAAAAGGCCGTTTTTTTGCCGGTAACTTTTGAACTGCTCAAGATTGATGCGTGGTGAGGATTGTTTTCGAAATCTTCTTGAAATTCTGCAGCGAAGTATATATTGGGTTCCAACCTTTTTGCTCCACAAGCCAGCCAGGTCTTCAGAGCCCAACCCCGTATTCAATGTCCGTATCTAGGTGGAATTTTTGCGCGCAGTGGCAGGCAGCCGCTTTTGCAGCACACAGCTTCAAGAGACAATGGTGCTGGATTGAAGATGAATTCTACCGGGATATGGAGTTCAAAGCACGATTCTGTTTGTACTACGTGTTGCAACACCGGCTGTCTGCAACTGCGGACCGGAATTTCGCTCCGATATAAATAGTAGATCCACCAAACGTCTGCGACTCTCGTTTTTTGTCATGGGGGCGAAAGTATCCCATGGAGATAAGTAACCGTGGAGCTCGGCTCCACCGACTTGGCTCGTTATGGGACAAGGAAAGGTTGGGAAGCAATAATAGGTTTGAGCCGAATGATGTGAAAAGCGGAGAAGTCCATCATAAGTGAATCTCGTTATCAACAACTATGGTCCGCCATAACCGACCCCTTTGCTGCTAACTGCGCCAGGCTGGGAATGTCAGGAAAGGGTTTCACCGAAAGTTGAAAGTGGAAAGAAAAAATGCTAGGAATGCAAAAAAAGGTTAGATTTAACTATGCTCTAGACACTCTCAGGCTATTCTCGGCCCCGTGCCGCATCGAATAGAATTGAGGCCGCTTGAAAATTCGGCTCATTCTCTCAATCTCTGGGTCACTGCTGTTGCTGCTCGTGCGAGCTCCAGGAGCCCGGGCAGCAACAACAGTGACCGGGAAAGCAACAACAGTGACCCGGAACGCAACAACAGTGGCTCGGACAGCAGCAGAAGTCGATCGAAGATTGTGAGAACGAGCCGAACTGTCAGTCGATTCGGGGCCGAGAAGCCTGAGTTGTTTCCCCATTAGCATTTTCACGATATGTCACGAATTGTTACGGTTCGTTACGATTTTAGGTCAAAATTTCGTAAATCGTAAATCGTAAAAAAAATTGGCAAAAACGCCCGTAGTTCGTAATTCGTAAATCATGATTCGTAATTAAGCACAGCCCTGACCCACTCCCCCCAAATACAAACTCGTTCAGATTGATCGTTTGAAGACGGTTCTTTTGGTTGGTTTTATGCTTCCAACGGGGTTAGCATTCTAGCACAGGCTGTGAGAGTCTATCGACGTCGCTATCTCGATAGTTTTGTCGCTAATATTCGTTGTTTACCACACGAGGAGTAACTCGCCCACTTTCTAATGCTTCTGTTGCTCTGTTGCTGGGCAGATGCTGAAAAGGATGGAGTCGAAGAAAGCAGCGAAAACGGGGTAGAAATTGATAAAAACGGCTTTGAATGATATCTCGGTCGCGCCTACCTATCCCGAACCGCCCCGCATTCAGAAGAGCTTGTGGCGCCGCACACATCTCGATTGCAAAGTGCCAAGCAACTCTGCCGCGTCCAGCCTGATCGATTCGCGCACATTTCGCGATTAGCGCGCGCTTGCGGGAGACTAGCAGGGCCCATAATCTCGTCCCTCCCCTGAAAGTTAGAAATCGCTATCCTAGCTTACTCTGAATGCTTATCTTCGCTGTTGGTTCTTTATTAGTTACCTCACGACCAAACAACCCCATTTTTGTGTCGAACTCAAGTGTGATATTCACCGTGACCACAGCCTTTAAAGGAAAGTGGTCGCGATCAAACTTCTTGTCGTCTTTTTCTCTCTTAACCACTTTTTCTGGGTCTCGAGAAATAGGACCTATAAAAAATCGCAGAAAAAACCTCTGTTTTGGGCCAAATTTGAAACCTGAACTTTCTTGTCTTTTGATGGTGGACGAGCCTCCACATCATCGGCATCAGTGACCTCTTATATCAAGAACATCAGCTGGCTTGAAGTGAATTTCAATCAATGAAGCTTTGGTTATGTACACATCTAGTCAAAAACATTGACTAGTGATACTTTCATTGTTCAAATGTTTTCCAATAGGTAAATTTGAATCTATTTCTTCCTCTGAAAGTCGATGATTTTGAACGCTCGGCATGAGACAGCGTCTCATACCGTCATCGCTGTGCACGTGTGCTGAACAGCTTCTTTGGGTCCTACCAAAGCTCTATTTGTAGACCGTTTTCACCACTTCCTTCACAGTTTTCAGCTGTTTTGATCTAAAGCTGATTTTGCGATTTTCTCAACGATTTTCTGTCGACCACAGCCTTTAAAGACCCAGTTCATGCTCGTGGCTGAAAATTGGTTTTATAATTCGATCGCTGTGTGTAGCAACTCTCTCAAAAGTGGAATCTAAACTCTTCAGAATAAGCGAGAAAAATCGAGCACTCACTCCCTCCGAACCCCAAATCGACACTCATTGCCTCCGCCCACTTCATTTTTCGGTATCAATAAACTCGTTCCATAAATATACGAACACCCCCGAAATCGCAGGTTCTGGAACTTGCAGTAACTCGTGAGCTACGAAAGTGTCACCGCCGTTTTCTATGTCCCCAAAAACTGTAGTTTCACTGGTGGTGAGCTTTTTTGGTGACGCTTTACACACGTATACAGGATTTGGACATGAATTTTGACCGTTCCATAAAAATACGAACACTTTCAAGAAACTGCAAACCAAACATTGGAAAACTATCTTCAGTAGCATTTCAATATGAGGTTAAACTACCATGGAGAAGAACAACATAGAAAATTCTATTAGGTAGGCAGTGGCAAACATTTTGGAACATGCGAAAAGATTTTATCGTGACTGCTCCATGTATCGATAATTACGAGCTTGAGCTTGCTCACTTCGCTGTACTTCTTTCCATTTGCATGATTTTGTTCAACCATGGTACCCCCACAGGTTCTCTATTAGGTTCAGGTTCAGAATGACCGCAGGACAAAGAATAGGAGCAAAGTTTTCCGTCTCTAGCAACGAAAGGATAGGGCGGCAGAAGTGGATGCTGAAGGTGTGCTGGAAATGCCACAATCCCTTACGCCTTCTATGGCAGAGAATCGGTGCAAGGTGACCTCGCCGGACTTGTTTTTACTCGACGAAGGTCATTCGTCCACTCGAAGGAGCGATACTGACCGTACCGCCGCTGCGGCATGTCGCTTTGGCCAATGTGCTTCCTTCATCGGAACCAGGGATGTGCGGAATTTTCTGTTTTCTGTTTTCTGCCCATTTTTGGCCATTTTTTCTGTTTTCTGTAAAAATAGGCGAAATTGGACAGAAAACAGAAAAAAACGTGTACCTCGGTTTGCAGTAAAACTTTCCTAAAAAAAAGTGGCCGGATTAATCGAAGCTAAGCCGATAGGGTGACGGTTAACTTCACTCAGGCTCTCTGCAGTTGTACCACGACGCTATACACTTTTATCTCGCTGTAGTGGTTATCCATAAGGGCATGTGTGGGGTGGTGGGAGGAAACGGTGCTGTTCGCTGTACACGGTCGGGTTCGATCCTCGCCGAGGTGAACCAAACCAACCAACCCACCGGGGTCCTTCGATTGGTCACAGATTCATGTAGAGACATGA
This sequence comes from Aplectana chamaeleonis, assembly GCA_029168955.1. NCBI lineage: Eukaryota > Metazoa > Nematoda > Chromadorea > Rhabditida > Cosmocercidae > Aplectana > Aplectana chamaeleonis. Next base: position 1,972,991 of record JAPDOI010000010.1, read on the forward strand.
AGGCACTCATTGGGAAGTCGGCTGCCCCTGCAAGTCACTAAAAAAGCGTGAAACCCATTCCTCTGAGAAAATTTGCAGCGTCAGTGCCGGAAAGTACCGCGATCCTCGACTGTGCTGCGATAGTTCCGCGATGGTGCCGCAGCGGCTCCGTGATCAGGCGATCCTGCTGCCGTGTCTTGAGCCTCGACATCGCCGCGATAGTACCGCAGCGGCTCTGCATTAAAACCGCGAGGATGCAGCAGCGAACCCACGTGGACTACGATGTACTGTCCTGTGCGGTAAAACGAAACTGTCGCCGGTTAAATTTACCTAATTTTTAGGTACATTCCGTATTTCCTTGTGCGCAAAAGCGGCGGTAAGCTCTGTCCTTATCAGACAAAGGATGAAACGACCACAGGTGCGAATTTTTGTTCTTACAATTAGGCCCCCCATAGTTGTCCCCTAATTCTTAAATAACATCATATCAGACATCCTCCCGAAGCCGCTGCGACATTATTGCGGAGCCGAAGCGGTAGTGTCGGGTCCCCGCTACGGCTCCGCGGTAGTGCCGCCGCGACTCCGCGATAGTGCCGCTTCGGTGCCTGTACGCGCCAAAACGGCACTATCGCGGAGCCGCAGCGGCAATTTCTCTAAGAGTCAAGCCTTTACGAATGCGCATCCCAGTAGGGATTTAGGAAGCCGATTCCTTATCTTTATCTGATAGTGGATCCTTTCACCCAGAGGTTTATCTTTGACGAATCCCTCAGAGGTAACGCAAAGCAGTCAAGTGAAAGGAAAACTGCACTAAGACTCTAAACTAACGACTATAGACCATAGTACTACTTGACCCCACTATTCATACCCGCTCCCCAGCGTAACCGCTTTGGTGGAGCGGGGTAATGTTGGCCCCAACTATGCCATGCACGCTAAACTTTGAATACGTGCTTCAATTTACTGCAACGCAGATTGCAGTGAATACACAAAATTAAGTTAAGAGTTAAAGAGATTCTTGGCGCAGTGAAGCGCCTTCAAGGGTGACTTGAAGTCACCTTCAAGTGTCGGCCTCGAAATGCCGAGTGAGCACTCATTGAAAAAGAACGCCTTTTATACCCTTCGGTTAGTTTTTTCTGAGCATGAGACTGGTACCAGAAAAGAACTCGTCAATGATTGACAAGTTTCACCGTGTAAAATTTGAGCGGGCGATTCGCTGGCTATCAAAGCACTGGAGGGCGGATCGCTAGCAGGTTGCGAGCGGATCACCGCTATAGTGCTCGCCGGCGATCCACCCGCTAGCGTGATCAACTTTCCCCGGTGCCGCTATCCGCCCGCCAAAACGCAGCGATCCGCCCGGCGAGGCCACGATAAGCAGCGATTCGACCGCAACTTGCTGGCGTACCGCCCGCAGAGGCCTTGATTGCCAGCTGTCAGTCCGCACCTATTGTCTAAGTATACTCTAACGGCACAGGCGTGCGGTACGGGCATGACTTTCACCTTTGTGGAGTAGTACAGAGTTCAAACCAACAGTTGTCCCACAATCAGTGTCAAAATATTTACACTAAGGAACAGAAAGCTCGCTCCGACTGCACTACGTACTCTTGCACCGACATAGATATGTATTGAGCTTCTAATAGAGTAATCGAGCTTTTTTTGCCGAGGAAAAGGAAGATTCGATGAACATTTGTCATCTCATCGCACTTATAATCTGCATTTCTTAAACGTCTATACTTTTTGCTCCGGCCAACTGTAAGTTTTTGAAAATTCAATTAAAGAAGCATAGATCACTCAGAAAATGCTTCAAAAAAATGAATGTTTTGAAAAATTTCGTTTAGTGTACGCTGAACACCCTTTATTGATTTTTGGAAACTTTCTGTTTTCTGCTCATTTTCGGAGATTTTTTTCTGTTTTCTGTTTTCAAAAATATTTTTTCCGTTCATCCCTGATCGGAACTCCTCCAACCAAAAAAAGGCTGGTTCCTTCCTGAAGTCACTTCTGTCTCCATCCAGAGCCAATATTGTTCGCCAACGAAAATGAGTTACAAACCTTCATCAAATCTTAGAGAGCTCTAATTGAATGCAATCAGAGGAATGAAACTTTTCCAATTCCTTCTCACACTCACAATCAGGTGAGTGACTTGGGGTCTAGCGGTCCTATAGTGCTCCTCCGAAAAAGAAGCTGTGTCAATCGAGTCCCTGTCTATGTCATCGTCGCTGTGGATGGAATATGAACCCTTTGTTTCTTAGAGCTTCATTAACGATATTGGATAACACTGGAGTTAAACACCATGCTGCGCGAAACTGTTCCTGAAACGTGGAGTTCATTTTGCCACAAGAATGAGTCAGACTTGCATGCGTACTATAAGAATCAGAAATTGCCCTTACCATCAATATGAAGCGTGAAATGGGAATCTTTCCTGAGAAAGCCTCGGAGAAAAACACGACTATAATCACTAACCTGTAAATTGAGGCTCCAAGTGGATGTGATAAAATCCACCCACAAACAAAAAATGATAGCATATAAGTTTATCCTAAGAGATGATAAAAGAAGAATAACACAATTGGTAAAAAAGCATAACGTACTAAGTTTTCGTTTTGGATAGGTCAAGTATACGACATAGTGTGTTCGACACTATCCAGAATAAGGAGTTGTGATCAGGGGTGTACGGCAAAGGAATTTAAAATTTCGGCAAACAGCAACGGCAACGGCAAACCCCAAAATGGCCAGCGAACGGCAAAACGGCAAAATCTGTTTTGCGCTGTAATACACCATAATTTGTTCAGTCATGTGGTAGCCTTTACAGGAAGAAAGAACCCCGTATATCAAAAGCTACTTGAAAGCCTCAGGTGATTAGAAACGCCAGTAGCGCTGTTCTGTATGTGATCCGTATAGGAGTCGCTATCAAGTTCGACAAGGCCGTTAGCCTATCCCTCACCGCAGATAATTATGTTTATTCCCCCCCTCTCCCCTAGTCAAAGCTTCCGCAACTTTGATAACATTTGGTTTTGTAATCTTGGAACTTGCAGGAGGCGGTATGCTCTTGAACAAGGGTTTTCGCAATTCTGGCATTTCTAAGGGGCCAAGAATTTGATGAGTGAAAAAAGACATTAGGAGGCTCCAAACGACTTAGAATTTTAACGAACTCCTCTGATTACCTAGTCGAGTTATGTATTTTCAAGTTTAGTTTTATTTATAGTCTCGTGGGCGAGAACTAAAGAAAGCGAAAGAACATTGTTCCTTTTAATAATCGAATTAAAGCCAGGATTCGTTCAGTTGGAGAAAAACTTGGCACCAATATGGGTTTTGCTGTGATAGTGCTGAGCTTCAGGCATCCTCTCCTAGCTCTGGAGGATGTGAGATTGAAAAATTTGCTTGACAATGTGATCGTTTTACCGGTTAGAGTTCTCAAGGTCATGACCAAGTCAAACTCAACGCTTCTTGAGAGCAAAGTTGGGAGACCTAGCTGAACTCTTCTGTCTTTTTCCATTAGAGATATCAAGGTAGCTGAGGTCAGTCGTTTGAGTGCGGGTGAAATTGTTCTGTAGGCTTTCCAACGAATCAATGTCTTTACAGTGTCTGTTTAGCAGTGGGTACAATTACACATTACATGAGCTGGAACTAGTCAAAATAATCATTTGTAGCAGCTTCGAATCGCTGCTCCGAACCAATACAGAAACTGCTGCGAGGGCAAATCCTGTTGTTTTAACGCAATTTAACCGAAATTTTGCCGTTTTAGACGAAAATTTCGGCAAACGGCAAACCCCAAAAATGGCCGGCAAACGTCAAACGGCAATCCGCAAACGGCAATTGCCGCACACCCCTTGCTGTGATCCAATGGATTTTAATTGGACTTCATTCTGCTACTGAGAGTATACGATAACTTCTCGCCCTAATACATCCACTCTGCTCGGCTCATACTTCCGTTTTCATCCTTCTTCTCATCGACAGTTCTGTTCCTTACTGAGAAGCCCCGGCAGAGCTGCTAGATAAAGTTCGTCTGAGGCCAGGGGCGAAACGAACTTTGTCAACTTCTCCTTCATACCTTTTCCTTTCTTGATTTACTCACTACTAGCATTCTGAAGACTGGGTCTAATATATTTATTTAATGGCAATTATGTCATTGCCCATACTTGATGTATATTCTTATACATATGAACTTTACATACGTATTAGTATAATTTGTTGTCCCGTATTGTACCTGCTAATCAAAACCCATAAATCGGGACAACGGAGAACCTCACACTGATTGATCCGGTCACAGTGAAGGTTCGACCCATCATCAGTTGCGTCGGTGGTCCCAAGGACCGAATTGCATGGTTTGTCAGCGAAATGACTATCCAACTTCTTCCATTCATCCCAGTGCACTTACTCAACAGGCAAACTTCTCTGGACTATTCCAGTTCTGCACAACTGAGCAGCAACTGTTTAATGGCTTCAGCGCCGTACAACAATGTAAGTAACGATGCGGCAATGGAAGCATTTTTGGGGCATCTAAATCATTACAAAAACGTCATAAATATGCACGGGTTCTCGCTACGCAACCTCATGGTTCTTCTGAAAGAGTGTCTTTGTTGTAATGACTTTAAATAGGTAGGTAAATACTTTGCGCAGCTGCGGGGGCTGGCGATGGAACGGCGGTTGGCACCAACGTTTGCCACCGTCTTCGTGTCCAAAATCGAAGCACCTGCGCTCGAATCGCTCCCATTGTTTTACCGGCGATTCATTGATGACTGTCTCATAATTTGCTCAACACAAGAATAACAGGACAAATGTTCCGCTCTAGTGAACAGTTCCCTCACATAAAACTGACCCGGGGGAAAGCTGGTTGCCCTTCCTGATTGTCCGGACTCAACTGACAATTGGCAAAAAACTACAAAATGGTATCGTAGAAAATCAAACAAGAACATTCTGGTCCACTGGCGGTTTGCGCATCCGACCCAGACGAAACATGCGGTTGTTAGAAACATGTTTCGCACCGCTATAATTGTGTCTTGGAAAGGAAGAGCTTCAGGAGTCAAAAAGGCTGGCTCGTCAAATAGCATCCATCAGTGGCTATGGACCACAAGAGCGCAGGTCGCGGCACACCCACGAAGGTCAGAGAGGCTATAACTCAGGCAATGGGGCGGACTTATCGCGCACAAAAGTTGTCGAATAGTGCTTACCGCGCTCAGGAACCGTTTCTACCGCGAGCGAAAATCCAAGTAGAACTGATCGCGGACAAGTTGCGGTTGCTCGATATCATCGCGCTGTGTGTCCGACAGAAGTGCGGACTTATCGCGCGCAGCTATTGGTAAGTAGAACTTACCGCGACCAAAAATCGTTTCTGTCGCGTACAACAATGTAATTAGTACTGATCGCAAACGACGTGCATCGTATTCCGCTGATCGCGAGCAACGGCACACATCAGACTGACCGCGAGAGACCTCGCCTCGACTACGATGCACTGTTCTGTGTAATAAAACGAGATCGTCGTCGGTTCAGTTACCCAAGTTTGAGGTACATTTTTAGTATCTCTTTGGTTGCTCTAGCGGGAGTACAATCTGTCCCTACGAGATAGAGGACGTAACGCCCGAAGGTACTTAACTTTTGGTCTTAGGCTCCGCCTATTTGTATTATAATTAATAACTAAACTATACAGATGTTTTGCGGTCGGTCCTTTATTACCCAGGCGTACTGATCTCGATACATTTAGAGCCGATCGCGAAGCCCCCCATTTAGAGCTGACCGCGCGCAAAAGCAGCGGGCTGATCGCTGTTGACCACGCGCTCGTTCCTATTCGGCGTCGCGATAAGTCCGCCCCACTGTCTGAGAATGTACAGCGAAGCGACAAAGTTTCTTTTATGATGCCATGCTTCTCAGATGATGTGAGCAGCGCTGTCAGAAACTGCCCACCAGGAGCGGAATTGGTTAACACTGTAATCCACCCCGCCAAATCATTCAAAACGGCATTTGGTTCGAAATTGCCAATATGAGTGCGCACGCGTCACTCCACAGTGCGTCATTTGCCTATCGGGCAAAATTAGTGACTGTATTGCTTTTGGGGTTATTTATCTCATAACATGTCAGAGTTGTCGCCAGGAATATATCGGCGAAACAGCCTGCCCACGGCGTCCGCGGATCAAAGAGCACTTGGATGGGAAAAAAAGGTCGCGAGTGAGTACTGCCCTGGGCTGCCACACGGTTAATTGCCGTGACGATGACGATTTTGAGGTGAGAGTGCATATACTAACGCGGGAGGCCAAAACAAGTGCGCCAAAAGCGCTCGAGGCAACCTGAACAAACCTTGATATACTCTTACCTGCACTTAATTTTTGATGAAAACATACAGATTGCTCTTCCATTACTTGTACAAATACTGCTCAAAGTTTCGCCGCATTCGCCGCGCGCGACGTTTTTTGAAAAACGATTGCAAAAACTATTTCCATCAAAAACAAAGTGCTCTTAGGGAACTTCGGCACCCAAAAGACATAATTAGGTAGCAATTTGATCAGTGAATATGATAGCGCTTTCAGAATTCAAAAAAGTCTTCATTCAACAAAGTTACATGCATCGGACGTTTTTTCGCCAAGTTTGCCAGATGCTCCCCGTTTTTACAAAACTTAGCGCGGGTATTGTACACCAAAGAGAGACTGCTGAGTATTAGAAATACACCCTCTACTTGAAGTACACATCTATTAGTAGTACACTTTTTAATAAAATAAGAAATGAAAACTTAGACTGTAGAACATTGTTACGGCTTACAATTAGAAAAGGACGATAATACTAACGAGAGTGCAAGCGATGACTCACTCGGACCTGAATAGCAGGATTTTCATAGTTGTTGCGAAAATCATAGTTTTATTATTAAAATTTTAAACATGAGAGTTTCAAAAAAACAATTCTGAAAAATAGAACTACTCCCTTTATTTGAATACACTTCTATTAAAAATACACCTAAAAAGAGGCCTGAAATAATAGAAGTGGAGTCAAAAGAGAAAATAGGGTACGGATGTTTTTGGCGATTTTTTTTACGATTTACGATCTACGAAATTTAAGCCCCAAGTCGTAATGAAGCGTAACAAATCGTAACAAATTGGGAATACACGGTTGATATTTGATTAATTTTTTCAATTTCTGTGAAACTTTACCCTGGCACTCCCAGCCGGGCGTAGTATATTCAGAATCATACTGGGACCACGAGGTCTTGGAACGGTTCATCTTCGTCCCAGCACGACTATCTTAAGGCTGCAGGCTGCAAAAGCGGTTGTGTGCAACTGCGGACAGGGATTCCACCCCAAAAACAATTTAGACATCAAATATGGGACTCTGCTCTAAAGACCTGGCTGGCATATGGAGCAAATACAGGTTGGAACCCTTTATTCACTTCATTGCAGAATTCCACGAATACTCCGGAAAACGCCTTCAATACGCATTTATCTTCAGGGATTCAAAAGTTACAAGCGAAAGACTGATATTTTGTGAATTGAAATCTGCAGAATTAGCAAGGGAATAATTTTCTAACCTGGGACGTTCATTTGACGGAGAGTTTAACGGGGATTTCTCGATTAACCTTTGATAGATGCCTACAAACGCAAGTAAGATAGAGGGTGAAAAAGTCGTTTTTGTTTCAGTTCGAATTAAACTTGTTCCAAAGAAAAATTTATTTCAAATATCCGATTTTTCGTTATAGTCGGATATAGCATTGTTCCGTTTATTCGACTTTTCGACTGTGGTTGGATATAACAATTTTCAAATATTCGACTTTTGACTATAGTAGGATATCCGCTTTCGAATATACGAGTTCTAGGCATTACCCGGATGCCAAACCTTTTCGCATATCCAACTTTTCGAATGAATAATCGAATTTTTTATCCGACTGAAACAGTCGGATACTTATCAGATTATTCTATTCGGAAGAATTGTTGTGAAGTCTATCAAAAGTTGCACATCTATGTACTTATTAATGAGAAGTTGTCGGTTGGAGTTCAATAAGCATGAATCCCATATCAGCACGTTCGTCACCGGTCGAGCGGGAGCGGTTGGCCTGCAATGAGTTTTATGAACATTGATTCCCGACCAACCGCTTCTCATTGACAAGTAGATGTGCATCTTTTGGTGGACTTCACAACATAGTTGAAAACATTTCAACACAAATTATGACTGCAGGTCACCTATCTCTCTAGAAAATGCTTTTTAGATTTAAAATTTAAGCACTTCCTAAATGCAAAAGGAGGGAGGATTAGGAAATTGTTTAATTTTGCAATCAGAGATCAGGAGGTAGCCTTCACCTTTTTGCTTTTCAGAATCCTAAACAGCCTTTCCCTCTCGCGTCGCTGTCTACAACCCCTTATAACTACGTTCAGAGACATGCTTCACAAAAACAGAGGGCATACTCGATTTCTGCGTCAAAAAAGTAGTTTAGCGAAATTGTGTCCCCTTCGAGTGGGCCACCCTATTCAAGTGTCCTTCCCTTGGGGAATTCAATCTCAAACTATCGAATCGCATTTTTTTCTCATCGAAGTGTTGCCCTCCTTGACTTCCACTGAACTGTGTTTGGTAAAGCGATGATTCTCTGTTTTCGTAGTACAATGGTATACTTATCTGATAATATTAAGGGATAGTTTCCTGTTCAAACTTATCTGGACATTGTTATCTGCCAGATCGATTGATATGATTTGTGTGGGAGACGTTTGGCTCCACGAAGCTGTATACCGGCACTCAAGAAAACACTGTCAAGAATTATTTCAAGGAAGAAAAATAATAATTACCCAGGGCAGATCGGCCTTCAGCGCCTCATGACTTTTTTCTGGCTTCTTTGCATTTGTTCAAAATCTTTATGTTTTTAATTCAAACTTTTGTCGGAACGGAATCCGGAAGCATAAATATGAAAATGTCATTCAGATAACTCATCTTTTGACAATTAAAATGTAGGAAAAAGTGTAGGAAAAATTTCAAATGACCTTTCCATGCCATTTTAACTGGAATACAATGCTCATCATAATTATAGCAACATATTTCAAGCACTGAAATCGAAGTGAATGCAAACTTTCATCTGCTAGCTTTGTCACCATTCATATCCGCGTACCCGAAAACTCTTGTCCACAAAATTTCACAAAACAAGTGTCAAGAAATATCCTGTATTTTGTTTATAACCTTTAAAGGCAGTGTTCACGATAAAAACAGTATTATAAATTTCGATGAATTTGAGTATTTAAGCCCACTACGTAGGGGTTAATAGGGAAAAGTCCCCATAGAACACTCAAATACCGGAGAAAAATTGTATAAAGAAGTTTCTTAAAAAATAACTATACATGTTTGCGTGTTTCGGGGTTTTACAGACAAAACAACGAACCTGACGTCGGATAAATGCTTTTGCGTCTCAAAATTCGTAGGTAAGTGGTTTTCCTTTCTGTTTCCTGCACCGAAGATTCTTTGAAAATAAGAGGGGCTAATGTACATGCTGAGATGTTAGAAAATCTTACGATGAAGAATATTCGAAAATTCGGTGCCTGCTCTTACGGTAAAACGAACGTAGGACAACTGTTATAGGACGTGGGCGTATTGCGCAATGGGTTGGCTGTCCCACGAGATTTTAACTCAATCCCGACCGTTTTTTCGTCGCAGTTCCGCTCCTAATCTTCTTAGAGGGACCCAAAGCTTACGTTTCTTTTTCATTGTAAACACTGCTTGGTAAAGCATTTGTGTCATTGTCCAAGAAAAGAAGAACGTCTATCACGCTTTTCTTGCTAACAAGACAGCCGAAAACTGGCAGAAATACCGCAGTGCAAAGATGTCTGCCAAGCAAGCCGTGGCGAAAGCGAAGGCCGCGCACTACGAAGAGTGTTATGAGAAGCCGGACACGCGCGATAGTGAGCGCCTTGTGTACCGACTCGCGAAGTCTCGTCAAAGTGGAATGGACGACATAATTTCCTCATCCTCCTATTCCGGAGTCGACATCCACGAGCGGCCCTGTCCATTCGATCACTGTCGAGGAAGTTCAGACGGCATTAGCACCAGGGGTGTGCGGTAACTTTTTTTCGGTAAGTATTTAAGCGAAACTTTTTTCGATAAATATTTGCGGTAAATACGGTAAATTTGGTGAAAAATTCTTTTCATCTCGATTTCTCTACATAAGCTGTGCAACCAAACAAATTACAAAGAGCCTTCATGCAAGGACAAGCCTAGTATAACGTATTTGAAGTGGTAAACCTCTTGTACTGACTCCCAAGAACTTATAGGGCGTTTTAACCTGTTTTGTTGCTTTTGCAGCAATCTTTTCCAAAATTTAGTTAAACTAAGGATCAGATTTGAGCCTTCTTTCAGGAAAAAACTCAGGAATCCTTTCTGTCGCGGCCTTGCCTTAAACCATGTGAGGAGAACAATTTCCCGCTTCTCTAATGCACAAAAGTAGATTTTTTGGCTGGAACGGATTTCACTCTATTCGTACTCTTGCCCGTCCAGGTAACTATGATTTATTGTTAGCACAAATGAAGGCATCGAGATTTGTATTTGAAAAGACAGACCTTACAACACCAAAAGGAAACATAAAAAGTCTAAGGAACGGTAAAAACATGGAAATCACTACCGTATAAATGCCTACAAAGATGGTTGCTGTGAGTCGTAATAGGGTTCAAAGGCAGTGGTCACGATGAAAAACGTTATCGAAAAAACTAGAAAAATCAGCTTAAATATAAAACAGCACAAAAACTATGAAGGTAGCGCGGTGAAAAACGGGCTAGAATTAGAGTTATTAAGACCTTAAACTTCCAGTTCGTGCACACGTGCACAGAAAGATCACAGTCTCATGCCAAGCAGTCGAAAATCATGGACACTCAGAGGAAGAAATAAATGCAATTTTACCAAATAAAACAGTTGGACAATGGAAGCAGGCACTTCAACCAATGTTTTTGACTAGATGTGTAAATAAATCCGAAAGTTCATTGATTGACATTTAATTTCAAGCCAGCTGATGTTCTTGATATAAGAGATCATCGATGCCGATGATGTGGGGTGGACTCGTCCACCATCTTTAGACAAGAAAGTTCAGGCTTCGAATTTGGCCCAAAACAGCGTTTTTTCGCGATTTTTTCTCATAGGTTCTACTACTCTATACCCAGAAAAGGGTTCAGAGAGGAAAAGAGGACGAGCATATTTGAGCGCGACCCCTGCCTTTAATCATGGATCGAAGGCCAGAAATGGGTCGATTTAGTGGAAAAATTCGCTTATGTTTGTTCGGTGCAAGTTTCGGTAAATTTCGAGACTAATTCGGTAGATGGTTTAATGACAATTGACCGAAAAATACCGGAAAATCAAGAAGTCGGAAAATGCGAAATTCATCACACCCTTGATTAGCACGTATGAGTCCGGGAAAAGCTACGGGGTCCTGTGATCCGGCCGCGGATATGTGGAAGTCACGGTGCTGGAACTCTGCTGACTGGCTAGCGCGATTCCTCAACCAGGTTGTCGCTGAAAAGAAGACACCTAAAGATTGGCAGCGCAACACGACTATTCCGATCTGGAAGAAGAAGGACAGTCCGACAGATTGTGCGAATTATCGCCCAATACGTTTGCTGTCTCACGGCATGAAAACCTTCAAGCGTGTCCCCCATCCTCGAGTCCGCGAAATCGTTAAGATCACTAAGAATCAGTGTGGCTTTGTTGCCAACTGCGACACCACCCATGCCATTCATGCTGCCCGACTACTGATCGAGAAGCACCGCGAAAAACAGAAGACGCTCTACCCTGCCTTTCTCGATTTAGTGAAGGCGATCAATCGGTTCCCGCATGAAGTGATCTAGATCGCTTTGCGACCCCATGGTGTTCCAGAATAGCTCATCGACCGGGTAAAATCCTTTATGCTGACTCAAGAAGCCGTGTTCAAGCCACCGCCGGAGTTTCGGCCAAATTTCCCATCACTGTCGGAGTGCACCAAGGATCTGCTCTGTTCCACGTTCTTTTTGTCATTGTGATAGATACTATACATTGGATCCGACTTATTTCGGAAAACTGCAAAAACTGTTTTTCTCATCATCATTAACCTAATGCTTTAAGAAGAGATTGTTTTCCAATTAAAACTCTTTATAACATTCATGCAAGGACAAAATTGTCAACGACTTCATATTGATGTTCGTAAAATGAAGGTTATTTGGAATGATCCGGATATCCGAAAAAATCGGATATTTTCGAATGTCTTGTCACAGTAACTTCTAGTTAGATACATCTAAACGTAAGACTTTCAGTCCAGGCTAAAGCCGAAAAAAAGCGATTTCCGCAATTACCTCAATGAGTCGGATCCAGTGTATAATAGATACAATCACACGAGACTTACAGAAACCAGCTCCATGGTCGCTCCTGTATGCGGATTACGTGATGCTAGCATCTGAAGATAGGGCTGACTTTGTGCGACAGGTGCAATCCTGGAGTGATCGGCTCTCTTGATTCGGACTACGTCTTAATGTGAAGAAAACAGAGTATTAACCACGGATTAAAATTATCAAGGGTCCATTAGAACTGAAGTTATCAAGCTATTTCGTGCTGAAGTCTTCAAGTATCTTGGATCGACTATCACGTCTAATTGCGGTCTAGAAAGTGAAATAGCCTCTTACGTGAGCGCAGCGTTGTTGAAATGGCGTTCCATGACTGGGGTTCTTTGCGACAAGAAAGTCCCCGATCGCCTGAAGTTAAAGATTTATTGAATGGTAGTGCGACCCGTTGCGCTGCATGCCGCAGAGTGCTGGCCCGCAACTAAGGATGCACCAACAACGTACACTTGGTGTGATGGAGACGAAAATGTTGCATTGGTCTGCTGGTGTCACCCGCTCGGACCACCTCACAAACGACGACATCCGACAGCATTTCGGCATTGCTCCAGCCGCTGGAAAGCTCTGTGAAGCTCGACTGCGGTGATATGGCCATGTTCTGCGTGCTGGAATCGATACCGTTTGCGAAGCTGGCCTGAATCTAGATGTGCCTGGCAAACGACCCAAAGGACGACCAAGACAACGCTGGCTTGACACGCTGCATGCAGATCCACAGGCGACCGGTGTACGCCCTAGCCAGGCTCAAGACAAGGAAAAATGGCGCCAGTATATCAGAAGCGCGTCCTCCGCTGTGAAGCGGGACAAACGCTAAGGAAGAAGAAGAAACTATTTGTATCATAATTATAGAAACAGTTTCTGTTGAAAATGCTCCCTTGCTCATTTCTCAAGAAAAATCCCGCTTTAAATAAGATTTCAATGAAGGTGTGTACCACCAACGCACTTCTGTCAAGCTAGACAGATCTCTTACTTTTGAGCTTGAAAAGTCTTAGATTTTTGTTCTGTACGAGGCTGGTCTGTATATAAGGAGGATCGCGGAGAAACTCCATCGTCGCCTTACTACTGTCCACCGATTTCTCTAGGATCATGAAACATATGATTCGAAGAAAGACTTTGCCAGATCCAGAAAGATGTCTACTCATGAGGAACATCGAGTGGGGCGGCTTACCATGTGGACGAGAGTTCGGCTCGGACCTGGATGACCGACATGGGTGCTTCAATCATGTCAGTCATCCAGGTCCGAGCCGAACACTCGACGTCAATATCCAGAATGATCGTATGGGGGCGTGGCGAAAGCCACAACTCAGACATAGAGCACTCTCGTGGGCGTTCAGAACCGCGCCTCACATCACTGCAGAAGACCGCGCGGCTTCAGTTCGCCTAGAGGAACATGGAAACTGACTGGCCTAAGGTTAGCAAAAATTGCTCTCCGGCTTCATACAAGTAAGCAGTGGGGTAAAGTGATCTTCTTGGACGAGTAAATGTTCAAATTGGATGGAGCGGACTGGTACGCACACTACTGGCGTGATCTTCGCAAGAAGGCGCGATTTTTGAGAGGATTTCGATGGAGGCAGAGTTGTGGTCTAGGGTGGCTTCCACGCACGCGGTGTGCCCCGGATAGCCTTCACTTTCTTGAGAATGAATTTAGCAGACTGCCAGAACGTGCTGCGAACCCGCCTGCCGCCATTCTTCGCTCGGTTTTAGCAGAATAACCTACCTTCCAGCAAGAAAATACTGCCATCCACGCGATTCATGAAATATTTGTCGTGGTTGGTCTACTGGAAGATGTCTGGTTAGTCGTGGCTCGCCATGTCTGTAGTGGAGGGAAGACATTCGGCTGAGTGAAACAGCTCAGCGGAGCTGTAGTCGATGCTTGAAACAACTTGGGCTTAGCACAGTGCTCAGACGGCCGGCGAACTTCATGCCGAAGCGAACTTCCAAGGTCATTTCCAAGCGATAAGGACCGGTGGGCGTTCAAAATATTTATTGAATACTGAAAGGGTTCCTATAATTATTATTCAAAATTTTTAAAGGCTATATACAAATTGCATAGTATTTCCCAGAAAATTTTCAGGAAATGCTGGTGGTGACAGTGCCAATAGATTGAAAACCTCGATATCAGAGCTTGGAGTGATTCGCTATAATTATGTTACGCTCGGTATGCGTCGGTATATGTCGGAACCGTCACAGACTCGACTGAAATAATTTCGACCAACTTTCGCCGTAACATAGGACCACGGCAGAGTTCATCCACTCACTTCGAAATACAAAAGGGGTTGTTCAGAGTAGTATCACGGCGCGGCGCGACCTTATGATGTGTTGCCGTATTGAGTAATCGCCGCGATTTGTCAATGCGGCAACCCATCATAAGATCGCGCTGCGTACTTCCGACGACGAGCGACGCGACGACATGTTTACTATCGATATCGACCGAGATCCATAAGCACTGACATTGACGCTTTTCGTCGCAAGTATGATCCCGGCCTCACTCATCATGTCACAACGTTCACTAGTACTCCTACTAACGGCGTTGACCACCTCCCACCCTTCTGACGTCTGGGATCCTTACACTGGGTCATGCCATCTGCGGCGTATCCTACGACGCATCACAGAGTACATACCGAAGACTTCATCACTATCATCTCAAACCGTCCGTAGCTGTCACCTTCAGTCGCCAGAACAAAGACTTCGCAAATACGCCGCACCATAAGTATCATACCCACTCTGAAAATGGGGAGCTGCTAGCCCACGATTATGGAGACTGGGGCGAGAACACGGCGAAGTGGCGCAAGCGACTTCGTCGCGATATTCTGTGGAAAGGCTCGTGTGCCACTAGCGAAAGGCTTTTTTCTAACTTTATAGTAGCCCGCGAGTATGGCTGTACCTTATCCACGATTTGTTGTCGCTACTAGTCCACTGCAAAGCCGTTTTCAAAATTCGCATGTAAGCCCGACACTAATCCTGTCAATACAAATCGAAACGTGTTCAAGAAATACGCCACGTCATGGTTGGACGTCATGTTAGATATTTTCATTCTTGTTTATGTGATGCTGTTTTGAGACTGCGATCATCAAGTAAACTCCAAATACCGAGCGGTGCCGATTGTCACCACAAGGGCATAAAATGATGATATCAGTGCATTTCCATATCAGACCGGCTCAGACTCTCGACTGAAAGTTGCAAAGCATTTTATGGCTTTGTGGCAATCGGCATCACTCGTTATATTTTGTCTAATCGACTATCATGATTATTGTCTTCTTCAATAACTAGCAAAAGCTCTTCGTTTTTAATGCTTATGCCGGACGGTGCGCGCACTCAATGGCGTGAAACACCCTGAACAATTTTTAGTGCATTTTCGCCAACATGAACCATTCAAGTCATTTACTTGGCAGCATGGAGTGTACTCAGACTAGATAGAAAGGTTCACCACTCCTATGATTACAAAAGCGCTTGCTTGTATACACCACTGAAATTATCCGTGTTTAATTGAGGTGCGACCACGAGCTCCATTCAGCGATGCGCCAGTGAAATGTACCCGCCAAAGTGGCATCAGACATCATTTCCGCGTTTGAGTGCAAATGAGTGCACGATGTGGCAAAGAAAAGTGTTGATTTGGGAGCGCTAAAAAACTCGCGTGTAATCGCTTCATTTGTGCTCAAACGTGATAATGGCGTACCGCGCAATCGAGTGTGCATCTGCAGACATGGCAGACACGTTATGGCCAAATTGCCTGTCTGGAGCATTCTTGCATACTGCGCGAGTCTTGCTGTCTACTGTTGTCTGCGCGCTCTCGAGCCATCGCAATGACTCGACAAGAGCACATGCTGTCGCTACCCTCTGCGCCAACGCCATCTCTCGCCCGTGAAAGCGAAGCCGAAGCGCGCCAAAACTCCATTGATTCTCACCACGACGTGAACCACATCATTCGCTCTGATAGAGTATATTCAGCCTTCAGCTTATCGTTAAGTTGATGCAGATGAAATGTGCAGAGAATGCTGTAAAAAATGGCCACCCATCGGTTGGATTGCGAGCCAAGCATAAACTTGCTTTGTCGACGGAGAATAGTGCTTGAATAATTTTGATGGTCCGAAAAAATTGAGAATATCAGCGATGGTGAGGAGATTCCCACAATCCCATGGGTCATTCAGATTCCTGCTGTGCTGTGATGCAGGAGTTTACGCAGTGAAGTGGTGTCCATCCTTTCGGTGTTTCCTTGCTGATTGTCGACGAGAGGTCAGGGGAGGATGAGAGGGCCATTTCGTACCTATACTCTGCCTTTCTTTGACGTCTAAGGCCCGAATCATACTTCCCGCGACTGATGACGGCGGCAATGGATATCAGTCATATCGATTCTAGTCGATACTGATGGTAAACATTGCGTCGCGTCGCTCGTCGCTGGAATTATGATTTCAGGGTCCAGCGGATTCGCGACCGGACAGACTTAAATTTTGGTCCTAAAATCACAGTTTGTAAATTCGGGTAAGGTATGGTATTCGTCAGAAATTCGGGCTCAAACTGCGTCGATGAGAGGGTAGGGGGGTCTTAAAAACCTCCGACGTTTTCGAAAGTTCCTTTGGCAACAGGGGGGATCGTAGCTTCGCCAAGTCTGGTCACAACACCTTGCTGGACCCTGTCTACAACTGGTGCTCTGGCCAACTGCTGCCTTCCGGACATTGTGGAAAAAAACATTAATCACGAAAAAAGGTATAGAAACCTCAATAGTGTGAAAAATCCTAAATATTGTCAGCTTAACACTCTTTATTGATTTTTGAAAAACTTTCTGGTTTCTGCCCATTTTTGAGGTTTTTCTCTGTTTCACCTCAAATTGGATTTTCTGTTTTCGGTTTCCAAAATTGTTTTCCGTACACCCCTGCTTGGGGCAATCCTCTTCGGTCAAAGAACTCGTCAAGGTTTCATTGTGTAGTAGGTCTTCATCGGAATCTTGTAAACAGCAATCAAGGGAAAAAGGATTTCGTAAAGTCAAGTCAAATAACTCATCGTCAGTTTTCCTCTCCATGGGTCCCCACCGCGGACATGTGCATTCCGCGATGTTGCGTTATCCATGGTTGTCTTCACTCGCGTTTCTATTTTAGTGTTCACTCGCGTTCTTTTCTTACCTTCGTATTTCACCTAACCTCCATTTTCTTGAAAATCTTTCTGTTCAGTGTAATGTCATCATCTACAGACCGTGATGGCGGTTTCTGGGAGCAGACGCTAGAATATGACAATCGATGGCGTATGGGGAGAATTGTTTTAAAGCCTTCAAGCTCCCTATCTGCGAGAAAAAATGGAATCTTATTTTTATACAGATTATACACGTATTTTCACCTTTCCTTGTATTTTTTCTCGTTCACGATTTGCACGTGACCTTTCATAGGTCATTCTTGGTCTACATTGCACAGCGATGTGAAATTATCGACCTTTTTTTTGCATTACTAGGTTTCCCCGACAAGATTCAGCGTGCTTGCTCCTGGGCGCAACGAGGGAGTTTCTGTCTGTCAACTCTGTCTCAGAATGGTCTGAAAGTTTTCTCGTCTAGGTGTCGGGATCGTAAAAATTACAAAATTTTATAGAAGTCCTTCTCAGATGTTTTCTCTAGCTTGGAGACGATAGAGGAAAAAGACGCCAGGCCCTCGTTAAGCGGAGAGAAAAGGATTGAGTAGACGACCAAATGTCGATTCGCCATCACAAGAGCGCTGTAGGTTTTTTTTAAAGAAAATATTCTTGGTGTGGTGTTCTCCAGCCCCCTTGCTTACCCTATCATTCCCTGTAAGTTATATGTAGGAATACTTTTTTTGCGAGTCCCTGTCTTGACTCGGTCGTTTGTGTGATAAATATGCGTCCATGTTCCCAAATGACATGTTCCAAAGCAATTCGAGGCCATAAAAGAACCTCCATTTTGGAAAAGAGGGTGAACTTATTGTAGTGGGGATCCGATGAAAGGCGGGAGGTAGTGTACATAGTTAGTATATAATGTATATAATCTCATTTCTATATATCCCTAGAGTTCATTCAGTGTACTGTAAATTCCAGATTGCGAACATGAGTCAGCGACATGGAGGAGAAACTACGGCGAGGCGCATGAAGACACAATCGTCGAGACGATCGCCGGAGCGACAGCCGAGGCGATGACGGCCATGCCGTTCATCGCAACGGCCCTTTCCTATATCTCCTGTTCTCACCCATGTCTTTGTCAATAGATGTATGAAGTGAACTGTTGAGCCATTGTATTTGACCACTGGGCTCGTTTGGGTGTGTTCCACGGATGGTTCAGCCCGTGAAGATTACTGCCCCGTGCAGAGGGTGGCTGCAGTAATTACTCTATAATGCTGTACTCCTAGAGTATAGCTTTTTTCCGAAACGTTCAACACCTTTTTCGATGGAACAATTTTGAGTTTTCTTCGACTATTTTTTGTTCTGTTTTATACTAAACCAGTGGCGCGTTAAAATGAACGATTTCGATTATTAAGTCGTCTGTTGTGTTGGCCTCTATCATGAAGCAAAAAACATTTTGACCCCCCAGATCGGTGAGTTCTAGGAAATATGCGTCTCAGCCGACACCGTCTATTCTGGAGAGGGTAATTCTCAAAGCAAGGACGTAAAGATAACAGCGGCATTCCAACTGACGAGAAATCGGATGATGAAGTTGAGGAATAAGGACGGCTTCTTGTCATTGGAGGAGCGTCGACCTCGTCATGGCCGGTTCCCTTTCAGCTTTCTACTTTTCGTAGTTGGCGGTGTAGCTCTGCATTATATTTCTCTCCCCGTGAATTAGCCGCTGTCTGTCTTTGAGCAAGTGGCAAGGACAAGCGTTCTTAAATCGCTGTTCTCATTTTTGAATCCTCTAATTTTGTTATTCTCTGAAGCATTTCGCTCCGGGCTAAAGCGTTTTGCTTCTCTACCGATTCGTAATCTCGTGATCTTGGATCTTTAGGTTTTTATGAGAGCTCGTGATAACCGGTGGTCAAATTTCTATTGTCTTGTTTTTTTAGTTTACCGAGCTGAAGTATGTTGATAGTGATATTTTTTAAACCTTGTAAAATCAGGGTTCCTAGGCCTTTGCTACACCTCGTGATCTTGTGAATTCGGGTTCTCAGGCCTTTGTTATGATTCATCGGAGTCTTTGGGCCTGTGTTTTGAACCATGATCTCGTGAATTTCGGGTCCCCAGAGTTTGTTATGAGAAATGATCTCGTGAATTAGGATGCCTTAGCGATACGAATTTCTCATGGGCTTTTTGTGAAGTTTATTATCTATTTTCGCGTTCACGTGTCATACTGCTTTAATTACATTATGAATCTGTATTGCTACGGGTGTTCAATGGAACAACTTTGAAAGAAATAGGTACAAACCTAGTTAAAAACTGTGTGACCGCAGATGAGCAGCAGTCTAATCAATGGCTCACGTGAAGAGCGATTAAATACTTGACGATAAACGGTTCATGTTCTATGTAGGTTAGCAGCGGTAGAGGCGTGGTCGAACAGCTGTACAATACTGGGTCAATAACTGGTCAACATCACGAGGACAGCGCGTCAATTGCGCGACAATAGTCCGTCAATAGCTCGCAAATAGTGCGCCAGTAACGCGAGTATAGCCTAGTCAATACCGTGGAACTAGCGCGACAGTAGCACGTCAATAGTGCGGTATGAGCACGACAATAGTGCGGCACTTGGACTACTATAGCGCGCCGACACCGCGACAACAGCGTGACAAAGACAATGGCATGGTGAAACCGCGACAATCGCGTGACGAAACCGCGACAATAGCATGACGAAACCGCGACAATAGCATGGCGAAACAACGTCTATACCGCGGGACTGGCGCGGCTATTCCGCGAAAATGGCACTGCAACACCGCGACTATCACGATTTGGGGCTCCTAGCTCAGTTGCCCGAGCGCCCAAGCGGCTTTCTTCTGTGCTAGGAGCCTCGTAGTGCCAGAGATAAGCACTTGACAAAAGCCTCCGATCTATGTTTAAAAGACTTCCGCGTCAATATCCCCGCGTACCTGTCGACAGCAGTCGATGACAATATTTTGGAATACGCCGAACTACATAACAGCCATCACGTGTAAATCAGCACGAAACTAAAAAGCTTGAAGACTTCAATGAATATGGAGCGCGATATTAATACATCCGAAAATAAGGTGAATATCGTAAAGATGTTGTTATTGCACCAATTCATCAAATCGACGAAAATGAAATCGTGACCCGAAAGAAAGTGGGAAAACGCGATATTACCACCCGGTTGCGGTACCATTGACAAGCAAGCATGCCTCGCCCACTTTTCCACGCGCTTGCTGCGCCCTCCACCTTGGCTCTCGAGACGGAGACATAAAGAAAAATACGCTACTGTTGTGTCGTCGACTGACATCTGTCAGTTGAGCGAGGTTTTGCTGCATAATCTGGCAAACATCGGCCACGACCGCTTTGCGTTTAGGGATGCTGAGGTTGAAATAACAAAGTGAGAATGCATTTCCTGCAGTACAAATTCCTCGAGTGTAACGAGTATTTCTATTCCCTAAAAATCGGGAACAGTTCTAGCGCTCACTCTCTTTATAACACTTCAGTCCACTTAAAGGCAGTGTTCACGATAAGAACCGTTCTCCTGCTTTTTTGCCTATCCTGAAGACGGCCGCATGCTGATTCAAATGATGTTTTTGGAATCGTACAAGACCTTCTAGGAACGGAGTTATGGTCCCCCGAAAATTGAGCTAGAGAAGCATGGTGGACGAGTTGTCCGAGACTTGTAACTTCCGTCTTTTGCAGCCGACGTATGCGAGCTGACCTGAGTAAAGAGAGAAGTTGAGAATGAAGGGAAGAACGGGGCTATTGATTGGAAACCACCGCTCATCTCACAATCTCGAGCATTCATTAGCTCAAGTCGGTGGGCGTGGAAAGTGTATCTGGGGTGTGACGAGCTGACGGGTGTCCAACTTTGGGGCCGTAAGGGACCGTCCTGAGCTCATTTTTCTCAGTTTTTTCAACGTCAGGGTTGCGCTAGGCTCCGCAGGTGCCGATCTCCACCAAAAAATCAGACATAGTTTTTATCGTGGACACTGCCTTTAAGAAAATTACTGGATGCAATACTAACCTGCCGACTAAACATATGATAAAGAAATAAAAAGCAAAGCAAGCTCTTTAAAAATGAGTACTTTCAAGCAAAAGTGGCTTGATGCTAACAAAAACGTTCCTACAAAAAGAAACAATAGGAAAATGAAGTGGGCGAGTCTACAAAAAATTACCTATGCTTCTTGAGAACCGATTCCCGTAGCTAAAACTTTGAATTAACAAAATCCACTCGTGTTACTCTCCAGAGAAGAGCTTTGTGGTTTTGGAATGGAGCTTGCTTCGGTTATTCTAGTACCGGTGATATATTTTATACCTACTATCAAAAAGTCCTCGCATTTCCTTTAGTCTGAAGCTCCATTCATAGCTGGTCGCTTCGACTTGAAGTCGAAGTGATCAACTGCCGCGATTTGGAATCGCTGGACGAAGCGATTTTAAACCGTCGCGCGACTTGGAATCGCTCGTCGGGACGCAATGCCGCGTGAAACGCGACGGAGATTTGCGGACAACGCCGCAAGTTTGAGTGTGGAGTCTGCAATTTGGCGCCGAATACCCTACTTCTTGACGAAAAATTACGGCCTAGTCGCTTCGACTAGACGAGTCGCTCTCATCATGGAAGCGACGCGACTAGTCGAACAAATTGAGCAGGTCCCTTTGACCAGCGATGAAATACCCCAGTAGCTCGGCGATCGTGACTGAAACTGCAGAATGTTCTAACCCGTCGCGACTCAGTGCAAGATCTGCTGCCGCGACAGGTTTCGTAACTGTTGGTAGTGAAGCGAATAGTCGAAGCGACCTGCTATGAAAAAGCCTTGACGAATGGACAAAGCTTACTACGGTAGATCGCCGCGCACGATCGAAACCCCGTTGGCCGCTGATGCCGCACGTCCAGCTGCAATCATCGTTCCTGGTCCATTCATCAGACTAAATTTGATACGGATAAATTTGATATTTTGGAATGCACCGAGCTACAAGGCACTCCTTTACAACACGTACCGTCCCGAATCTCTAAAAGATACTGCAAGTTTCAATTACTTTGACGCGTCACTTCTTTTTTGCCTTCAATTCCTGGCAACATTATATAATTTCTAGGGTTCTGGTCACGCTACTCTAAGTCATCCTTTTCTGAAGCCACGAAATTCTTTCTTCTAAAAAACTGCCTGCGGTGTCGTCCCATGCAAAGCATCAAAGGCCTTCCATCACCGACAGTGAATACGTTGCGATACTTTGGTATGCACCGAACTACAAGACAGCTATCACGAGCCCATCAAACTTTCGCTAACTAGTTGAACAAGTTAAAGTACAAATGAATCGCTGTTTGATACTTCTTATGTTTCTTTAGAGGAATCGTGTGAGAAGTCGTTTCCTTCCCCCTCGTATTGATGGCGTCCGTTCAGCCAATGACACGCTCCGCGATATGTCGCCCACAAAAAAACAACAAAATTTCTCTCGGTATCTTTAACTTGAAGTTCATTTTATAACCCACCCCATGGACGAACAGGACTTTGCCCTTCACATTTACCCTCTCAGGGAAGCTGTAAATGAGGTAAAGGAGCAACTCGTCTTGCTGACCCAAGCATTTGAATCGAAGCTCGAGGACGCTGTCGCCACATTCAATCGGAAAATCGAATGCATCAAAAGAATAGTTTATCTTCTACTGAAAAACACAAGACCGAAATCGAGCTGCGTGTTTTGATCCGTTGGCGACAACAGGGACAATCATCCCACATGACGCCGCTGCAAATAAGCAGGTGCAGTGCCACGTGCTGTTCAAGCTGCCAACTTGGAGACAGCAATAAATGCCTCCTGCCATACCATGTGGAACGTTTTGGAATTACCTATTCCTTCTACAACGGCAAACATAAGTCTACTAACGCGTAGCAAGAGTTCGCGCAATAACTTTAGTCCAATGGATGGACGGGGCAGCGACGGTACAAGGTTGTTCAATAAGTTTTGTCGTTCAATAAGAAAAACACATTTTTATCGTTCAAAATACACTTTATTATTCAGTATAATCTCCCTGAACATTAATACATTTGCTCCAACGATCCTCCAATCTGTGGATCCCATCCCTGAAGTGAGAATCCGGAAAGTCTGCGAAATACGCTTCAACAGCCGTTATGACCTCTGAAAAACGCTTGCCACGCATAAATTTTTTTAGATCTGGAAACAAATGGAAGTCGCTAGGGGCCATATCTGGTGAATACGGTGGATGCTCCAACAATTCGAACTTTATTTCATGGATTTGAGCCATTATCAAGATGCTCTTGTGACACGGTGCATTGTCCTGAAAAAAAGGATTTTTGTCTTCTGCAAACCGGGTCTTTTTTTCACGAATTTTTTTGTTCAACTGGTCCAAAAGGTTGCAATAATATTCAGAATTGATTTTTTACCAGTTTGCAAGTAATCCACAAACAGAGTTCCTTTCGCATCAAAAAAACTGATGCCATAACCTTCTTAGCCGATTTCCGGACACGAACTCGTTTCGAAGCCGAACAACCAGGTTCGCACCACTCGTTAGCCTCCTGTTTTGATTCAGGATCATGGGGATAGACCCAAGTCTCATCTACAGTGATGAATCAACGCACAAAATGCATTTTATCCTTTTTAAAACGCTTCAAATGTTGCTGAGAAAGTCGCATTCGAAAGTCTTTTTGTTCCATTGTTAGCGAATGCGGCACCCATTGTACACACAGCCTTCTAAAACCCAAAATTTCATTTAAAATATGGCTCACACTGCCTAATGAGATGTTAAGAGCTTCTACTAAATTTCTCTTGGTCAGTCGACGATCTTCCAAAACCATATCCTGTATTTTGGCTATGATTTCTGGTGTTGATGCACTTTTTGGACGTCTTTCACGTGGATCGTGTTCAAGGCTTGTACGACCACGTTTAAATTCAGCAACCCATCTTTCTACTGTTCTGGTTGTAGGCGAACAATCATTATACACTTTTGACATTCGTTCGTGAATTTCTTTCGGTTCTACAAGTTTCAAAAATAAGAATTTTATCACTGCTTGATATTCAATTTTTTTCATTGCTGTGACACGGCGACACTAAATGGCTTGTAAACAAAGATTGAATTGACAGACTGAAATGAAACTTCACATACGTTCATACGAAAAGTGTACCAATGAAACAAAAAATTTCGGGCTAGTAGCAACGCCCTCTCCTATCGAACGACAAAACTTATTGAACAACCTGGTAGATCACCCCGCACGACTAGAAACCCCATTCTCCAGTAAGACTCCGTCCATAGCAGACGTCCTAGCGTCAAGTGGCCGTAAAAAAAGCTGGGGGTTTGCATCTTCAACATTTGTTATTGATCTGACTCCCCAGCGACTCCCCAGCTACCACTGCAGCCGGCCAGTCGCTGACGGTGACCGCTGACGGCATAGTGACCGTGACGGCTGTCACTAATATTATCGATACCATCGTTAACCACGTGCCGTCCTCGGACACGTTGAACGCGCAAGCCGTCTAGCGTCATGCGCCAGCGTTTGAGCGCTGGCGCATGATGCTCCGACGCCTTGACTCTTTGCCGCTGGTCGTCTGCTATGGACGGAGCCTAAGGCCGCCAAACCCGCACGGCCAGCCGCCTGGCCCATGAGTCAGACTAAATCGAAAACGGAAACCATGGATGCCTTCGAATGCGTTACGCCCTCGCATTTCATTCAGCGAGAGCTTACGGGTTTTCGCTTCGATAGCTAAGATCCGCATCTTCTGGTGCAAATTCTACGCATATTCTACGTAAAGACGGAAGCTGAATTCAATATATCGATCTCGCTGAGGCTATATCTGTGTATTCTGACTATAATTTTGTAGCGAGAACCTACGGGTTCAGCGGCAGCCTGTGCTGAACAGCAATCTTAACCTGTGTTGCCTATGCGGAACCCAGGGACAGGGTTCGGCGTGAGGTGTGATGTATCACAGAGGGGGGGTCAGACCCGTCGACATCCCGTGGGATGGGGGGTCAGACACTTGGTCAACCAGGAACCTAGATGGGCTTCTATCAGGTGTGGGGGGGGGTTGAGAGCCATACCGTTAGTATAAAAAATGAAGGCAAACAGATACAGCAAAATGAAATCACAATAAGAGGTCAAAATAAAACTGGAGATCATACTGAAAGAGCGAAATAAGACAGGAGATCGAAAAAGAGACTGAATAGCGAGAAACAACTGCGAAAAAACAAGTGAGGCAAGATATGAAACGGAGATGTAAAAATAAGGCAGGAACACACAAGAAGAGCTTACAATTCACTGATGATAAAACATGCAAGACAAAAGACGACAGTAGCATGGCCATCGTTAATGAGGAGGAGTTTTGGAAAGGTAAAATGTATCGCCAAAGCGCTCCTGGGGCCGGATTCATCAAGTATAAAACCGTAGTTTTAGGGTATAATTTACTCCGCGGGGTAAATTTTTACGATTCATCAAAAAATAAACCCCAATTTTGAGGTATATATGGGAGAATCCAATACATACATTTGGGGTTTATTTTGGGGTATGGAGTGGAGTTAATTAAACTCGGGGTATAAATTACCCCAAATTTCGTTGATGAATCCGGCCCCTGGATATGACAGCAGCAGTAATGTCGCGTTTTCGCTGTCATCGAGGTCATTACAAGGGGACTATCATGTCAACGGAATCACACAGATGTTCTGGAATTTCGTAATCGAAGATGCATTTTTAGGCGATTTAGGATTCACAGGTTCGATCCCGCTAGAGGTAAAAAATTTCGCAATTCTTAGAACTAGTGGAAAGTTGACTTTTTGAGAAGAGGATTGTTCACTGTTATATTTCTTGCAATTTACTCCAAATTGACTCGTGTCCAAGATGCGATATCGCCTGAAGCATAGGGTTTTCATGCCCCGTGGGCACATAGGTGCCGTTTCGGGCAAGAAAACCACGTATAATAATTGGCTATCCGGTTTTGAAAACGCACCCAGAATTTCATGGACGCAACTCACAGCGATACATAGGGAGGGGTCCATGAAAAAGTCGATAGCTGTGTAATATTCTCAAGTATTTAACGAAATTTGAATTAGGAAGTTCCGCGTTGCTACAACGTGCGGAAAACCTAGATACTGGCCTAAGTAATCAATCTCATTCTTTTACCCGGTTTAAAACTGTCTTTGAAGACCCATTTTTAGGTGTGATACAATCGATTGTATCACACCTAAAAACGGTCTTCAAAGACCGTTTTTAACCGGTTAAAAGAATGAAATTGATTAATTGCGCCCGCGACTAGGTTTTCCGCACGTTTTAGCAACGCGAAACTCCCTAATTCAAATTTCCTTAAATACTTGTAAATATTACACAGCTATCATTTTTTCATGGACCCCTCCCTATGTAACACTGTTCGCCTTAAAGCTGCGTCCATCAAATTTCGAGTGCGTTTTCACATCCGGATAGCCAATTACTGAATGTGGTTGAAATGCCTGTTTCCCCCGTGAAATTTAACTTCGAAAAAAAAAGGTTACACATGGAAATACAAAACTCCCATATCAGCCGTTGTCTGTTTTCTTTTCATGGATCAAGAATGGAACTTTTAAGCTCAACAACGGTCCTGTAGTGCTTCTAACCTGGATCCACCTCTCTGAATGACACACTTCAGATATGTTTAACGGAATCATGGCCATATTATGTAACAGCTAGCTGAGAGGTCAAATATAATGAACTCGGAATTAAGCGAAACGGAAGAGACTCACATGGACAGCAAGATTATAGAAAAGTCGACCACTCGACAAGAACCGCATCTTCTTCAAATTAAAGGCATCTGCCGCGCTGGAAATCAATTTTGATTTTTCGGGCTCAATTTCATGACTGAGCCCGGTAGACCACACTGGTAAACTTTGGCGCGTCAAAAACGTTGAGCATGAGGTTGGAAGGCGTCAAAGATGAAGATTCGCCACCAAATCTCACCAGTCATCTACCACTTTTTCCTAGAATGTTGGCGCGACCGCAAGGCAACATGAAAAATGGTTACGGCACGAACTCCACATGCAGAAAAAACTCCGAAAATGACAGTGACGAGGCCTCCAAAAGCAGAAAAACCTCAAAAATGATTTTGGCGCGAAATTCAAATTCGTATTTACAATCTGTTCCGATTGACCTTTCTTTACAAATGAAGGTTTTTCATGGGCCCCTTCGACATTTTCTTTCACTAGAGGGGCCAAGCTACAAAAAACATGAAAAAATAATATACGGTTTTCTGCGCGTACGATGCCTTTAGGCTTCAAATTAAGTCGGAAGTGTTCGTAGTCATAGGTGTCGTCCAATTTTAGCTAATTCAGTCGAAATAGACACCAAGGAGGCAAAAAATGCTAGGTGTCATCAATGCTAGGCGCGTGGTCTAAGGATTACACAGTAATGCGTTGCGATAGAAACTCAACGTCTGGCGGCGGTGTTGCCATTTTGCTCAAGGATAAATTTTCGTATACAATGGTTTTCTCGGAATCAATTTCCTCAGGCTATGAAATCTTAACTGTAGAAATAGCTTAAAGGCAGCATACACGCTCACAAACATAGTCAAGATATCAGCATAAATAGGCCCGCACGGCCCCTACCATGTCGCCAACGACGTTTGAAGCGCTGAAAACCATCCAGGATGACAGTATTTGATCATGCCTGTGACGCACGCCCGTATTTTCACACCCCTTCGAGTAACAGAATGAACAGTTAAACTTGAGAAAACATGTGACAATTGGGAGTGATAGCACTATCAAATGGGAGGGAGTGCACGAGAGAAACAGCTCGATTTGCCTGGATATTACATGTTTGTGCACTGATAATATCCTTCATTTTCAACAGCCATCCAGAGTAGAGCGGCATGCTCGAAAGTGTATGGGAGTTTAAGGGTGTTTAGACAGGTAATATCCAGGTAAATCAAGCTGTTTCTCTCGTGCACTCCCATTTGATAGTGCTATCACTCCCAATTATCACGTGTTCTCTCAAGTTTATCTTTTCATTCTGTTACTCGACGGGGTGTGAAAATACGGGCGTGCGTGACAGGGATGGTCAAATACTGTCATTCTGGATGATTTTCAGCGCTTCAAGCGTCGTTGACGACATGGTAGGGGCCGTGCGGGCCTATTTATGCTGATATCTTGACCATTTTTGCGAGCGTGTATGCTGCCTTTAAGGGAATACTTCAATCAGAAACATACTAGTGTTCAGATAGCCTTCCTATAGTTCAATCATTACAAGTCAGCTTTTCAAAGTCATAAGTGACCTTTCTATATGCCCATGGCCGGTTATCGTGCTTGGTGATTTTGATCTGCCAGAAATCGACTGGAGTGAAAACAGTCACCATCAGTTCGCTAACCTTATGTTCTGCCATGGTTATTCACAACTAGTGGAGCGTCGCACACGTGGCAATAACATCCTTGATTTGATATCTTCAAATTCAGGAGAAGTGGTTGACAAAGTGATGGTTCGTGCTCCCATTGGGCACAGTGACCATAAAAGTATTACATTCAACGAGATTTTTTAGCGGTACAAAACAAGAAACGCTGTACGTGAGGTCATTTTCAAAGTGCCATTATAACTTGATTAATAATTACCTATCGTCCATTCTCTGGAGGGATTCATTTGATTGTGTGAGAACAGTTCATAAAAAATACGAAATTTTCATAGCAATATTGAATCACGCAATCGAACTTTTCGTTCCTTGGACCCCCATTTCACCCACCGTCTCGAATTTACCTTCTTATTTGCGAAACATGCTCGAGCAGAAAGAAAGGCTGTTTCATTATGCGAATACTAGCGGTTTTTGGTCAGGATACAATAAGTTCACAACGAAGTTCACAGAGAAGCTGAAAGAAATTCAACTCCAATTTAGAGAAGAAAATTTTGACATGTGGGAGGAAACAAGATTTCTACAAATATCTTAGGAGGAAATTGGGTGGTGGTGAGAAATCTGGTTTACTAACTAACGGCAACAGTGTTGTAACAGATGCGGAGAAAGCGAACGCTTTTGCTGATGAATTTTCTGAAGTGTATTCACTAGATAATGGTCGAAGACCAAACATAGGTTTCGTCATTGAACATCCAATGCCAGATTTTAATTCTATAGACCCATTGACTGTCTATGGATATCTGACTACATGGCCCAATTCTAGCTCTCGAACTCCCGACAAAATGCCCTTCACTTTCATACACAATGTCGCACACATAATTTCGGGTCCGTTATGGTAATTGTATAATCAATCAATATTACTCTCTGAAGTTCCTGGACGATGGAAGCACTCTTATTTCACACCAATTTTGAAAAAAAAACCTGCATCTGACCCAAGGAATTACAGGCCAGTCAGCCTAACGTGAATTTTTTGCAAACTCCTTCAAAAAATATCAAAAAACATATAGTGGAACATCTCGACCTAAATCAAACTATTCCGGTATGCCAACATGGGTTTGTGAGAGGCAAGTTTGCTGAAACCAATCTACTGGAAAGTCTCAATGATTGGACAACCATTTTGAACGAAAAGGGGTGCTGTGATGTGATATATTTTCATTTTCAAAAAGCATTCGATCAAGTGAGCACTGACAAACTTTTGCATATGTTAAATGAAATAGGTTTCCATCCAAGTATCAAGGCATGGTTGAGAGAGTACCTCACTGGAAGAACCTTCCAGTTGAATATCAATGGGGTGCTTTCGGATGTCAAGAATATAACTAGTGGAGTTTCACAGAGAGGGGTCTTATCACTTATCCTGTTTAACATCTACACGGCAGAAGTTCCAGAGCTACTAGAAAATGGAAATCTGACCTGTAAACAGTACGCGGATGACTTGAAAATTTATCGCAATGTATGGCGTTCTGGAGGGAGTCTGGTTGTGCAGTCCGCTATCGATAGCTTGACAATATGGTCTCAAGAATGGGAACTTCCACTGTCAACAGAAAAACCTTGCATCTGAGAATAGGAGCCTCTGACACACCACCTACATACCATAAGAATGCCAGTACCATTAAACCGGTGAATTCAGTCGGAGATCTGGGATTTCTTTACACAAATGATTAGGATTTCTCTGCTCATTACGACGTGATTTGTAAAAAGGCTATGATACAAACGTTTCACATATTCAAAGCGTTATCCACCAGAGATAAGAACATTCTTATCAATGCATATAAGACCTACATAAGGCCACTAGTCGAAAGGGGCTGCACGGTGTTCAATCCATCCACGAAAAGAGATATCAACAAGGTTGAAAAAATACAGAGAAATTTCACAAGAAAAGTTTTTGTTAGAACTGAAGGCTATCAGTACTCTAGTATTCCTTCATCTACAGACCGAAACTCACTTTTGAAACTAGCAACGTTGGAAGCGAGGGGGAAGGTATACGATGCATGTACAGTGCACAAAATCATTCACGGCAGGTACAAAGTTTTATACATTTGTTCACTCAGTAACACGTGGTGGACAAATGAAGATATTCTACCGCAAACCAAAAACTAGGCTTAGAGCGAACGGTTTCACAGCCCGAGCTGGATCATTATTCATTACCTTGAGCAAAACAGTGGATTCAATGTGCACAACCGCCACACTCAAGCGTCGCATCAAAAATAAGCTTCTTAGATCATAATTATCTATCAGTTGACGTCGTAATTTCAGCCAAGTCCATGTGAACTCGCATTTTTCATGATGACTTGAGTGATTTCATGTTTCTTGTATAATCTTCAATCTTTTCACACGATTGTCTTATACAGCGTATTTAAATAAATAAATAAAAAAGGGTAATGACCTGGGTGAGGGCAGGTTTAAGAGTGGCATCTTCACCAATTTTATTGCCAAGATCCCTCTTGGTAGTGAGCCTCCGAGCCGCTTATTTATGGTTTCCGTTTTCGAGTATGACGCATCGACAAGGCGACTGGCCGTGCGGGGTTGGCCGCCTCACTGGAGAATGGGGTTTCGATTCGCGCGGGGTGATCTACCGTCGCAGCCCCAGCTATTCTTCAACCTAAAATTATTACGCGTACTCTATGTCCTTCTGGCAGCGCAGACCTTCTTTGGCAATTTTTTCGGTTTGTTTGGTCCACATTATAGTGTGGACTTTTCAAAAAAGACCGAACGAACGAATTTCGAACAAATTCGTTCATTTTTTCATTTCGATCGAACGAATTTCCAATAAATTCGTTCTTTTTTATTCCGAACGAACGAATTTCGAATACATTCGTTAATTTTTTTTTATTTCGAACGAAGAATTTCGAATTAGTTCGTTCATTTATTATTTCGAACGAACGAATATTCGAATTTCGATTATTCGATTGACTAATAATCTAAGCATTCATAGCAATATCACGCAACTACATACGTAGTGAGCCAAAATAAAAAGTTTAAATTCTCTTCTGAAGCTTCATTACCAACGACAAATAAAACGAATAATGCACGACTCACCCCTAAATCTGGATGGGCTTCAACTCAAAGAATGCTACAAAATCAACTTTTTGCTCTAACTTAGCCTAAGGGTTATTCGAGGTGCTGAACACGCGTAAGAGGTCTACTTTCGATGCTACGAAAGATCACGGTAAGTATAGGGTAATTATGTAGTCAAAGCCTCCGATATGACTGAAATTTTGCCTAAAGCGGTTCTTCGGTATGCTTCTCACGAACCCGTTGTATGCTTTCCGAAAGATTAAAGTGGGTTATAGTAGCCGAATGGCAAAGAACCAACCCTTAACCGTCATGAATCCCTGAAAAATCGCCGCAAAGAATTAGAGATTGTCGATCCACAGCTCAAAAAAGCCTCTTGGAGAAGTTTTAGCCAAATCGGTGCTATCACCAGGAGGGGGGGGGGGTACCAATTGCCATCCCACTAAGAGAAGCCCATTTTTCTTTGCCACCGCGCAATTATAACACCAATCCGGGGTTTCTTCCCCTTCCGAAATCGTTGCGGCGCGGAGAAATGGGCGTGGCCATATGCAATGGCCGAGTGGCCCCGACCTTCGAGATACCACGACCAAATCTAAAACCTCGACAAACCACAGCACTGTGCCGCAACTTTCCGTAACACAGGAAACGGATGTCAAGTCAAATCTGTGTTTAGCACCCCCAAAGATTGCTATCGCTACCACTTGGCCACCCGTATTTTTCCGCGCCGAAACGTTTTTTGAAGGGAAGGAAAACCGCCGGGTCGGTGTTATCATCGCGCGGCGGCATGGAAAAATGGGCGTGGCCAAGCGCGATTGCCATGTGACTCCCCCTGTTAGAAACTTTTGTGTTTGGAAAAGTGTCAGTGGAGTAGTGATGAAAATGAATTCGGCCTTGAAAAGTATGTCGATTCATTCATATATTAGAGCTAATTTTCATAACTTTTGTTGGACCAGCTCAAGTATTCGAATTCGAATAGCGTTCGAATATTCACCTCTACGAATTGTCGGATTCCAATAATGTTTGAATATTCACCTTTTGCGAATAGTCGAATTAGAATAATATTCGAACATTCACCTTTTGCGAATAGTCGAACTCGAATAATCTTCGAATTTTCACCTTTTGCGAATAGTCGAATTCGAATGATGATCGAATTTTCACACTTTTCGGTCGAAAAATTCGAATACTTATTCGAACTCGAATATTCGATCCTCACTATAGTTCACACGCAGATCCGGCTAGAGATTGATACGAATCTGCGCGTATCTTATCTTGCTACTCGACAACGGCAGGGTGGTATACCTTGAGTACACGGGTTATGGTGGCTATACCATACCCAATATTACTGACAGCTCATGACCCCAGATTACATATTGACAGCTCATGACACTTGAGATTACTCTCACACAGGAGCTGGCCATCTTGTCATCGATTGCTCAGCAACACTAGAATGAATTCTCTCATTAACGATTACTGGAACAATTTTTAAATTTTTAAAAAATTTCAAATTTTTAAAAACACGCAAAAAAGTCGCTCCAAAAACGAGTTATAGCAAATGAAATGTGCTGAGTTGAATGAAATGATTCTTGAAGCGTGAAAATTCCAAATTCATTCCGAAATTGGAGAGAGAAATTTTCAAAAATAAATAAATTTCGAAAAAATCTTATCCAAAAGAGATCCAAACAAATACATTGCGCTGAGTTTGATTGATTTTAAAGTAACAAAAATGTAAAGTCCCATGTAACATGGAACGATTTTACACTGGCGAACGCTTCGAGATTAGCTTTTAAAAAATCAAAAGCGTTCTTATAAGGATGGAATGTGTAACCAAACCGACTGAAAAGTAAAGGAAGTATGCGTAAATATACCCAATGGGGAAGGATTGCTCATCATCAATCATGTACCCTCTATAAAACGTCGTAATTCACTTCATTCGAGGCGCGAGCGGCGCGCGCGACGCCTCTGCCTCCGTCTGCCCTCGCTCTCTCACTGTCTGTAACCTCCGCTCCGCACCAGCATGCGTAGGAACCATGTGAATTTCGCCGTTTTACAGCCAGTATCCGTATCACCTTTACTTTTTGAAAAGCATACCTATGGACTTCTATGTGCAGCCAAACTTATTGTTAGCTCAACAGGAGATAGGTTAGTTAGTCAACATAAATTTGCGCTGTTCTTTTCTCCCCGAATATTGGGCGGAATCGTTTTCGACGGAACTCATTCTCTTACCAATTTATTCATTTTCTTGGTGAATTCATGACATTTCTTG
Organism: Aplectana chamaeleonis; assembly: GCA_029168955.1. Lineage (NCBI taxonomy): Eukaryota > Metazoa > Nematoda > Chromadorea > Rhabditida > Cosmocercidae > Aplectana > Aplectana chamaeleonis. The sequence goes on from JAPDOI010000010.1 coordinate 2,006,960, forward strand.
AAATTAATTTTAATAACTAGAAACTGATAGAACTGAGAATTCATGAAATGGATTTTTTGAAATGTAATAATGTAATAATTTGCATGTAATAATGAAATAATCTGCATGTAATAATGAAATAATTTGCATGTAAAAATGTTATAAATTCCTTGTAATAAATACTTAAACTTCTGCAATCTAACTTTCACCCAGGTAGAGCCCTAGAATACCTGAGTGAAATTAAAGTGCGTTGAAACAGAACCTCGCTTGAGTTTTAAAACCATCACAAATAGATTACGCTTGAAAAACTACCCCAGCTTCATACCTCCTATGAAATTCTAGCCCATATTGGTAGAATTGGCAGTGAGCCAAGAAGAGAGGGCGTCACTATTCAAATTTGGTCGATAATGTGGATAGCACAGCCACGTGACCTCGTTTGGGTCACTTGCATGGAAGGAGAGGGGATACGATACCATCTCGGGTGTCAATAATACAAACTACAGTATCCTACAGTATTACTGACAGCTGGCTTGCTGACAGCCGCTAGCAGGTGTACTCAAAGTCTCCCGTCCACAACGGGTGTGTGTATGGCATATGTATGAGTGTGGCTGAGGAGCGATTCGGCTGGCACACGAGAAGCGCGCAACGGAAAACGGAGTGCACGCGCGCATCGCCCTTGGGACGCGTTAACCGAGGGCCCTAAGAAACTAGTTTTAGCTCCATTTTAGCCGTTCCCTTTCATCGTTTTTTTGCATTTTGTTCACGTTGTTGTAGTGTCAGACGTATTGTCGGCGTCGGAATCAATATCGTCATCTCCCATTCCGCTCCGAGAACCAAACAGAAAACTCTAAAAAAAAATTCATATGAAACGCGATTCCCACTGAAACGATGGTATGAGAAGCATTGCGTGTACATTATAAACAAAAAAACATGAACAAAACACAAAAAAAGGGGACGAATAAAAGACGTTCGGTACAGAGCTTTGGGAGTCCAAACGGCTCATTGTTGGTCAAACACGAAATCATCAACAAGTTTGGTCAGCTCAGTGTCTGGACGAGCTCTGCAGCAACAGTAGATACAGGTTATAAAACAGCCAAGTTCACATGGTTCCTACGCGTGCTGGTGCGCGGTGGAGGTTAGAGACAGTGAGAGAGCGCGGGGCAGACGGAGGCTGAGGCGTCGTGCGCGCCTCTCGCGTCTCTAGTGATGTGAATTACGACGTTTTAGAGAGGGTGACAATGTTCCGAAGATTCGTTGTAAAGCGCAATTCATACTCGTCAGCGCCAGCGCGTTACGAGCGTCACGCGAAAACGTCAGCGGGGACTCCATGGCGGAGCGGAAAAAAGTGGACCTTAACTTTTCCAAACACGCGATTTCTGTGCACGGGTCCATCACCATGGTAGCAAAGGATAATACTGGAATCAAATATTATAAAACGCAATAAAATTGGTTGTGTATTAATAAGCTACTGCGGAGCGGGCGTCAGATGTGTGCCGCGTGGGCGTGTCGTCACGCCAGTCATACTTCAGCGCCACGCCTGCGCATAACGCGCAGGCATTGAGGAGTATGAATTGCAACCAAGCAGCAATAATTCTGATTGTGTCGAAGTTGAATCAAGTCAAATTTGTATGATCGAAAAGTGTACCAATCATGGTATTTTCATTGAAGAAATCTTCGAATTTTCACTCATTTTCGCGTCGCCGAAATTGAAATTCATCGCGTCGTCAAGTGTGTAGTGCCTCATGGTATTGTGTGCCATGCCATGACGGTAGCGTTTCACAGGAAGTGTTCATAAGAAGTGGGAAGCGCTCAACGAGCAGCGAGCGGAGCGTCGTGGAAAATAAGCAATGTTCCGTCCAGTGCGTGTGCGCTTTTTGGGAAGAAGAGTTCCTTTCAAAAAATGCGCAGTCTTCGAAGGTGATTAGCGTAAATTCGGAAGCGTGCGCCGCGTCATTGTGATTGGGACAGCGCATCGTTGGGGGCGAGCGCGCTTTGTGGAAAGTGCATAGGTCTCAACAGGAAAAGTACTGCGCTAATAAGTAGCGAAAGTGAGAAGCGCTTTGTTTGGAGCGTGCTCAGTCTTGGGAATTGAGAAGCGCTTCTCATGCAAATCGGGGGACACTCCGCGCAGGGTCAAGCGGGTTGCGAAATTTCGCAACGGGGGGTCGCAGAAATTTGGGTCCGAGAATGATTGTTAGTGGGGATCGCATAAATTTTTGTTCAAAAATGAGAATTTCGTGGATATCCCATAAATTCTCGATTACTTTTGATCCCCAAGGAAAGGAACGTAGCATTCGGTTTTAGACGCTTGGGCTCAACTACTAAACAAATTTTTGGCATCTGACACTTTTAGTGATCAACTATAAACTGCCCGCCCTCGGGGAGGATGGATCGCGAAAATCGCGCCTCGGGGAGAGGGGACCGCAAAAATTTTGGATTTTGGAAAAAAAATGTAACGGGGTCGCTCCGATTTAGAAAAATTACGCAACGCTCCGCTTGACCCTGACTCCGCATAAGACTCCAAACACGGACCTACGCGTAGTCATACGATAAAGGGCAGCGGGAGTACAGCATCGCGACGCTTGTGATGACTTCACAATCACGGTCGGGACACTACCTAAATGCCTAGCGGGGGACACCCAATGAGCAGCCGAACGATGACGTCATTGACTTAACGGGTTATTCATTTTAATACTAACCACAAGCATGTCGCCCCGGGTTGTCGCAGCCCCACGGCGGAGAAGGTTCCCGCCTGGGTCCACGACAAGGACATAATCTTCGCCGCAGTCTGCGGTGAGGAACCAACCTCCCCGCGGATCACGGCAAAAACCGCCCCCAGCCGAGAGGATACCCCTATCCCCCAGCGATCAAAAATATGCTGGCCCCCGGAGAGTGACTCAAAGTCACCTTCCAGGGCCGGCATCAGAATGCCGAATGAGGACACGAGTGCGAAGAGGCGCCTTTTATACCGGCTGTGCACGTGATAAACACGTCACAACGTGATCACGTGTTGATAATCACCATATCAAGCTACGCTGTGACGCTTATCACAGTGTTAAGACTTGTCATCGTGTTCAATCAAGATAAAGCCGTTTGGGATACCCTAAGCTGTATGCCGTTCCTCCGGATAAAGTGGAACAAGAACTACTTTTTCCGAGATCCCTCGGTTAACGCGCCCCAACGACAACGCGTGCATCGCGTGTGCCAGCCTAGCTGCTCCCTAGCCACAGCCGCGGTGTAGATTTGATTAACACGTTCTCGACATCTGTCAACATAATCGCCGTTTTCGCCGTGCTTTCAGCATTCTCAGCATTCCTCTAGTATTCTTGGCTCCACATGTAGCCTGAGGACATACAAGCTTGCTGATGAAATTAGTGAAATACCTATATTATACTGCGGTTTCTCCAATGGAGTGTCCAGGATCTTGCAGCGAATCCAAGTGAAATTGATTTGCCTTAGGGAGCACTATTTCACGGTATACTTTGATAAATTGGAATAATACAGGCTTCAGTAAAAGAATGAGCGAGCGACTCTGACGATATTATTCAAAACAACAACTTTTCAGTGCCTTTATAGTTTTGAAACTGTGTAAAATCAAGAAAGCTCCAAAAAACATTGGAACTTTCCTAAACGGGGGGCACTCAAGTAAAAGTCAAAAATGGAATGAACCACCTCATAGAAATGAATGGAAAACCTGATAAAAGATGCTTGATGCTGCCATCAATCATTGCTGTTGAAGAAATTCTATAGAAATACTTCGGTTGATAGCGTTATAGATCGGTGGTTCATTTCATTTCTAACTTTCACTTGAGTGCCCCCCTCCCGTTGGGATAGGTCCAAAACATTTATAATAGAAACTAGAGGAGAAGTTATGACTATGGCAGGGTAAGTGTACGGAGGGTACTCGAATACTGAACTAGGTTTTTTTCCATGCGAATTGTGAGTTCGAGAAACTCGAGAAACTAGGGTGCCTCTCTAGTTTTGAAACGCAGTGTAAAGCTTTCAAGTCATTCAAAAGACGCAAGTGGTGATTCTGGCTGCTCGCCGAGGAATGCGTTATTTGTGAAACCATTCATCGCATTCTGTTCGTAGTCGTCACTTGCCCTTTCACCCTCCCCGACTCTTTTCGACTCTCCCCACCCACCGTCCGGAAACATTCTAGCTATCAGCTGTTAATCTGTATTCGTCAGAAAATTCCTGCCTATGCCGTATTCGACTGTACTCACACATGTTTGTATTCACAGACTTTATTCATAAGTACGCGTGCGCACGAGTGGTGCAAATTGAATCCTTGGAAGATCGTCATTAATTCTTTATGCAGTTCGACACGTCGGCGTCTATGGTGTGACGGTCAGTGATGGTCAGTTTTGTTTCTTGCTTAGAAACTGTTTGTAACTGACTTTGCTTTTGATTTATTTCGTTGTGTACTCTAGCATTGGGGGGCTCCTAGCCCACTACTATGGGGACTGCTGCGAGAATATCGCGAACTGGTGCACGCGTATTTGCCGTGGTATTCTCCGGCTAAACTCGTGGGCCACTAGCCAAATGCTTTTTTTTCAACTTTATAGTAGCCAACGAGTATACGGCTGTCATTAGCCGACGAATTGGTGTCGCTCCAAGCCCACGGCATGGCTGTTTTCAAGAGTTGCACGTACGCCGACGTTGATTGTGTTGAGTCAAATAGAAACGTGTTCAAACAAATCGCCACCTCATGGTTCGGCGTCATTTTCAACATTGTCATTTGTTTCATCCACACCCCATCTCCAACCTCTTTCTTGTCTTTCGGCTTGGAATGACCTAAAGTGTGCCCGAATGAGAATGGCGGCCCACGCGGCCGGCGTGCTTGGCAGGCGGCCGTCGCATGTGCCGCCCTCGGACGAGTGTTGGATTTCAACGACGGCCGTCCCCTCTCCCCCCGTCTACAGAGCTGACTGATCAGCGCAGTGCTAGCTACCAGCCGGTGCCGGCCCGGTTCGTAGTCGATGGCGGTGGGGACTTTTCGCATGCTCGTCCGAGAGCGGCGAACGCGACGGCCGCCTGCCAAGCACGCCGGCCGCGTGGGCAGCCATTCTCATTCGGACACACCTTACTTAATATGTTCTTATTCTCTTCGCTGTATTGTGTGTATGTGTGTACGTGTGTGTAGGTCTGTGTCTATGTGTCTATGCGTCTATGTGTGTATGTGCGTATGTTTATGTGTGTATGTGTATGCGTGTATATGTGTGTGTCTATGTGTGTAATTATGTGTGCATATATGTATGTGTTTGTCTATGCGTATGTATGTGTGTATGTGTATGTATGTGTGTGTACATATGTGTACGTGTGTGTACTAGAGTATGTCAAGGAATATTCGGAAAACGAAAATCCGGCCGAATAAACGAATAATCGAATATTCGAATTATTCGATCATTCGAGAAAGTCAGTTTTTCGAATAATTCGGTTATTCGAAAGGCCTAATATTTGAATATTCAGCAGAATAATCGAATATTTTACAAAAATGGGAACCAGAGTCTCCGGCACAAGTTCATTTTTGCAGTCCAGAGGTGAAATGTCTTCAATCAAGCTGGTAGAAAGTTCGAATATGAGCGGTCTCCCAGGTCATCACACCTTCTAAAGACGCAAAAAACCTTTGCATCATGATAACAAGCGTCACCTAAGCCAATCAAGTGCCGCCAAGCTACAGAAACGGGATAGAACTTGTGATTGTCCTGTTGGGCGGAGTTGAAATACGAAACATCGGAAATCGGGTTTCGACGCGTTAATCCCTTCCTGGGTTTGAATATCAAATACAAAACATCTAAAAGTACGGGTTGATGATGTACCGATAGACTCTCCTTCCAATCCCAGTCCGGCAGTGGGAGCAGGCAAAGAGCTGGCCCTGAATCAGTATAACAATTGTCGCAAGTATGTCGTTTTTCTCTTCAAAGTTCAGTTATCAAAACATGTCGATCCTCGATTTTGGATGGTGACATTACTGATTTTTCCGTGCCGCAACGGCCGAACTGATTTTGGAATGGGAGGAAAACACGGGTTGGTGCTACAAATTCGTTTCCGCACGGAAAATTGGGCGTGGCCAAGTGCGATAGCCAACTGCCCCCCTATCTTCTGCGATAACACCCGGCCTGTTTGTGAACCTCTTCAAAAAGCCCATAAGGGATGAGGAGGGTTCCAAAATCATTAGTCGCCGTCCATTCAGTTGTTTCGCCCGCAGCCAACACTCCCAATGCATTTATTTTTACGGCAACGATTACGGTACCTAACCTCCGCTAGAACACTGAAAACGTTCTTGTGAACCATAATCGTTCTTGTAAACTATGGGAACCTCCCGGGCTGGTTTTGAGAACCAGCCGATGTATACGGCGTGGGAACTTTGGACCTTCCCGGAAGGCTCCCATAGTTTCATGAGTATGGCCACAGAAGATTTCATGGTGAACAGCGGTCGAACCTGGTGAACAGCAGTAGAGCCCTCGGTGATCAGCTGTGCAATCCCAGGTCAATAGTTGGTGTATACCGCTAAGACTATACCTCAATATCGCTACAGCAACACGTCTATAGCACAATAGTGCGCCAGTGACGCGAGTACAGCACGTCAATACCACTGCAGTAGCGCGGTAGTAGCACCTCAAAAAAGTGGGGATAGCAAGACAAAACCGCGCCGGCACCGTGAAAATAGCAGGACAAAACAGCGCCCACACCGCGACAAAACCGTGGGAATAATCCGTCTATACCGCGGGAAGGGCGCGTATGTTCCGCGGTACCGCGACTATCACGATTTGGGGCTCGGAGTCCAGTTGTCCGAGCGCTCGGAGCGGTTTTCTTGTGGGCTAGGAGCTCCCCAGTGCCAGAGTAGATAATAGTTGTTTCGCCTTGGGCGCGGTGCCGCGGTATCCACGACAATAGGGTTTAGCATGCATACGTATGCTTATGTTTATATTCGCTGCCGCTTTGGTTTGAAATGCAATGCGTACATATCCTTCACTTCCGAGCTACTCGCAGTCATATTATCACTATCGTGGATGCGAAGCGATTGTTTTTCTAAAAAGGCAACTATGAAAATGAATAAATCAGTCTCAAAAGCGCCCTCTCCTATGATAGTGATGCCCAACTCTGCGAGTAGCGGGGAAATGGAGGATATGTTCACTTATCTAGCATTTGTAATGTTGTTTCCTTCTATCGCGTACTATAGAATCCGTTGTGACGTATAGATAAAAGTTTTTCTACCACTGAACGACAGAATACCGGACACACGGAACTCCCAAATTTAACCAGCGTACTGAAAACACCGGCGCAACAACCCAGGCAAACTTCCACCACTGCATGGAATATCCTACTCCGTCGTCAGTACCTCCACTCACTAGTTCAGCACAGATTTCATAGAGGGTTAAGTAGTCAATGGTGATTCTCGTAACCAGACGATCTTCATCTGCTCGGACGTGCTCTTGGTTAACCATGAAAAACCAGAAAGGCAGAAGCGCACCCTTGCATTTCTCAACAGTGGACCGTCACATTTTCATATCACCACTGAGATAGCCGGACAGCTACAGCTCCGCAATATCAGTCGTGATTAAATCACCCCCCTTTTCTTCGGATCTCCCCTACGAACGACAATACCTTTGAGAGCGATTTATGTACGCGTATCACTATGAGATGAAACACTGTATCATTTGAAGGTGCAGACTCTTTAATCTACCAAATTATTGGGTCTGGCATGTAATATTACTTGCGATATTACTTTCCGCCACCGAACGCTCTGTACTTGAAATTGTAGTTTTGATCTTAGATCCCCTGTGATATATCGCCCCTATCACCATACTTGCGCAACTATTCGTGCAAAGCTTATAGAAAAAATAATCAAATGGGACAAACCTCTCCCAAGAGAAAAGCAGAAAGCATAGTTCCCAAATAATAGCGGAATGGGCGACAGCTTGCGGTTCCAGCTCCTAAACATGCATAACTACGGCAGCGGTCTTCTCGCACGAGGTGGCACTCCGAAAACACGGGCAACTACTCACCTATCGGGCACAACATGATGTACACGACATACACCTGCAAGCTGGAAGGGCAGCGCAGAAAAAATGTTTAGGACGTCCATTCATGAAATCGTCAGAGTACACACAGCCTGAAATCAGCGAAAACGTTGCCCAAGTGTCCACTCATATCTTCGGTGGCTGAGGCGATGCCGCTGAAGAGGTTGTCAAGCCATGGTGGAGAGTCGCAAGGGAAGTTGACGGTTCTGGCATGAAAGTGACATTCAAAAATAAATCTCAAAAACAATTACTCTCAAATTCAGTGGAGTAGCTTCACTGTCCTTTCAAGGCATCCGCACAACAATTCTTCTCATGCAAGTTCTCCTCTGCCACGTGCATCTACACCCCACGACTTTATGAGGCAGTCTGTAACTGTCCTGATGGAAACACACAACTATATCGACAGCCACAACAAAGCCTACACGTGCACCTCGACATGCATAACTGCAGCAGAGGTCTGCTCGCACGAGGTGGCACTGCAAAAAACACAAACAGTTACTTACCTACCGGATCCAACATGATGTACATGAGATACAGTTGGGGGCTGGAGGGGACAGGCGCTGGGATACTCTATTGGATGTCCATCCACAGAATCGTCACAGTACACACGGCCTGACATTAGCGAAAGTGTTGCCCAAGTGTCCACTCATACCTTCGGAAATTGAAGCGATGCCGCCGAAGAGGTTGTCAGGTCATGGTGCAAAGTCGTGAGGGAAGCTGACTGTCCTTGCACGAAAGTGACATTCAAAGTTAAATCTCAGAAACAATTACTCTAAAATTCAGTGGGGTAGCTTCACTTTCTCTCCAAGACATCCGCACAACAATTCTCCGGCAAGTTCTCCTCAACCACGTGCACCTGCACTCCACAAGTTTATGAGGCAGTCTGTAACTGTCCTGATGGAAACACACAAATATATCGACAACCACAACAAAGCCTACACGTGCTCCTCAACATGCATAACTGCAGCAGAGGTCTATTTGCATGAGGTGGCGCTGCAAAAAACACAGACAGTTACTTACCTACAGGATCCAACATGATTTAGAGTTCGCGCAATCATTTTAGTCTGATCAATGGACGGGGCTGCGACGGTAGATCACCCCGTGCGAATCGAAATCCTATTCTCCATAGAGGCCGCCAACCCCGCCAGGCCAGCCGCCTGGTCCATGCGTGAGACTAAAATGAAAACGGAAACCATACATGAGGTACAGTTGCGAGCTGGAAGGACAGGCGCTGAGATACTCTATTGGATGTCCATCCACAAAATCGTCACAGTACATACGGCCTGACATAGCGAAAATGTTGCCCAAGTGTCCACTCATACCTTCGGTGGCTGAGGCGATGCCGCTGAAGAGGTTGTCAAGCCATGGTGGAGAGTCGTGAGGGAGGTTGACTGTCCTGGCATGGAAGTGAGATTCAAAGATAAATCTCAAAAATAATTACTCTCAAATTCAGTGGGGTAGCTTCACTGTACTTTCAGGGCACCCGCACAACAATTCTTCTCATGCAAACGTTCCTCTACCACTTGCATCTACACCCCACAAGTTTATGAGGCAGTCTGTAACTGTCCTAATGGAAACGCACAAATATCTCGACAACCACAACAAAAACTGCACGTGAACCTTAACATGCATATCTGCAGCAGAGGTCTACTCGCACGAGATGGCACTGCAAAAAAACACAAACAGTTACTTACCTACAGGATCCAACATGATGTACATGAGATACAGTTGGGTGCTGGAAGGACAGGCGCTGAGATACTCTATTGGATGTCCACCCACAAATTCGTCACAGTACATACGGCCTGACATAGCGAAAATGTTGCCCAAGTGTCCACTCATACCTTCGGTGGCTGAGGCAATGCCGCTGAAGAGATTGTCAAGCTATGGTGGAGAGTCTTGAGAGAAGTTGACTGTTCTGGCATGAAAGTGACATTCAAACAGAGATCTCAAAAATAATCACTCTCAAATTCAGTGGAGTAGCTTCACTGTACTTTCAACGCATCCGCACAACAATTCTTCTCATGCAAAATCTCCTCTACCACGTGCATCTACACCCCACGAGTTTATGAGGCAGTCTGTAACTGTCCTGATGGAAACACACAAATATCTCGACAACCACAACAGAAGCTGCACGTGCACCTTAACATGCATAACTGCAGCAGAGATCTACTCGCACGAGGTGGCACTGCAAAAACACAAACAGTTACTCACCTACAGGATCCAACATGATGTGCATGACTTACAGTTGGGCGCTGGAAGGACTGGCGCTGAGATACTCTATTGGATGTCCATCCACAAAATCGTCACAGTACACACGGCCTGACATTAGCGAAAATGTTGCCCAAGTGTCCACTCATACCTTCGGTGGCTGAGGCGATGCCGCTGAAGAGATTGTCAAGCCATGGTGGAGAGTCTTGAGAGAAGTTGACTGTCCTGGCATGAAAGTGACATTCAAACAGAGATCTCAAAAATAATCACTCTCAAATTCAGTGGAGTAGCTTCACTGTACTTTCAACGCATCCGCACAACAATTCTTCTCATGCAAAATCTCCTCTACCACGTGCATCTACACCCCACGAGTTTATGAGGCAGTCTGTAACTGTCTTGATGGAAACACACAAATATCTCGACAACCACAACAGAAGCTGCACGTGCACCTTAACATGCATAACTGCAGCAGAGATCTACTCGCACGAGGTGGCACTGCAAAAACACAAACAGTTACTCACCTACAGGATCCAACATGATGTGCATGACTTACAGTTGGGCGCTGGAAGGACTGGCGCTGAGATACTCTATTGGATGTCCATCCACAAAATCGTCACAGTACACACGGCCTGACATTAGCGAAAATGTTGCCCAAGTGTCCACTCATACCTTCGGTGGCTGAGGCGATGCCGCTGAAGAGATTGTCAAGCCATGGTGGAGAGTCTTGAGGGAAGTTGACTGTCCTGACATGAAAGTGACATTCAAACATAGATCTCAAAAATAATTACTCTCAAATTCAGTGGAGTAGCTTCACTGTACTTTCAACGCATCCGCACAACAATTCTTCTCATGCAAAATCTTCTCTACCACGTGCATCTACACCCCACGAGTTTATGAGGCAGTCTGTAACTGTCCTGATGGAAACATACAAATATCTCGACAACCACAACAGAAGCTGCACGTGCACCTTAACATGCATAACTGCAGCAGAGATCTACTCGCACGAGGTGGCACTGCAAAAAACAAAAACATTTATTTATCTACAGGATCCAACATGTTTTACATGAGGTACAGTTGCGAGCTGGAAGGACAGGCGCAGAAATTTATTTAGGATGTCCATTCATGAAATCGTCAGAGTACACACAGCCTGACATCAGCGAAAATGTTGCCCAAGTGTCCACTCATACATTCGGTGATTGGAGCGACGCCGTTGAAGTTATCGTCAAGTTATTGTGGAGAGTCTTGAGAGAAGTTGACTGTCCTGGCATGAAAGTGACATTCAAACAGAGATCTCAAAAATAATCACTCTCAAATTCAGTGGGGTAGCTTCACTGTACTTTCAACGCATCCGCACAACAATTCTTCTCATGCAAAATCTCCTCTACCACGTGCATCTACACCCCACGAGTTTATGAGGCAGTCTGTAACTGTCCTGATGGAAACACACAAATATCTCGACAACCACAACAGAAGCTGCACGTGCAATTTAACATGCATAACTGCAGCAGAGATCTACTCGCACGAGGTGGCACTGCAAAAAACACAAACAGTTACTTACCTACAGGATCCAACATGATTTACATGAGGTACAGTTGCGAGCTGGAAGGACAGGCGCTGAGATACTCTATTGGATGTCCATCCACAAAATCGTCACAGTACATACGGCCTGACATAGCGAAAATGTTGCCCAAGTGTCCACTCATACCTTCGGTGGCTGAGGCAATGCCGCTGAAGAGATTGTCAAGCCATGGTGGAGAGTCTTGAGAGAAGTTGACTGTCCTGGCATGAAAGTGACATTCAAACAGAGATCTCAAAAATAATCACTCTCAAATTCAGTGGAGTAGCTTCACTGTACTTTCAACGCATCCGCACAACAATTCTTCTCATGCAAAATCTCCTCTACCACGTGCATCTACACCCCACGAGTTTATGAGGCAGTCTGTAACTGTCCTGATGGAAACACACACATATCTCGACAACCACAACAGAAGCTGCACGTGCACCTTAACATGCACAACTGCAGCAGAGATCTACTCGCACGAGGTGGCACTGCAAAAACACAAACAGTTACTCACCTACAGGATCTAACACGATGTGCATGACTTACAGTTGGGCGCTGGAAGGACTGGCGCTGAGATACTCTATTGGATGTCCATCCACAAAATCGTCACAGTACACACGGCCTGACATTAGCGAAAATGTTGCCCAAGTGTCCACTCATACCTTCGGTGGCTGAGGCGATGCCGCTGAAGAGATTGTCAAGACAGGTGGAGAGTCTTGAGGGAAGTTGACTGTCCTGGCATGAAAGAGACATTCAAACATAGATCTCAAAAATAATTACTCTCAAATTCAGTGGGGTAGCTTCACTGTACTTTCAACGCATCCGCACAACAATTCTTCTCATGCAAAATCTCCTCTACCACGTGCATCTACACCCCACGAGTTTATGAGGCAGTCTGTAACTGTCCTGATGGAAACACACAAATATCTCGACAACCACAACAGAAGCTGCACGTGCACCTTAACATGCATAACTGCAGCAGAGATCTACTCGCACGAGGTGGCACTGCAAAAAACACAAACAGTTACTTACCTACAGGATCCAACATGATGTACATGACTTACAGTTGGGTGCTGGAAGGACAGGCGCAGAAATTTTTTTAGGATGTCCATTCATGAAATCGTCAGAGTACACACAGCCTGACATCAGCGAAAATGTTGCCCAAGTGTCCACTCATACATTCGGTGATTGGAGCGACGCCGTTGAAGTTATCGTCAAGTTATTGTGGAGAGTCTTGAGAGAAGTTGACTGTCCTGGCATGAAAGTGACATTCAAACAGAGATCTCAAAAATAATCACTCTCAAATTCAGTGGGGTAGCTTCACTGTACTTTCAACGCATCCGCACAACAATTCTTCTCATGCAAAATCTCCTCTACCACGTGCATCTACACCCCACGAGTTTATGAGGCAGTCTGTAACTGTCCTGATGGAAACACACAAATATCTCGACAACCACAACAGAAGCTGCACGTGCACCTTAACATGCATAACTGCAGCAGAGATCTACTCGCACGAGGTGGCACTGCAAAAAACACAAACAGTTACTTACCTACAGGATCCAACATGATGTACATGACTTACAGTTGGGTGCTGGAAAGACAGGCGCAGAAATTTTTATAGGATGTCCATTCATGAAATCGTCAGAGTACACACAGCCTGACATCAGCGAAAATGTCGCCCAAGTGTCCACTCATACATTCGGTGATTGGAGCGACGCCGTTGAAGTTATCGTCAAGTTATTGTGGAGAGTCTTGAGAGAAGTTGACTGTCCTGGCATGAAAGTGACATTCAAACAGAGATCTCAAAAATAATCACTCTCAAATTCAGTGGGGTAGCTTCACTGTACTTTCAACGCATCCGCACAACAATTCTTCTCATGCAAAATCTCCTCTACCACGTGCATCTACACCCCACGAGTTTATGAGGCAGTCTGTAACTGTCCTGATGGAAACACACAAATATCTCGACAACCACAACAGAAGCTGCACGTGCACCTTAACATGCACAACTGCAGCAGAGATCTACTCGCACGAGGTGGCACTGCAAAAACACAAACAGTTACTCACCTACAGGATCCAACATGATGTGCATGACTTACAGTTGGGCGCTGGAAGGACTGGCGCTGAGATACTCTATTGGATGTCCATCCACAAAATCGTCACAGTACACACGGCCTGACATTAGCGAAAATGTTGCCCAAGTGTCCACTCATACCTTCGGTGGCTGAGGCGATGCCGCTGAAGAGATTGTCAAGCCATGGTGGAGAGTCTTGAGGGAAGTTGACTGTCCTGGCATGAAAGTGACATTCAAACATAGATCTAAAAATAATTACTCTCAAATTCAGTGGGTAGCTTCACTGTACTTTCAACGCATCCGCACAACAATTCTTCTCATGCAAAATCTCCTCTACCACGTGCATCTACACCCCACGAGTTTATGAGGCAGTCTGTAACTGTCCTGATGGAAACACACAAATATCTCGACAACCACAACAGAAGCTGCACGTGCACCTTAACATGCATAACTGCAGCAGAGATCTACTCGCACGAGGTGGCACTGCAAAAAACACAAACAGTTACTTACCTACAGGATCCAACATGATGTACATGACTTACAGTTGGGTGCTGGAAGGACAGGCGCAGAAATTTTTTTAGGCTGTCCATTCATGAAATCGTCAGAGTACACACAGCCTGACATCAGCGAAAATGTTGAACAAGTGTCCACTCATACCTTCGGTGGCTGAGGCGATGCCGCTGAAGAGATTGTCAAGCCAGGTGGAGAGTCTTGAGGGAAGTTGACTGTCCTGGCATGAAAGAGACATTCAAACATAGATCTCAAAAATAATTACTCTCAAATTCAGTGGGGTAGCTTCACTGTACTTTCAACGCATCCGCACAACAATTCTTCTCATGCAAAATCTCCTCTACCACGTGCATCTACACCCCACGAGTTTATGAGGCAGTCTGTAACTGTCCTGATGGAAACACACAAATATCTCGACAACCACAACAGAAGCTGCACGTGCACCTTAACATGCATAACTGCAGCAGATCTACTCGCACGAGGTGGCACTGCAAAAACACAAACAGTTACTTACCTACAGGATCCAACATGATGTACATGACTTACAGTTGGGTGCTGGAAGGACAGGCGCAGAAATTTTTTAGGCTGTCCATTCATGAAATCGTCAGAGTACACACAGCCTGACATCAGCGAAAATGTTGAACAAGTGTCCACTCATACCTTCGGTGGCTGAGGCGATGCCGCTGAAGAGATTGTCAAGCCAGGTGGAGAGTCTTGAGGAAGTTGACTGTCCTGGCATGAAAGAGACATTCAAACATAGATCTCAAAAATAATTACTCTCAAATTCAGTGGGGTAGCTTCACTGTACTTTCAACGCATCCGCACAACAATTCTTCTCATGCAAAATCTCCTCTACCACGTGCATCTACACCCCACGAGTTTATGAGGCAGTCTGTAACTGTCCTGATGGAAACACACAAATATCTCGACAACCACAACAGAAGCTGCACGTGCACCTTAACATGCATAACTGCAGCAGAGATCTACTTCGCACGAGGTGGCACTGCAAAAAACACAAACAGTTACTTACCTACAGGATCCAACATGATGTACATGACTTACAGTTGGGTGCTGGAAGGACAGGCGCAGAAATTTATTTAGGATGTCCATTCATGAAATCGTCAGAGTACACACAGCCTGACATCAGCGAAAATGTTGCCCAAGTGTCCACCATACATTCGGTGATTGGAGCGATGCCGTTGAAGTTATCGTCAAGTTATTGTGGAGAGTCTTGAGAGAAGTTGACTGTCCTGGCATGAAAGTGACATTCAAACAGAGATCTCAAAAATAATCACTCTCAAATTCAGTGGGGTAGCTTCACTGTACTTTCAACGCATCCGCACAACAATTCTTCTCATGCAAAATCTCCTCTACCACGTGCATCTACACCCCACGAGTTTATGAGGCAGTCTGTAACTGTCCTGATGGAAACACACAAATATCTCGACAACCACAACAGAAGCTGCACGTGCACCTTAACATGCATAACTGCAGCAGAGATCTACTCGCACGAGGTGGCACTGCAAAAAACACAAACAGTTACTTACCTACAGGATCCAACATGATTTACATGAGGTACAGTTGCGAGCTGGAAGGACAGGCGCTGAGATACTCTATTGGATGTCCATCCACAAAATCGTCACAGTACACACGACCTGACATTAGCGAAAATGTTGCCCAAGTGTCCACTCATACCTTCGGTGGCTGAGGCAATGCCGCTGAAGAGATTGTCAAGCCATGGTGGAGAGTCTTGAGAGAAGTTGACTGTCCTGGCATGAAAGTGACATTCAAACAGAGATCTCAAAAATAATCACTCTCAAATTCAGTGGGGTAGCTTCACTGTACTCTTCAACGCATCCGCACAACAATTCTTCTCATGCAAAATCTCCTCTACCACGTGCATCTACACCCCACGAGTTTATGAGGCAGTCTGTAACTGTCCTGATGGAAACACACAAATATCTCGACAACCACAACAGAAGCTGCACGTGCACCTTAACATGCATAACTGCAGCAGAGATCTACTCGCACGAGGTGGCACTGCAAAAAACACAAACAGTTACTCACCTACAGGATCCAACATGATTTACATGACTTACAGTTGGGCGCTGGAAGGACAGGCGCTGAGATACTCTATTGGATGTCCATCCACAAAATCGTCACAGTACATACGGCCTGACATAGCGAAAATGTTGCCCAAGTGTCCACTCATACCTTCGGTGGCTGAGGCAATGCCGCTGAAGAGATTGTCAAGCCATGGTGGAGAGTCTTGAGAGAAGTTGACTGTCCTGGCATGAAAGTGACATTCAAACAGAGATCTCAAAAATAATCACTCTCAAATTCAGTGGAGTAGCTTCACTGTACTTTCAACGCATCCGCACAACAATTCTTCTCATGCAAAATCTCCTCTACCACGTGCATCTACACCCCACGAGTTTATGAGGCAGTCTGTAACTGTCCTGATGGAAACACACACATATCTCGACAACCACAACAGAAGCTGCACGTGCACCTTAACATGCACAACTGCAGCAGAGATCTACTCGCACGAGGTGGCACTGCAAAAACACAAACAGTTACTCACCTACAGGATCTAACATGATGTGCATGACTTACAGTTGGGCGCTGGAAGGACTGGCGCTGAGATACTCTATTGGATGTCCATCCACAAAATCGTCACAGTACATACGGCCTGACATAGCGAAAATGTTGCCCAAGTGTCCACTCATACCTTCGGTGGCTGAGGCAATGCCGCTGAAGAGATTGTCAAGCCATGGTGGAGAGTCTTGAGAGAAGTTGACTGTCCTGGCATGAAAGTGACATTCAAACAGAGATCTCAAAAATAATCACTCTCAAATTCAGTGGAGTAGCTTCACTGTACTTTCAACGCATCCGCACAACAATTCTTCTCATGCAAAAGTTCCTCTACCACGTGCATCTACACCCCACGAGTTTATGAGGCAGTCTGTAACTGTCCTGATGGAAACACACAAATATCTCGACAACCACAACAAAAACTGCACGTGCACCTTAACATGCATATCTGCAGCAGAGGTCTACTCGCACGAGATGGCACTGCAAAAAACACAAACAGTTACTTACCTACAGGATCCAACATGATGTACATGAGATACAGTTGGGTGCTGGAAGGACAGGCGCTCATATACTCTATTGGATGTACATCCATAAAATCGTCACAGTACACACGACCTGACATTAGCGAAAATGTTGCCCAAGTGTCCGCTCATACCTTCGGTGGCTGAGGCGATGCCGCTGAAGAGATTGTCAAGCCATGGTGGAGAGTCTTGTGGGAAGTTGACTCTCCTGGCATGAAAGTGACATTCAAAGATAAATCTCAAAAATAACTACTCTCAAATTCAGTGGGGTAGCTTCACTGTACTTTCAGGGCATCCGTACAACAATTCTTCTCAAGGAAAATCTCCTCTACCACGTGCATCTACACCCCACGAGTTTATGAGGCAGTCAGTCTGTAACTGTCCTGATGGAAACACACAAATATCTCGACAACCACAGCAAAACCTACACGTGCTCCTCAACATGCATAACTGCAGCAGAGGTCTATTTGCATGAGGTGGCGCTGCAAAAAACACAGACAGTTACTTACCTACAGGATCCAACATGATGTACATGACTTACAGTTGGGTGCTGGAAGGACAGGCGCTGAGATAATTTTTTTAGGATGTCCATTCATGAAATCGTCAGCAGTACACACGGCCTGACATCAGCGAAAAATGTTGCCCAAGTGTCCACTCATACATTCGGTGGCTGAGGCGATGCCGCTGAAGAGATTGTCAAGCCATTGTGGAGAGTCTTGAGGGAAGTTGACTGTCCTGGCATGAAAGTGACATTCAAACATAGATCTCAAAAATAATTACTCTCAAATTCAGTGGGGTAGCTTCACTGTACTTTCAACGCATCCGCACAACAATTCTTCTCATGCAAAATCTCCTCTACCACGTGCATCTACACCCCACGAGTTTATGAGGCAGTCTGTAACTGTCCTGATGGAAACACACAAATATCTCGACAACCACAACAGAAGCTGCACGTGCACCTTAACATGCATAACTGCAGCAGAGATCTACTCGCACGAGGTGGCACTGCAAAAAACACAAACAGTTACTTACCTACAGGATCCAACATGATGTACATGACTTACAGTTGGGTGCTGGAAGGACAGGCGCAGAAATTTATTTAGGATGTCCATTCATGAAATCGTCAGAGTACACACAGCCTGACATCAGCGAAAATGTTGCCCAAGTGTCCACTCATACATTCGGTGATTGGAGCGACGCCGTTGAAGTTATCGTCAAGTTATTGTGGAGAGTCTTGAGAGAAGTTGACTGTCCTGGCATGAAAGTGACATTCAAACAGAGATCTCAAAAATAATCACTCTCAAATTCAGTGGGGTAGCTTCACTGTACTTTCTTCAACGCATCCGCACAACAATTCTTCTCATGCAAAATCTCCTCTACCACGTGCATCTACACCCCACGAGTTTATGAGGCAGTCTGTAACTGTCCTGATGGAAACACACAAATATCTCGACAACCACAACAGAAGCTGCACGTGCACCTTAACATGCATAACTGCAGCAGAGATCTACTCGCACGAGGTGGCACTGCAAAACACAAACAGTTACTTACCTACAGGATCCAACATGATTTACATGAGGTACAGTTGCGAGCTGGAAGGACAGGCGCTGAGATACTCTATTGGATGTCCATCCACAAAATCGTCACAGTACATACGGCCTGACATAGCGAAAATGTTGCCCAAGTGTCCACTCATACCTTCGGTGGCTGAGGCAATGCCGCTGAAGAGATTGTCAAGCCATGGTGGAGAGTCTTGAGAGAAGTTGACTGTCCTGGCATGAAAGTGACATTCAAACAGAGATCTCAAAAATAATCACTCTCAAATTCAGTGGAGTAGCTTCACTGTACTTTCAACGCATCCGCACAACAATTCTTCTCATGCAAAATCTCCTCTACCACGTGCATCTACACCCCACGAGTTTATGAGGCAGTCTGTAACTGTCCTGATGGAAACACACACATATCTCGACAACCACAACAGAAGCTGCACGTGCACCTTAACATGCACAACTGCAGCAGAGATCTACTCGCACGAGGTGGCACTGCAAAAACACAAACAGTTACTCACCTACAGGATCTAACACGATGTGCATGACTTACAGTTGGGCGCTGGAAGGACTGGCGCTGAGATACTCTATTGGATGTCCATCCACAAAATCGTCACAGTACACACGGCCTGACATTAGCGAAAATGTTGCCCAAGTGTCCACTCATACCTTCGGCGGCTGAGGCGCAGCGGCTGAAGAGATTGTCAAGACAGGTGGAGAGTCGTGAGGGAAGTTGACTGACCTGGCATGAAAGAGACATTCAAACATAGATCTCAAAAATAATTACTCTCAAATTCAGTGGGGTAGCTTCACTGTACTTTCAACGCATCCGCACAACAATTCTTCTCATGCAAAATCTCCTCTACCACGTGCATCTACACCCCACGAGTTTATGAGGCAGTCTGTAACTGTCCTGATGGAAACACACAAATATCTCGACAACCACAACAGAAGCTGCACGTGCACCTTAACATGCATAACTGCAGCAGAGATCTACTCGCACGAGGTGGCACTGCAAAAACACAAACAGTTACTTACCTACAGGATCCAACATGATGTACATGACTTACAGTTGGGTGCTGGAAGGACAGGCGCAGAAATTTTTAGGATGTCCATCCACAAAATCGTCAGAGTACACACAGCCTGACATCAGCGAAAATGTTGCCCAAGTGTCCACTCATACCTTCGGTGGCTGAGGCGATGCCGCTGAAGAGATTGTCAAGTTAGGTGGAGAGTCTTGAGGGAAGTTGACTGTCCTGGCATGAAAGTGACATTCAAACATAGATCTCAAAAATAATTACTCTCAAATTCAGTGGGGTAGCTTCACTGTACTTTCAACGCATCCGCACAACAATTCTTCTCATGCAAAATCTCCTCTACCACGTGCATCTACACCCCACGAGTTTATGAGGCAGTCTGTAACTGTCCTGATGGAAACACACAAATATCTCGACAACCACAACAGAAGCTGCACGTGCACCTTAACATGCATAACTGCAGCAGAGATCTACTCGCACGAGGTGGCACTGCAAAAACACAAACAGTTACTTACCTACAGGATCCAACATGATGGACATGACTTACAGTTGGGTGCTGGAAGGACAGGCGGAGAAATTTTTAGGCTGTCCATTCATGAAATCGTCAGAGTACACACAGCCTGACATCAGCGAAAATGTTGAACAAGTGTCCACTCATACCTTCGGTGGCTGAGGCGATGCCGCTGAAGAGATTGTCAAGCCAGGTGGAGAGTCTTGAGGGAAGTTGACTGTCCTGGCATGAAAGTGACATTCAAACAGAGATCTCAAAAATAATCACTCTCAAATTCAGTGGGGTAGCTTCACTGTACTTTCAACGCATCCGCACAACAATTCTTCTCATGCAAAATCTCCTCTACCACGTGCATCTACACCCCACGAGTTTATGAGGCAGTCTGTAACTGTCCTGATGGAAACACACAAATATCTCGACAACCACAACAGAAGCTGCACGTGCACCTTAACATGCATAACTGCAGCAGAGATCTACTCGCACGAGGTGGCACTGCAAAAAACAGACAGTTACTTACCTACAGGATCCAACATGATGTACATGAGATACAGTTGGGTGCTGGAAGGACAGGCGCTCATATACTCTATTGGATGTACATCCATAAAATCGTCACAGTACACACAGCCTGACATCAGCGAAAATGTTGCCCAAGTGTCCACTCATACCTTCGGTGGCTGAGGCGATGCCGCTGAAGAGATTGTCAAGCCATGGTGGAGAGTCTTGTGGGAAGTTGACTCTCCTGGCATGAAAGTGACATTCAAACATAGATCTAAAAAATAATTACTCTCAAATTCAGTGGGGTAGCTTCACTGTACTTTCAACGCATCCGCACAACAATTCTTCTCATGCAAAATCTCCTCTACCACGTGCATCTACACCCCACGAGTTTATGAGGCAGTCTGTAACTGTCCTGATGGAAACACACAAATATCTCGACAACCACAACAGAAGCTGCACGTGCACCTTAACATGCATAACTGCAGCAGAGATCTACTCGCACGAGGTGGCACTGCAAAAACACAAACAGTTACTTACCTACAGGATCCAACATGATGTACATGACTTACAGTTGGGTGCTGGAAGGACAGGCGCTGAGATAATTTATTTAGGATGTCCATTCATGAAATCGTCAGAGTACACACAGCCTGACATCAGCGAAAATGTTGCCCAAGTGTCCACCATACCTTCGGTGGCTGGAGGCGATGCCGCTGAAGAGATTGTCAAGCCAGGTGGAGAGTCTTGAGAGAAGTTGACTGTCCTGGCATGAAAGTGACATTCAAACAGAGATCTCAAAAATAATTACTCTCAAATTCAGTGGGGTAGCTTCACTGTACTTTCAACGCATCCGCACAACAATTCTTCTCATGCAAAATCTCCTCTACCACGTGCATCTACACCCCACGAGTTTATGAGGCAGTCTGTAACTGTCCTGATGGAAACACACAAATATCTCGACAACCACAACAGAAGCTGCACGTGCACCTTAACATGCATAACTGCAGCAGAGATCTACTCGCACGAGGTGGCACTGCAAAAAACACAAACAGTTACTTACCTACAGGATCCAACATGATGTGCATGACTTACAGTTGGGCGCTGGAAGGACTGGCGCTGAGATACTCTATTGCTGGTCCATCCACAAAATCGTCACAGTACACACGGCCTGACATCAGCGAAAATGTTGCCCAAGTGTCCACTCATACCTTCGGTGGCTGGAGGCAATGCCGCTGAAGAGATTGTCAAGCCATGGTGGAGAGTCTTGAGAGAAGTTGACTGTCCTGGCATGAAAGTGACATTCAAACAGAGATCTCAAAAATAATCACTCTCAAATTCAGTGGGGTAGCTTCACTGTACTTTCAACGCATCCGCACAACAATTCTTCTCATGCAAAATCTCCTCTACCACGTGCATCTACACCCCACGAGTTTATGAGGCAGTCTGTAACTGTCCTGATGGAAACACACAAATATCTCGACAACCACAACAGGAGCTGCACGCGCACCTTAACATGCATAACTGCAGCAGAGATCTACTCGCACGAGGTGGCACTGCAAAAACACAAACAGTTACTCACCTACAGGATCCAACATGATGTACATGACTTACAGTTGCGAGCTGGAAGGACAGGCGCTGAGATACTCTATTGGATGTCCATCCACAAAATCGTCACAGTACATACGGCCTGACATAGCGAAAATGTTGCCCAAGTGTCCACTCATACCTTCGGTGGCTGAGGCAATGCCGCTGAAGAGATTGTCAAGCCATGGTGGAGAGTCTTGAGAGAAGTTGACTGTCCTGGCATGAAAGTGACATTCAAACAGAGATCTCAAAATAATCACTCTCAAATTCAGTGGAGTAGCTTCACTGTACTTTCAACGCATCCCCACAACAATTCTTCTCATGCAAAATCTCCTCTACCACGTGCATCTACACCCCACGAGTTTATGAGGCAGTCTGTAACTGTCCTGATGGAAACACACACATATCTCGACAACCACAACAGAAGCTGCACGTGCACCTTAACATGCACAACTGCAGCAGAGATCTACTCGCACGAGGTGGCACTGCAAAAACACAAACAGTTACTCACCTACAGGATCTAACATGATGTGCATGACTTACAGTTGGGCGCTGGAAGGACTGGCGCTGAGATACTCTATTGGATGTCCATCCACAAAATCGTCACAGTACACACGGCCTGACATTAGCGAAAATGTTGCCCAAGTGTCCACTCATACCTTCGGTGGCTGAGGCGATGCCGCTGAAGAGATTGTCAAGACAGGTGGAGAGTCTTGAGGGAAGTTGACTGTCCTGGCATGAAAGAGACATTCAAACATAGATCTCAAAAATAATTACTCTCAAATTCAGTGGGGTAGCTTCACTGTACTTTCAACGCATCCGCACAACAATTCTTCTCATGCAAAATCTCCTCTACCACGTGCATCTACACCCCACGAGTTTATGAGGCAGTCTGTAACTGTCCTGATGGAAACACACAAATATCTCGACAACCACAACAGAAGCTGCACGTGCACCTTAACATGCATAACTGCAGCAGAGATCTACTCGCACGAGGTGGCACTGCAAAAAACACAAACAGTTACTTACCTACAGGATCCAACATGATGTACATGACTTACAGTTGGGTGCTGGAAAGACAGGCGCAGAAATTTTTTTAGGATGTCCATTCATGAAATCGTCAGAGTACACACAATCTCCTCTACCACGTGCATCTACACCCCACGAGTTTATGAGGCAGTCTGTAACTGTCCTGATGGAAACACACAAATATCTCGACAACCACAACAGAAGCTGCACGTGCACCTTAACATGCATAACTGCAGCAGAGATCTACTCGCACGAGGTGGCACTGCAAAAAACACAAACAGTTACTTACCTACAGGATCCAACATGATGTACATGACTTACAGTTGGGTGCTGGAAGGACAGGCGCAGAAATTTTTTTAGGATGTCCATTCATGAAATCGTCAGAGTACACACAGCCTGACATCAGCGAAAATGTTGCCCAAGTGTCCACTCATACATTCGGTGATTGGAGCGACGCCGTTGAAGTTATCGTCAAGTTATTGTGGAGAGTCTTGAGAGAAGTTGACTGTCCTGGCATGAAAGTGACATTCAAACAGAGGTCTCAAAATAATCACTCTCAAATTCAGTGGGGTAGCTTCACTGTACTTTCAACGCATCCGCACAACAATTCTTCTCATGCAAAATCTCCTCTACCACGTGCATCTACACCCCACGAGTTTATGAGGCAGTCTGTAACTGTCCTGATGGAAACACACAAATATCTCGACAACCACAACAGAAGCTGCACGTGCACCTTAACATGCATAACTGCAGCAGAGATCTACTCGCACGAGGTGGCACTGCAAAAACACAAACAGTTACTTACCTACAGGATCCAACATGATGTACATGACTTACAGTTGGGTGCTGGAAAGACAGGCGCAGAAATTTTTTTATGATGTCCATTCATGAAATCGTCAGAGTACACACAGCCTGACATCAGCGAAAATGTTGCCCAAGTGTCCACTCATACATTCGGTGATTGGAGCGACGCCGTTGAAGTTATCGTCAAGTTATTGTGGAGAGTCTTGAGAGAAGTTGACTGTCCTGGCATGAAAGTGACATTCAAACAGAGATCTCAAAAATAATCACTCTCAAATTCAGTGGGGTAGCTTCACTGTACTTTCAACGCATCCGCACAACAATTCTTCTCATTCAAAATCTCCTCTACCACGTGCATCTACACCCCACGAGTTTATGAGGCAGTCTGTAACTGTCCTGATGGAAACACACAAATATCTCGACAACCACAACAGAAGCTGCACGTGCACCTTAACATGCATAACTGCAGCAGAGATCTACTCGCACGAGGTGGCACTGCAAAAAACACAAACAGTTACTTACCTACAGGATCCAACATGATGTGCATGACTTACAGTTGGGCGCTGGAAGGACTGGCGCTGAGATACTCTATTGGATGTCCATCCACAAAATCGTCACAGTACATACGGCCTGACATAGCGAAAATGTTGCCCAAGTGTCCACTCATACCTTCGGTGGCTGAGGCAATGCCGCTGAAGAGATTGTCAAGCCATGGTGGAGAGTCTTGAGAGAAGTTGACTGTCCTGGCATGAAAGTGACATTCAAACAGGGATCTCAAAAATAATCACTCTCAAATTCAGTGGAGTAGCTTCACTGTACTTTCAGCGCATCCGCACAACAATTCTTCTCATGCAAAATCTCCTCTACCACGTGCATCTACACCCCACGAGTTTATGAGGCAGTCTGTAACTGTCCTGATGGAAACACACAAATATCTCGACAACCACAACAGAAGCTGCACGTGCACCTTAACATGCACAACTGCAGCAGAGATCTACTCGCACGAGGTGGCACTGCAAAAACACAAACAGTTTTTCACCTACAGGATCCAACATGATGTGCATGACTTACAGTTGGGCGCTGGAAGGACTGGCGCTGAGATACTCTATTGGATGTCCATCCACAAAATCGTCACAGTACACACGGCCTGACATTAGCGAAAATGTTGCCCAAGTGTCCACTCATACCTTCGGTGGCTGAGGCGATGCCGCTGAAGAGATTGTCAAGCCATGGTGGAGAGTCTTGAGGGAAGTTGACTGTCCTGGCATGAAAGTGACATTCAAACATAGATCTAAAAAATAATTACTCTCAAATTCAGTGGGGTAGCTTCACTGTACTTTCAACGCATCCGCACAACAATTCTTCTCATGCAAAATCTCCTCTACCACGTGCATCTACACCCCACGAGTTTATGAGGCAGTCTGTAACTGTCCTGATGGAAACACACAAATATCTCGACAACCACAACAGAAGCTGCCGTGCACCTTAACATGCATAACTGCAGCAGAGATCTACTCGCACGAGGTGGCACTGCAAAAAACAAATAGTTACTTACCTACAGGATCCAACATGATGTACATGACTTACAGTTGGGTGCTGGAAGGACAGGCGCAGAAATTTTTTTAGGCTGTCCATTCATGAAATCGTCAGAGTACACACAGCCTGACATCAGCGAAAATGTTGAACAAGTGTCCACTCATACCTTCGGTAGCTGAGGCGATGCCGCTGAAGAGATTGTCAAGCCAGGTGGAGAGTCTTGAGGGAAGTTGACTGTCCTGGCATGAAAGAGACATTCAAACATAGATCTCAAAATAATTACTCTCAAATTCAGTGGGGTAGCTTCACTGTACTTTCAACGCATCCGCACAACAATTCTTCTCATGCAAAATCTCCTCTACCACGTGCATCTACACCCCACGAGTTTATGAGGCAGTCTGTAACTGTCCTGATGGAAACACACAAATATCTCGACAACCACAACAGAAGCTGCACGTGCACCTTAACATGCATAACTGCAGCAGAGATCTACTCGCACGAGGTGGCACTGCAAAAAACACAAACAGTTCCTTACCTACAGGATCCAACATGATGTACATGACTTACAGTTGGGTGCTGGAAGGACAGGCGCAGAAATTTTTTTAGGATGTCCATTCATGAAATCGTCAGAGTACACACAGCCTGACATCAGCGAAAATGTTGCCCAAGTGTCCACTCATACATTCGGTGATTGGAGCGACGCCGTTGAAGTTATCGTCAAGTTATTGTGGAGAGTCGTGAAGGAAGTCGACTGTCCTGACTTGTCAGTGAGTTTCAAAGATATATCACCAAATTAACTATTCTAAAAAAACTAATTCCAAATTCAGTGGAACAGCTTCACTTTCTCTCCAAGAGATCCGCACAACAATTCTCCTGCAAGTTTTCCTCAACCACGTGCACCTGCACTCCACAAGTTTATGAGGCAGTCTGCAACTATCCTGATGGAAACACAAATATCCCGCCAACCACAACAAAAAGTACACGTGCACCTTAGCATGCATAACTGCAGCAGAGGTCCATTTGCGTGAGGTGGCGCTGCGAAAAACACAGACAGTTACTTACCTACAGGATCCAAAATGATGTACATGAGGTACAGTTGCGAGGTGGAAGGACAGGCGCTGAGATAATCTATTGGATGTCCATTCACGAAATTGTCAGAGTACATACGGCCAGCGAAAATGTTGCCCAAGTGTTGACTCATAACTTCGGTGGTTGGAGAAATCCCGTTGAAAAGATTGTCGAATCATGGTGGAGAGTCGTGCGGGAAGTAGACTAACCTGCCATAAAAGTGACTTTCAAAGGAAAATCTCAAAAACAACTAATTTCGAAAACAACTAATCTCAAACTAAGTGAGGCAGCTCCAGTGTCCTTCCTAGACATCCGCACAACACCCCTCCCCATGCAAGCTATCCGCGACCACTGGCACCTGCACCCCTCGAGTCTATGAGGCATTCTACAAGTATCCGGAACAGGGTCAAGCAACCCGTTGAAAAAACTGCGATCATGGTTGCGATACCCCCTCCAGCGATGCCGAAATAGGCGACCCCCCTCTCCACCATGGCCGCTCTCATTCCGCTTTTTTGCCCCGCCCACTTTCTTTTTCTCAGATGAGGATTTTTTTCAGCTGATCATGATTATTCGACTTCTTTACTTACTTATTTTTTATTCAGGTCAGTGATAATTTTGAAGGTTTTAACCTTAGTGCCAAAAAAATTTACAACAAAACATTCTATTTAACAATATTATCTTTATCCAACAAACGCCCAACTACTATTTATTGGAAAAATAGAGTTTTTAAAATTCTCCTTTGCGAACAGGAAAAATCGCTCAAGAATGATTTTTTTCAGTTTGGCCCAATTTGGCTTGTAATCAACTCAGAAATTTTTCAAACGGTTTTCCACACAGTTTCAGCCCCAGCTGACCGGTTTTTGAGCCGCTGGCCACCTAAATGCTCGTCGAAATCGGATTTTTCAGTAAAGGGGATGAATAGGTTTTCCGGACTTTCTGGGCCAGTAGCAATCCTCCAATGTGGTGATTTTTAAGGGGCAGCCAATCTGAGGTCGGTGACGCCTAGATGCCTCCTACGGTTGCTACCTCAGAACGAGAATTATTCCCGAAGAGTAGCGTTGAACGCAGAACTCTCACTAATCGACATATTTGAGCCGGCGCCGCACCAACCTACAAGACGGATGCTCAAGACAGCGCCTCAGACTACTAGGCCACATTTTCATGTGTGAGGGGCTGTTTCTGTTTTCCTACATACACTCCCTCCACAGTTCTTCGTATTCATTGTAACTTTGATAGAACTAGCAGTAGTAAATATGAGTTTCGGGAGCGTGCAAATGTGTTTTTAGATTTAATAAGTTTTCAACCTTGGATCATGGGATTTCGTAATTTTTCGAGAAAGTCATCAAAGCGAGAGAATATTAGATTCAAAAAACGATTTTGAGAATTTTTTGTTGGATGACCACTTACCACTGAACCACGATACACAGTGTAGTATGATTGTCGAGAAGCCAACCTCGTGTTTTTTTTTTCACAATATACCGAAAAGTTCAAAGGATTTTTTTGAATTATGAACAATTTTTATCCTTAGTCTGTTTCACGCTTCCCAGTCAACATAGAAAGAAAAAAATTGAAGTGAAAGAGGAAAACGAAGTTTAGATAAAAGCCGCACTTAGATGAACTATTATACAGCATTTAGTAATTCGTACACGCGGATCACGTAAGTTTCATGCATTTTCTGAAAAAACGAAACCGTTTTTCAGCTATCTTTCATAGATGGCTTTCTAAGCAAATCTGATTTTATTTGTGGTGAGCGAAAAAAATCTGAAAATGGTTGAATATGGCCACAGCAACTTCTAGAAATTGGAAGTTGAGCTTAGCGTAGGACTGAAGCACGTGAAATCTATAAAGGAGACGTGTTCATGACAGCTACATACGATATGACGTTGATCTCCAACTAATCTTCCCCAGGAATCATTGAAACATCATTGAAACCTTCAAACGTTTCGCCTCTCATTCCTATCAGCTGGCAGCGGAGCTGGATGCCTGCCAGCCGGCGGGTGCAATTTTTCCTTGCCCACCTAAACAACGAAATAGGCAGCCGTGCTAAGCTGGGGTGATACGTGGATAGCGGAGTGGTCGGATCGCAAGCGCTCCACTGTCCTTTCTTGGAGCACACTTGATTCAAAAAGTCACCACCATTGGACGTGCTCGGCCCCA
Organism: Aplectana chamaeleonis; assembly: GCA_029168955.1. NCBI lineage: Eukaryota > Metazoa > Nematoda > Chromadorea > Rhabditida > Cosmocercidae > Aplectana > Aplectana chamaeleonis. Next base: position 2,036,200 of record JAPDOI010000010.1, read on the forward strand.
TGACCGCGGTATCGACCCAGCTCCTCTTCGCTCCGCGCGCTAGTTCTCTTTCCTCTGCGGCGGTGAGCGAAGTCTCCACCCATTTCTTGCAGTCAGCCACCTCACAAAAAAACGCTCACTGCTTCCAGGTGGCTGACTACAGTGGTCATTAACTTGAGCGCCGCCTGTGCATTTCTTTGCCGGCCCCTTTCATATTGATAGCCGAGACGTGATTGACCCAGGCACCACGCAGGGACAGCCGGTAGCTACCACTTTTCGGGGGAATTGCTACTGGCCTTGGTGTTTTAGGTACGGACATGAGATGCCGTAACTCAGCGGTTCGGTAGAATAGACCGGCCTAGAAGCTGAAAAAAAACAAAAGCTTCCAAATGGCCCTTACGGCCTTGGTTTTCACTTTAAGAAGGTGGTCAGGAAAAGGAAAAAGTTTTTTTTTGAGGTTTGCTCATCGTACGCAAAGGAAAACAGTGAGGTGAGAAATCTAAAAAAAGGTAGAAAAATTCCGGCTAATGTAGTTTTTGATAACCATCTAGTCGATGCATCATTTGCTCGACAGCCGCCTTATAGAAATGAAAGCCGAAGCTACAAGGGCCATTTGGAAGAAACGGTCTCTTAACACCACTTTTACCAACGGAGAAATTTTTCATTTCTCCCTCTATATGCGCAGCTTTGGTTTTTTCCACTGTCCAAACCGGTCTATTTCACCGAACCGCTGAGTTACGGCACCTAATGGCAATACCAAAGACACCAGAAGGTCCGAAAATCCGATTTCGACGAGCATTCAAGTGGCCAGCGGCTCGAAAACCGGTCTGCTGGGGCTGAAACTGCGTCAAAAACCATGTGAAGTGTTTCTCAGTTGATTACAAGCGAAATTTGGCCAAAGTGAAAAAATCACTTTCGGGCGATTTTTCCTGTTCGCAAAGGGGTAGAGAGCACATGGTGAGGTAGAAAATCACGAGAAAACTTTTTTTTTGGAGAAAATCTGCTTAATGTAGTTTTCGATAACCATCTAATAGGTGCATCTTTTGCTCAACTGCCGCCCTCTAAAAGTGAAAGCCAAGGCTGGAAGGGCCATTTGGAAATAACGGCCTTTTAACACCACTTTTTTCCAACGGACACTTTTTTATTTCTCCTTCTATATATGCGGTTTTCTTTTTCTGCTTCATCACTCTACCTATTTCACCAAACCGCTGAGTTACAGCCCTTTAGAGCCCAGTTCATAACACTGGAAGGCCCCCAAAAACCATTTTTTCGCTATTTGCACAAGTGCAAATTTGACGAGTATGCAGGTCACCAGCGGTTGACACACGAATCTGGAAAACTCATGGTTATGTAGGAAGCGTTCTGTGGTGTAGCCGAGTTGAAATCGAAAAAAAAAAGAATCGAAAAAATTCGGCGGTGCGGTCCCCCAATTTTCAAGTTTGGTGGCGACCCCCCCCCCACTTTGGAAAATTCCCAACATTGCTTGACCCTGATCCGGAAGGAAACACAAAGGTATCGCGACAACCCACAACAAAAACTACCACTCACAGGAAAGGACATCGTAACACTACAACGCGGAGCCGAAATTTGAGCAACCACTAAATCCGGACTGAGCCTCCCAAATCAAGCCTTTATGAACGGCCTCTTCATATTCGGAGCACGCGCCAACAATGAATACATGAACGTGCCAACACATCGATGTAGGAAACATTGTAGGACGCTGCGCATGTTATCAAGGCGCCCGAGTACGAATTTCGTGCACGTCTTCATTTGCCGAAGGAACGGCAGAAATACAATCCGTGAATCAAACACAAGTACCGCAGTGCTCGACTCACGGCGAAATTTTAGATTTGATACTCTACTTTATGACCTCGTCGATTACTGAGACTTGTTTAGAACAATGTCCAGCAGGAGAGTAAACTATCAACATTCAAGGAACGCTCGACTATGCTATCGGGCAATGATATACCAAACATCATTCTCAATTGGTTCTCATCCATCTTTAATGTATTTTTATACTTTAAAGCAATCCTCGTTGTCATCGTTCTTATACCCATCCTCTTCAAACTCGTACACCTCGTACGTAAACGAGAACTTCACGCCACGATCGCAAAGAAAAATCGTTGACTCCGCGTGCCTATTAAAGCCATCGTACGCGCTGAAATCCACTTTCCATTTTTTATGCTCAACCCCTTCCTCGGGCCCCTGTGAGAACGTACAACGAGCTTGGCTGCTCAAAAACGTGCTATTGTGAGCATAGAGGAAGTGGAAAGTAAGGAATTCCGTCAAAAGGGGCCGGCCCTTCCGTCAGTTATTTGGCACTTTCGCAAAATTTGAGCAGAACGTCGCGTCGCTAAGTACAGGGCATGCCACTGTACGCTGACGCACCGTCGGACGAAAGTGGCATTATCGACTGGAAATTTCTCGTCACACAACGAGCGATTGCTTCCAACGCTGCGCCAATGGACGAATTGTAGAACTTTTTCTTGCGCCCTCCGCGTAACTATCCTGAGTCGATGCCGGCGCGAATTTCAAATGATTTTCAGAAGTTTTTTAAAAACGTTTTTTCTTGAAACGTTAACGTTTTGAGCGGGCTCTTCGCTACCTTTAGTCACTATAGGAGGCTAACAACTCAAAAACGCCTAAAAACGAAACATGGTTCTCAGCGCGTACGATGCCTTTAAGGTCGGGTGTGTATAGGAACGCATACATATAAAAACGTCTTTCAGATTGCTCATATTTTGAAAGTCGAAATGTTTACGAAATCTCTACGCGCGAATATGTGTTATGCATTAGTCATGGATTGTTATTGGAAAGTATGCTTTGTTCACAATCTTTCCATGGCATTTTGATTGCAATACATTAGTGTACAAACCATCACAAGCTCGAATAAAATAATTCCGACCAACTGTCTTCGCCTCAGAAACTGTTGATCAAAGTTCATCGAGTAGCTACTGAATTTATTAAGTGTGTATAATGAAGTGTGACTGTCTGGGCACTTACTGCGTTTCTCCGATTTTTAGTGCCGGTACACGTGGTCTACTTGAGCAGCAAAGCGGTTGAAGATATCAAAATTCTCGAAGTTAGCTGTCATATTTCTCCATTCTCAAATCGATCTCATATTTCTCCATTCTCAAATCGATCTGCTGCTCACTTGGGAAAACCGGCTCAGAATATGGGAGAAACGGTACAAATACACAACTAAATAACGGATTAGATTTTTGGCGTATACAATCGCTATTCGGATGCGTGGCGCATTGGACTCGTAATCGTCGAGGCTTGAATACAGGGCAATTTTCATATACGGTGGCAAAGTTTCAAACTTTATCTCGTCGACATATGTGTGTATGCCCAATTACCTTCTATGGTCTATTCTTTTCTACTAATCTCTTTCTGGAATCGTACCGAGTTCCAGAGCGTAAAATCGTTTTTGTGAAAAGTGGTGCACAGAAGCCTGAGGTGTCCTCAAGTTCTACGAAGAAATGCCGCCACGTACACTTCACCGCAATGTTAAAAGGCCATGGTGCAGTTTCGGTCAACACACTAAAACTCCGGTGGAAAACCTGGCACTTTTCCAGACAGATTCAGTCATCGATCGAAAACACAGCTGATTTTCTGGGTGAGTTACAGTATTTCTACAAAGCGTATGTCGGATCTGCGGAGACGAGTTCTATTGTCAGTATCTCTTGTCTGTCTATAGCAGAAGTTTTTTTAGGTGTTTTGAAGAAAAAAATCGGATTTTGTCCAAAACTTGTATGTAGGGGTAATCTAGGGTGCTGATACTGGGGTCTGTTTGTCGAAATTCTGAGGTTTGCTGTAGGTTACGAAAAGTAATATGACATTTAGGTGGTAAAACCTGCCCTAATATTTAGAAAATCGGCAAATGGACATCAAACTCGTATTCACTACCCCGAATAACCCCCTCATATGAATTTCGAGTTAAATATGATACTGATCAAACCACCGTGTACCCACCGTAATCTACCGTACCCTGTAGAAAATCGGCAAACGGACCTTACCAGAGCAGACATGAAATTACCTTCAGTGAATGATTTTGAGGCATACAGTACTTGACAAAAATATATCACATTTTGGTTTTTCACGAATCACCTAGCTAAACCTGAATGATTTTCCACCAAACTTCAGCAGAATATCAAAACGGATGAAAGTAGCCGAAATAAGCAAAACGGAGCTAAATTCCCTCAAAGAGAAAGAAATTAAATTTAGTTGAATAAAAAAACCGAAACAGCACGCATTTGGATTCGGACAAAAACTTCTTCATATAAGTTTCCTAAACCTTCAAACGTGATCATACAGCTGTATTACGGAATAAGATGATTATTACTTCGCTGCAAAGTCTTTTGCGTCGATTACAGCTTGACATCGTCGTGGCATGGATACGATGAGTGAGTCCATGGCATACTTTGGAATACTGCACCATCCGACCTCCGCTGAAAGATTTTTTCGTCAGAGTTCAGAGCTCTTTTCGAACCCAAACGACGCGCCAGCTCTTTCCACATGTGCTCGATCGAATTGAGGTCTGGAGACTGATTTGGCCACTCCATGTGTTTTATGCTCATAACAAATCTGAACAGTCCTCGAGTGACGCTTCAGGTCTTTGTCATCCTTTTTAACAGACCCAGTGATCAGCGAAAGACGAGCAGATGGGAACATCACTTCTTCTGAAATCTCCATCAAGAGGGTCCATGCCCTTCGCCAACTCAGAAGATTAGAAACAGCTTGCGTGCCATCAAAAGCAGCGTAAACAGGCTGCGCGCCACGACTTTTTCTGAATGCTTCTTGCGCGCGCGGTCGTTTTCATTAACCGTCTTGCGCGCCACGAGGCTGAAGCTTGCGCGCAGCCTCGAAGAATTTCTGCAGTAAGAGAAGCTTGCGCGCAGCTACTTTCTGGCGGAACAGGTTGCGCGCAGCGACCTTGGAAGCGGAGAACCCTACATGTGCATTCGTGCATCTGAATCGATCGATTAACACATCCTCGGGCAAACTCTTCTCCGATAACTTCTACAATTCATCAACGCATGCATATCATCACTTTTCTGCAGCACTACATGCAGTAATTATCTACATGGTTCATATGTCTTCCTCGGCGTGGAAAAAATTCTCTTGGTCACATTCTGAATATTTCCCCCCGAATTTCCACACCCGCAGCACATTTTCTTATAATGGTGATCCTCTTCCAAGAAAGACATGTTAGATCTCTGTTTTTTTCTGACCCTGATTTGCAACCACGCATCTTTAATTGAAGTTTCTCGAAATTCTCTGAAAAGTTGTTGATTTTTTTCAAGCGTTTTTCGCATTCCTCTAACTTTTTTGGCAAGGTGTGATGCACATAGGATTCTAAAACGCTTCTTTCCTTTATCTTAACCTCTTTCTCGCTTTCAGTGCAACTCGTTCTTGCTCAAGATTCGCATTTAAATCCAGTGTGTTGTTTAAAAACTGATTGATTATACATCTCTATTTGTCTCCTATCTAAACATGAAATATGTCACCGCTTCGTAACAATCAACACGTGTCATCTAGTCCTTATAGGGATCCCACGTATCGTTAGCGGCGACATATTTCATGCTTTCATAGGTGGCTAAAGTCATATACAGATAACTAGTATTACACTCTACTTTAAAAAAAATAAAAGGAACAAGAAAAAACTGCTTGAGAAGTGCACAAATGTTTTTGCACCTTGTATTCTTTAATATTCTATTTTTGGTTAAAATTTATTTCCGTTTTTCGTATACGTCTGAGTGCGTATGCTGCGTTTCCCTTCTCCATACTTTTCCGTTGTACCTCTGTTCACTTTGCACTGGTGATTAATGATTAAAAATCGTTCTATTTTCACAAAGAAACGAGTTTAGAGTGGTAAACGCATCTGCGAAAACGAATCGTATTATTAGTAACTCTTGGGCATCCAGAGTAAAACTGCTTAGTAAGCCCCCACCCAAGCTACTGGTTCAAAGAAGTAATAAGCTTTAGACTGCTGTTTTCTGTACTTTTTGTACCTTCCAAACCACCCAGCAATCTTACCAAAATCTGGAAAGAGACATACTAATCGTGTTCAGCGCCCAAAACAATCCCCCTTGACAAAGTTTGGGTAAAATTCCATTTCTCGAACTTTTCATTGTGTAGTAGCGTTTTCAACTTGTACGGCATGTTTGTTAAGCGCTTACTTCTACAAATTAGGGGGTTCTGAAAGCATTCTAGACAACTGTTCCAGATTTGACCTAAAATTTCGCAGGATGTTGATTTGCTGCGCTGATCACAAATCTGAGGTTAACTTGTACTCGCCACTATAGTACCGTTGTTAAGGAGTCGAAAAAGCGATATTTTCCACCCACCTCTACAACACCACTTATCTTCGCTATGAAAACCGTAGCGCATAAATAGGGTAGACAGAAAAACCACCCGCGTTTTTATAAGTCCTGATTTTGCTTTTGCCGCTCGTTAGCTCTGCTCACCCACATTTCCCTTATATTGAAAATGTGTATACGCCGCTGTTCAAACGAAGCCAGCAAACAATGAGCAGTCGTCAAAGAATTTCTCACCCTATTGTCAATGTTTGATTTTATGTTTCAATTCTACTCCGCATGCTGTTTATATGACCTTGCTCTATCGAAGTTCTAGTTGTTCTGTAGCCCACTTTCGCGATGCACTTACTCACATTTCGGACACAATTCCAGAAAGTACGAACAATCTAATTTTAGGTGACTTGAACTTCCCATCTATTGATTGGAATGGACATAATACGAGTAAAACTTCCGGCTCTGCTCGCGACTTATTTGATTTCTGCACTGATCGTGCCCTCACTCAGCTCGTCACCACCCCTACGCATGGCTCTAATATACTAGATCTTATCATTACTAACAATGAAACTATTGTAGAAGACGTGAGAGTCCTTCCGCCGTTTTCCACCTCTGACCACAATGTTGTTTCCTTCAGTCTTGCTGTGGATAAAACCAACTCACCTTCTGACTCATTTTATCAGGACTTTCCTAACGCCAATTATGATGCAATATGTCAAAACCTCCTCAGAATTAACTGGCGTCAGCTCATTGATCAGTGCAAGACTGCAGATGAGTGCTACAGCATTTATGTGGAGCATTGCAATGACCTCATCAATAAATTTGTTCCGATTCGCTCCCAAAAAAAGTCAGTCAGTAAATATCCAGCTAGAATTCGCAACCTTGCATTTAAGGTTTATAGATTATTCAATGCGCGCTTTTTTATTGGAAGGCACAAGTATTTGCGTTTTTCTAGGAAACTCAAGCGGGAACTAGCACTCTTAAAGGCAGTGGTCACGATGAAAAACGTTATCGAAAAAACTACAAAAATCAACTTAGATCAAAAACAGCTGAAAAACTATGAAGGTAGCGCGGTGAAAAACGGTCTACAAATAGAGTTTCTAGGGCCCAAAGAAGCTAGTTCGTGCACACGTGCACAGCGATGACGAAACAGATCGCAGTCTAATGCCGAGCAGTCAAAAATCATCGACATTCAGAGGACGAAATAAATGCAAATTTAACGAATAAAAACGGTTGAATAATGAAAGCATCACCTCAGTCAATGTTTTTGACTAGATACACACATAAATTCGAAGGTTCATTGATTGACATTCAATTTCAAGCTAGCTGATGTTCTTGATATAAGAGGTCATCGATGCCGATGAAGTGGAGAGGGCTCGTCCACCATCAAAGGCAAGAATGTTCAGGTTTCAAATTCGGCCCAAAACAGTGATTTTTTCGCGATTTTTTCTTATAGGTCCCACTACTCGAGACCCAGCAAAGGATTTGGAGAGAAAAAGACGACAAGCATATTTGATCGCGACCACTGTCTTTAAACCTCAAACAAGAAGAGAAAATCGCTAACTCTGCTAATCCGGAAGCTTTTATAACTTCGTCAACAATAGAATCAACCGTGTGAATTCAATCGGTACCTTACTTAAAGGCAGTGGTCGCGATCAAATATGCTTGTCGTCTTTTTCTCTCCAAATCCTTTCCTGGGTCTCGAGTAGTAGGACCTATAAGAAAAAATCGCGAAAAAACCACTGTTTTGAGCCGAATTTGAAACCTGAACTTTCTTGTCTTTTGATGGTGGACGAGCCCTCTCCACATCATCGGCATCGATGACCTCTTATATCAAGAACATCAGCTAGCTTGAAATTGAATGTCAATCAATGAACCTTCGAATTTATGTACACATCTAGTCAAAAACATTGACTGAAGTGATGCTTTCATTATGCAACTGTTTTTATTCGTTAAATTTGCATTTATTTCGTCCTCTGAATGTCGATGATTTTTGACTGCTCGGCATGAGACTGCGATCTGTTTCGTCATCGCTGTGCACGAACTAGCTTCTTTGGGCCCTAGAAACTCTAATTCTAGAACATTTTTCACCGCGCTACCTTCATAGTTTTTCAGCTGTTTTTGATCTAAGCTGATTTTTGTAGTTTTTTTTCCATAACGTTTTTCATCGTGACCACTGCCTTTAACGCTAACGGAAGACCTTGTGAGTCTGAGGTAGAGAAGGCTGAAGCCTTCGCGTCATTCTTCCAATCTGTTTACAAAAACCAAACAAATGATGAGATCAATCCATTTTCTTTCACATCGGATAAACTTGACTACTTGGATATTAATAGCGAGCTTGTTTACAGAACTTTGCTCAAATTGCCGCTTCGAAATTCAACATCGCCGGACAAAATTCCTTACATATTCCTCAAGAAAGCAGCTCAGACAACAGGTGCGGACTGACCGCTGGCAATCAAAGCCTCTCCGGGCGGTACGCCGGCAAGTTGCGGGCGGATCGCTGCTCATCGTGGCCTCGGCTGGCGGATCGCTGGCCATCAAACCCTTTGCGGGCGGATCGCTGCGTTTTGGCGGGCGGATGGCGGTGCCTGGGAAACTTGAACACCCTAGCGGGCGGATCGCCGGCAAGCTCTAAAGCGGCGATCCGCCCGCAACCTGCCAGCGATACGCCCGCAAGGGCTTTGATAGCCAGCGATCCGCCCGCTGAGCTATGAGATGCAGCAATCCGCCCGCAACATGCCGGCGATCCGCACGCCAGGGCTTCGATAACCAGCGATCCGCCCGCTCAAATTGTACACGGTGAAACTGGTCAATCAATGATGAGTGGATTGGAATTCATTTATTGATCCACTGCCACGTCATAAATCCCCATCCGCCATCTCTACTTCAGTGTCATAGTTGTTTCACTTCTATATGTCGCTTTTTTCTTGATGTTGCTTAATTGTTGAAAGATCTTATAATGCTTACCTTGTATTTAGCTCATTAGAGTACGTGTTCTTTAATTCTCCCAGTTTATCGCTAGTATCCTAATTCGGGGAAGCGGTTGTCTTTGAAAAAAAACATATGGTGTATGCTAGAAATGGAGAGAAAAACGCTTCGCTCAAAAGATGGCGGAATAACATCTACGCCGCGGCTATTTAGAGATATGATAGAAACCATACAATATCGTTAAATTCTTGGCACAGATGGTGCTATGTACTATACTTCGGCGACTCGAAAATTTTTTCGAATAATCGAGTTTTCGACTAAGTCGATTTTTGAAAATTTCGAATAATCGAGTTTTCGACTAAGTCGATTTTTGAAAATTTCGAATAATCGAGTTGTCGACTAAGTCGATTTTTAAAAATTTCGAATAATCGAGTTTTCGACTAAGCCGATTTTTGAAAATTTCGAATAATCGAGTTTTCGACTAACTCGATTTTTCAAAATTTCGAATAATCGAGTAGTCGAATTGACTCGATTTTTCGAATAATCGAATGGTCATGTTTTTGACTAACTCAATTTTTCCAGTTAACAACAATTGAGTTTCTAAAGCGCCTTATCTCGACTATTTTGAGCATACCACTTTCTACTGCTTCAAGACATTGATTAAAAGTATATCTGGCAAAGAAAAACGCCATCTTCGCACAGTAAGACGGCCGGAACCAATACTCATGTATTAATGTCGATTAGCAATATCCATCGACCAAATTCCAGAAGCTTCAGAAAACCAAACAAATTTCACTATAGGAGAGAAATACGGTTCAACGAAGCGAGATCATTTAATGGATGAACAATCAGAATTCATCTTTGGAGACGATAATCATGGAAAAAGCCGGAGCTGAGTGTAACAATAATTAGCCAGGGCAAATCGTAGTCTACTTCTAGATCATCCAAACTCATAGTGGACTCTCCGTCATGATATTCACCCTCTTCGGCTAGACTTTAGCCGTTTTCCTCGTCTTTTTGGCCTTCATGGCCTTTTTCGTCTTCTTGCCCGATTTTTTCGACGGAGAGTGCAGCTTCTCCTCCGTTTCTGCGAAGCTGTGCTTCTGTGGCCACAATAGAAGTTGTTAGTTTTCTGGATCTCCCACCTTTTTTCTAAGAGAAAGGAGGATAAAGCCAAGCATCAAAAACAATTTTGAAAACCAAAAGTTTCGGTTGCTTTGCGACGTTCCGCTGGTCCCAATGCATTCAAGCCTCTTGCATGCCTTTTTCCTCGAGCAAGGTGAAATAATTGACCGTCTTGTATTAATTTTCAGGCTATCGCGCGACCGTCTTGTTATCTCTAATGAGTTTATCGGTATGCTCACACGTGAGGATTGAGGAATTTTGGCGTAAATCAATACCGGCTTTAAGTGAAAAAGATGGTCGTGAGCCGTACGAGAACATTCGATAACTATGAGCAAATAACAACTGGCGGCAAATTAGGTGCATGGTCTTCAACTGCATTTTGAAACAGTTTAACTGAAGGAGAACTTCTTTGACTCGAAACAGTCGACTATCGAATTTATTCGACTGTTCGGGTCTATCGAATAATCGAGTCTGCGACTAAGTCGATTTTTGAAAATTTCGAATAATCGAGTTTTCGACTAACTCGATTTTCAGGAATTTCGAATAATCGAGTTTTCGACTAATTCGGTTTTTCAAACTTTCGAATAATCGAGTAGTCGAATGACTCTATGTCGACTGTTTCAGTCGATACCAAGACTTGATGACTCGACTCGACATAAGTATACTATGTACTCATCCACGTTTTACAAGAGAAAGCTCAGGTCGCATCAGCGAAAACGACTTGTGTTGTCAGTATTTATTGGGCAACTAGGGTGGTGGTCGTAATGTATTCCGATTACGAAAGGGACGGGCAGAGGGGGATCATCGGAGCGCATGAGTGGACGAACGCTCTGAAGATTTCAGAAATGTTGCGAACACTAATTTCAACAACTTACCGAAGTCTTCCGTAAGTTGTTGAAATCGTGATCGTAAGTTGCGCAGCCTCATGCCCTAATGTGTTCGCAACATTTTCGGAACTGTTCTGTAACTCTCTAAAATGTTGATTCCAACTAATAGTGTCTCACCGCGATCGACTGATCGCGATGCGAACCCTCCGCGGCGGCCATTAGGTCGCGGGGGCGCGGGGTTCGCGTTGCGACGACGGGCGATCGGGGCGCGGGGCTACACCCGCGTGTTAGTTACTTGCATGTGCATCTATGTATTGGTAGCGGTTGAAACCGATCATAGGAGCATAAAAGTGTTGTAACCTGAGTGAATCACCACCCAAGGTGAGCACAGTGAGCACTTAATACAGAAATAACTGCGGTTTAAAAAAAAGTTTTTTCTTCTCTGTTCAGGCTGTTTTGGCGAGGCGTAATATAATATTCGGTTTCTCTTACTAACCCAGACTCTTTATGGCTTCCCGTGAAACTTTTTATTTTTAGAGGTTTGCATTTGAAAAAATTGTGCATTAGCAGTGGTGAATAATTATATCTGTTGACACTCGTATCCTTTAGAATCCTTAATCTACCTCTAATGAAAGAACATTCGGCTTCTATTAGCACTAGATGATGTCACCCACAAGGACTCACGGGATTCCTTCAATAGAGCAAATATAGCAATTTTTTTTCACAAACTTTGATTCTTAAAATTTTTTTGTGCGATAAATTTGAGGCGCCAGTTTTGCTAGTTGAAAAGTTAAAACAAACCACTAATCAGAAATATTTGTTCTGCAAAGTATTGATTTTGTTTTCAAAAACTAAAAAAAACTTAGAATCGGTTGCTTTATAAAGTAATAAATAATTGTTAATGAATTGTGCATTTTTTGTTTCTACCCGTGCATAATGCAAAAAAAAAAAGAAATCTTTCTATTTTCACAAAAAAACGTGTTTTCTTCGTGCTGTTGTAGTGTAAGCGAAAAGTGTTCTCAATGAAGTCATTTTTTACATACTTTGTACAAAAGCAATTGAAATATAACACTTAGAAGCCAGGAAGAAAAATCGTGTTACATAGTGTAATCATTCTCTACTGCTACCACACTCTTTATTCGAATGCAAATTTCTAAAAAGAACAAGTTTTACAGGCAGTGATAAGGAGTTTTGTTTGAAGGGAGAAATCGAGTTCTATATCACGCCTTGTTAAATAACTTAAAACATAGGAAAATTCTTTTTCAAGAAACCTCAGTTAATCTATCATCAACTTTGTAAAAATTAACCCATCTCATTTAGTCATCAAAAGCTGTTATAAACTGTGACTTGGAACATTATTCTTCATCGTACATATATTCTTGATTCAGATGCTAACCATTTGTGCCCATTTGAATTAACATAGTCACAGGAGAGCAGAAGTTTGCTTAGAAGTATGATTTCTACGGTATTACGCAGTATTTTGTAGAACATGCAATTCACATCTTCTCCATCCGCTGACGTGTACCCCGGCTACTTTGGTAATAAACCTTGGCTGTAGCTGTGAGCACGGCTCTCTGTTCCTCGTATATTCTACGACTGCTCCATCATCTTCTTCCAAAAGGGGATTTTGACAGTATTGCTACTAGTTTTCTACATTTGAGATTTCTGTTAATCAAATGCTATAAAGCCGTCAAAATCTGACTTTTGAACACGCTGTTTTATTTTTTTTTCTACTCGTGCTTGCTACCTCGTCTCGAAATTAACGCAAACAATAACAGGTGTCTAAAAAGAAATTTGATAAGGAAAAAAATTGAGAAAGGATATGTAACGCACGAGCAAATGAAGGGTGGAAAACGATGAAACTGATCAATAAAGGAAGAGGTTGCAAGAGCCTTTCAGTTAGTTGCTGCTGCAAATATTTGTCACGCTCCCGACGTCTACTAGGTTGCCTGCCGAATAGCGCTATTCGTAACTAACGATAACTATACTGCAAGTTTCTATAAGCTCATAAGGCCCATCAAAACATGATTTTAGCATTTTAACCTGCCCGTAACATTATCGAAAACTTCAGAGCGGGGGAGAAGCGAAGCGAAGCGCGTGAATGGAAGAGTCACAGAGTTTTCCCCGCCTCTCCTGCGCTTGGAATAATTTACGGTCATCCACTGACGGCTCTTTCAGTTTTTCGCTTTGAAATTATTTGAAAAATTATTCGAATATATTCGAGTCGATTTCATTCGAAACTATTCAAAATTCGGACCTCGAAAAAAAGAGGCCATTCGAATATATTCGAAAATCGGACGTTAAAAAAAGGGAGTCATTCGAATTCGATATTCGGTCTTTTCTTCCAGGGCACAACTTAAGTAAACTGGTGTCAACCTTGTTTTTAGAGGAAGCGAGCCTCCTTCGAGGGAAGTAGATATATGATGCATTTTTCAGGCGCAGGAGTCAGATGGCAGCTGCGTCCTCGGTTCAGTTACTGAAGTTTGCGGTGCTTGAACCCTATCTGGAGGTCCATCTCACCCAGTGAAGGCCCAATAGAAGTTGGGAGGAGTCGTCGCGCCGCGTGTCGGGGTGCCGGCCGCATCGTGTGTCGCTGTGCCGGCCGCGTCGCGTGTCGGCGTGCAGGCGGTGTCCCGGTTTAGCGTGCAGGCTAGCTGTGTGGGCGCAGTGTTGAATTCGAGTGATGAGGTTCCCCAATTTGGATATGTGGACCGTGACTGCCCACATTTTTGAGGATTTTCTATGGGAGGATACGAAAGGTAAGAATTTGAAAACCTGAATATATCCGAAAGTCCGAGTTTCAAAGAAGTCGAATTACGATATTTGAAATGTCGTATCTGCATGGATCCTAATGAGACGTTCTGTTCCCTAGTAAACGTTGGCGCAAGCTCGGTGCCATATGCTAATACATAGGTGCACCAAGTTTGTGCCAACCTTCAATCAGGAACGCATGGTAAATAGAATTTCATTATTCCGAGACCCACAATGCAGATTTTTCTGGAACTTAGGCAATGTAGGGAGCCCTAACTCTGTGAAAGTGCCGAGTGAGCCAAATTGTCCGCTCTAGCACAATGTGATTTTACTCCATTTGCCAAAAGATGAAAATGCGACTAGTTGTAGCTAGCAAAACGTTTTGGCGCGATTTAGTTAGTTGGCCGTATTCATGAAACAAAGGGAGCCTCCCGGGAAGGTCCAAAGTTCGCCCAACGCATACACTGGCTGCTTATAGGAACCCTTCCGGGAGGCTCCCGTAGTTTCATGGATATGGCCACAGAACTTGTCAGGGTGATTGTGAACTGGCGCCCTGAAAGGATGGTCGCGTGAATGATTCCACAATATCCAACCTGCGCCCCATATTGGAGCACAATCGAACCGCAAAGCACACTACTAGCGCAGCTGATGAGCTTCAAATCTCTACTTCCCTAATCGGAGTTAACTTTGGGTCTGCCGCTGCAAACAACCGTAGTTGCAGCGAGCAGCTCGGATATACTAGAGCTGGGTCTACGGGGTCACGGCACTATCATTTAGGTCCCAGCAAGATTGTTTGTAAGCTGCGTGCTGCAACAGACCTTATCTGCAAATGCGGAGCGCTATTTCACTCCTGTTCGGACACTGCGGGGCGGGCTGGACGTAATTCTTTTGAGAGACCGAGGCACTGCATTCAATTTTTGAAGAGCTTGACCAACTTCCGTGTCTGGTGTTCGAAGAGGCCTATCGTACACCGGTGGGTCAATCTGTTGTGAACCAACTTCTAAGAAAAATTGTAAAGTTTTCAAACATTAAAGGGTAGAATATGAGACACGGGACGGAGTAAACGAATTGATTCATTATTATGTGGGTATAAGGCAGTAGATGAGCAGTACTGAGGTGTGCAGAAGTACGGCCGGCACCGCTTGCCCACATAGAGTTCGCGCAATAATTTCAGTCTGATGAATGGACGAGGCTGCGACGGTAGATCACCCCGCGCGAATCGAAACCCAATTCTCCAGTGGGGCCGCCAACTCCGCACTGCCAGCCGCCTGGTTCATGCGTCAGACTAAAACGAAAACGGAAACCATACCTTGCGTTCATTATTGTGACTTGGCGCAAACTCGGTGCACGCAAGTTATGTATAACATAGGCACATCGGCTTTGCTCCAAGAAACAATAAGGAAAGCAAAATATCAAAGCGATATGTTGTCCACTATACGCCGGTTGGGGTCTAGGGTGCAGCACAAATATCAGGGCTTCAGTTTCTTGGGCAGTAAAAAATTTTTGACCGGATTTTTTGGCCCAGGTTTTCCTCAACAGGTTTAGGTAGTCAACTCTTTGGGTTGATTAACACTGCGTTATAGACGCTTAAAGTCACAGTCCAAGCTCAGGGGCCAAATCTAAGATTTCCACATAATTATGAAGTAGACCCACCCCGTATAACACCTGCCAAGTGAGAGCTCTCGATTCCACAGAATAAGCGAGATATAGGAGGAAGCCAATCTAGGGCGCCAACACCAGGAAGCCACTTTGGCACGCCCCTTTACTATCTTTCGAGCTGAGCAGTGGCGAGATGAGTGATGATTTCCGATCAATAGCACCGTTCTTCCCTACATTCTCAGCCTCCCTCTTTGTTCAGGTCGGCTCGCATCCATAGGTTGCAAATGACGGAAGTTACAAGCCTCGGACAACTCGTCCACCATGCTTCCGCAGCTCAATTTTTGAGGGGCCACAACTCCGCTTCCAGGGGGCCTTGTACGACTAGAGAGACATCATTGGAATCAGCGTGAGACCATTTTCAAGATAAGAAGGGAAACAGAAAATCGATTTTGAGGTTGGACTGTGCCTTTAAGAATTGGTCCCCGACCCGAGGGATCAAAAGGAGAAGGGGTTCAAATTACGGGTACATCACTGATAACCGGCGGGTAGATCGCTGATAACTGGCGGGTGGATCGATGATAACTGGCGGGCGGATCGCTGGTTACTGGCGGGCAGATCGCTGGCTACTGGCGGGCGGATCGCTGGTTACTGGCGGGCGGATCGCTGGCTACTGACGGGCGGATCGCTGGCTACTGGCGGGTGGATCGCTGGCTACTGCCGGGCAGATCGTTGGCCACCGGCGGGCAGATGGCTGGCTACTGGCGGGCGGATGGCTGGCTACCGGCGGGCGGATCGCTGGCTACTGGAGGGCGGATCGCTGGCTACTGGCGGGCGGATGGCGGGGGGATGTCGATCCGCCCGCCAAAAGCCAGCGATCCGCCCGCACCTTCTGTCTGAGAGCCCCAGGCCTGACTCCCGTATTGACACTTTTATTTAAAGGCAGTGTTCACGATGAAAATCGTTTTTCTGTTTTTTCACCTATCTTGAAAAGGGCCCCATGCTGATTCTAATGATGTCTTTGAAGTCGTTCAAGACCTTTTGGGAACGGAGTTATGGCACCTCAAAGATTGAGCTATTGAAGATGGTGGACGAGTTGTCCGAGGATTGTAACTTGCGTCTTTTGCAGCCGATCTATGCGAGCTGACCTGAGTAAAGAGAGAAGTTGAGAATGAAAGGAAGAACGGGGCTAATGATTGGAAATCATCGCTCATCTGACGATCTCGAGCATTCATTTGTTCACGTCGGTGGGCGTGTGATGCGCTTTTGAGGTTTGCCTTGCGCTCGAAGTGGCAACTTTGGGCTCTTTTGGAGCTTTTCCTGGCTTGTTTTCATGCGTTCTTCCGACGTCAGCAATACAGTGTGCCCCTCCACTACCCATTCCTAGTGGAAACTGAAACACATTTTTTATCGTGAACACTGCCTTTAACTGATGCCTTCTTCACGGAGAAGTACCCTCATTATGGCGGTTAGGTTTTGTCAGACCAGTTTTCAAGAAAGGCAGCAGAACAGATTTCAGGAATTATAGGCCTATATGTCTCACTTCTTCAACTAGTAAAGTTTTGGAAAGAATTGTTTGCAAACAACTCTACTCTTATCTACACACCAACTCTCTTTTCACTGACGCTCAGCACGGTTTTTTGTCCAAGAAGTCCACAGCAACTGCATTGATGTCCACCATTCCTGCTTGGCAAAAAACACTTGACTCAGACGGCTACGTAAGCGCATGCTACGTAGACTACACAAAAGCTTTTGACTCTATCCCTCTTGATCTTCTCTACTCAAAGCTACGAGCATATGGACTAAAAGGTTGCCTGTTGGAGTTCTTGCAGTCATTCCTAAATAATCGTACCCAGAAGGTTCTGGTTAACGGCGCCTTTTCTGACAGCTACCCCACACCTAGCGGTGTCCCTCAAGGTACTTGTATTGGGCCATTGATGTTTTTACTCTATATTAATGACATGCCCAACTGCCTTCCCCCGAATGTACAATGCTCAATCTATGCAGATGATTCTAAACTGTTCACAATCAATAACGTCACTGCTCTTCAGCAAGCATTGAACGCATTGCTATCCTGGTCCACAAAATGGAAGCTGGATATATCGCTTGATAAAACTTCGGTGATGTATATTGGCCGCAGGCACCCTCAAAATTGCATTTTTCATCTGGGTAGTCACCAGCTTATAGTTTCCGATTCTGTTCGAGACCTTGGAATTCAGTACTCCAATCGCCTTTCTTTTGAGGAGTATATCGATAAGGTCATAAGAATAGCTCACGCCAAATCGAATCACATATTCCGAGCTTTCAGATCCAGCGACCCAAGAGTACTTTTCAGACTTTTTGAAACTTACGTTAGGCCGATTCTAGAATATTGCACTCCATTATGGTCACCATCACAAAAGCAATACATTGACAAAATCGAAAACGTCCAAAACAGGTTCACAAAGCAGATATTTGCCAGAAATGGTCTGTTCCGTCTCAGCTATCGAGAGCGTTTGTCTCGCCTTCGCTGCAATTCATTGCAGCTTAGGCGAGTCATTTGCGATCAAAAATTCCTTTTTAAGATCATTATGGGTTATGTAGACATCAACAAAACTGAGATCATATCTTTTTCAAGGTTTAATGAAAGAACTAGAGGTCATCAATTCAGAATTTACACTGGAATTGTTCATACACAGCAATGTCTTGAGTCCTTTTTGGTGCGTTCGGCAAAAGTTTGGAACGATTTGCCACCTGAACTAGTTTTGTCATCAACGCCGGAAAGTTTCAGTAATGGACTCGAAGCTTATCTCAAGAGGATGGGTTTCTTTTAATTTTGAGTTTTGCTTCCACGCTCTTTTAACTCTACTTCTTTTCAGATTCAATTCCTGCCTTTTGTAATTCTATATATCATTACTTGAAACTGTAAATGTCATCCTTTTCACTATTACTTACTATGATTTCACCTAGGTACTGCTTTTCTCTACAATATCAGTTTGCTTAAGCCTTTCTGGCAGCAACTTTGACTAATCACCTCACAAGACAATGTTGTTTTTTTTCTGATCCTCCCTATGCTGTACAGGGATCTACCTCCTCGTTGGTGTACGGTGGAAGCGTTCACAGACCCTGTAGGGTTGCCTGGCAAGCCTTGGTGTGAACGACGAACAGATCCAAACTGTCTCCCCCCTAGAATGTCAGCGTCAAGCCAGCGCTGAAGCGTTCATGGGGCTCATCCCACGCCCTTGCCCGGCTAAGGATGAGATCTAGGAGACGAATGCCTTTACGCATCGACATCCAATCAGCTGCCCCAGTCCTCCGCACACCGCGCCCAGCCGTCTGCGACGTCGGAAGGTATGGCAACCGGTGAGGGGCGATCAAATCTCGGAGTACGCAGGACGTTTTATGGAAACGGACAAACTGGACCGGACAAACACAGGCATCACGACTGTGTACGATTTTGCTCTTTCAACGCCCGAACTCTTTCAACTGAAGCGGATCAGGACGTCTTTTTGAAAGCTGCGGATCGAATACTTTACGATGTTATAGCAGTACAGGAGACAAAGACGAACAAAGATTCCGTGCAGAAATTGAAAGATGGAAGATTGTTGATTCTCGGAAAAAAAGTGGAGGGACGGAATGTTGGCGGTGTTGGCTTCTTACTCAACAGCACCATGGCACACACTATGGATTCGCACTTCATCTTCTCCCCGCGCCTGGCCGTTTTACGACTCAAGCCCAAAGGACACCCAGCAATCTCTATCATAGACGCATATGCACCAACAACAGCTGCTGCGGATGGTGAACTCGATGAGTTCTACGATTATCTCGAGGATGTAGCAGCTAAAAAAAAGAAGCTTTCACAAGATTTGCCTGGGCGACTTCAATGCTGTCTTCGGAAGAGCAATAGATAGAGAATGAAGAATTGGACCGCATGGAGGCATCACCAGGAACGATATTGGTACTCGTCTGGCAGACTTTTCGGGTAGCGCAGGTCTGTTTCACGAGAATTGGTTTTACAAGAAGCCCGAAAGTCGAAGATGGATCGGAAGTCACCAAAACGGAACGACGTCGAATGAGATTGACCATTTTTCGTCAATCGGTAATAGGCCCTCGTAAACGTCGGCACTGTTCCATAATTCGTTACTGGCTCCGACCACAGACTGCTTCGTGCAAAGCTTTGACTAAAAAATGACTTCACGCGGAAGCACCTTTGTCATAGATTCTGCAGCAAAGTCCGAACCGTGGATTCAGAAGTGATGCAGCGCAGTGTAGCCGATACGCAATGGAATGTTTTTGATGTTCCTACAGACGATTACGAGGACCTGTGTCGCAAGATAAAGGACGACGAAAAAAAATTCATTGGTTGGAGCAGTGGAACCAATTGAGAGGCTGCGCAAGGACACTAAACTGTTGCTGGAAAAACGCCGCCTGGTACATCTCGATCCAAACACCAGTCACTTGGAACGTGTTACGATCAGCAAAGTTTGCAGAGCTGAGGTATCGAGCGATTTGAAGCAATATCGAGCGCGGAAGTTGTTGGACACCGTGAACCAGAGGAAAAGCATCAGGTTTTGTCGGAGAGAGCTGTCAGATCGCAGAGAACAAGTGTCAGCACTTCGGGATTCCTCGGGTTGCATTTGCACGTCCCGCACTGGTATGGAAAAAATTGTGGTGGATTTCTAAAGCACTCTCTTCAACTCAACACTGTCCGTGCCGCGTAGCCCACTACCTGCAATAGCAGATGACCCGACTCCAATCCTTGAGAGTGAAGTTGCTTTTGCTGTCAAAGGGATGAAGGAAAACACAGCTACTGGACCAGATGGCATTACAACCGAGTCCCTCAGAGCGGGTGGTTCACCTTTATGGAAAGTTCTTGCGGAACACTTCTCCAGATACCTCGCGCAAGGATTGGTTCCCGCGCAGTGGAAATCGTCAAGAACGATACTTCTATTCAAAAAGGGTGATCGGGATGACATCGACAACTACAGGCCAATCGCTCTACTCTCAGTGCCGTACAAGGTCTTTACGAAGATTCTGCTGAACAGGATAGAGAAGGCTCTGGACGACTTCCAGCCCAGAGAACAGGCAGGCTTCCGTAAGGGTTACTGCTGTCTTGATCACATTCAGGCGCTATCGCAAGTCATTGAACGGACAAGGGAGTACCATCTACCTCTAGCGCTCGTCTTCGTGGACTATACCAAGGCATTCGAATCGGTTGAAGTCCCGGCTGTTCTTAACGCTCTCATCCACGCTGGTGTTGACGCCCAGTACATCAGAATATTGGAAGAATGCAACAACGGAAGCAACACCATTATTCAACTATTCGAGAGGAAACTGAAGGTGTCGATTGGAAAGGGTGTCAGACAGGGAGATACCATCTCGCCGAAGCTGTTCACGACCGCGTTACAAGACGTGATGCGCCACATCGACTGGGACGGCAAAAGTATCCTCATAGACGGGTGCAGACTATCCAACTTGCGCTTCGCTGACGACATTGTGCTGTTGGGTTCGTCTTCCGCAGAAGTCGAAGGAATGCTTAACGAACTGGACGCTGCAGGAAAAGCGATCGGCCTTACAGTGAATCTGAGGAAAACCCAAGTGATGCGCAACCAGTGGTGTGACGACAGTCCCATTCGTCTCTCTGGCACTCTCCCCTACCCACTACGAAGAGCTACGTCTATCTCGGAAGAGAGGTGAACATGCAAAACGACTTGTCTACGGAGATCGGACGGAGACGACGAGCGGCCTGGTCTGCACTTGGATCGATAGTGGAAGTGACAGACAAGTTGCGGGATGTGAAGACACGAGCACGTTTGTTCGACACCACGGTGCTACCTGCGTTGTGCTATGGAACCGAGACATGGGCGGAAACGAAGGCGACCACACAGGCCATAAGGACAGCTCACAGGGCCTTGGAACGCAGACTACTGAAGACTAATCGTCGTGCCCAGCGAGCTGGTGGCCTACGCAGTGCTGATCTTTGAAAGCAGTCGCAGTTAATGAACCCTCTTCTGTTCATGGCCCAGTCTAAACACCGATGGGCAGGACACGTGTTGCGCCGCATGGATGACCGATGGAGCCTCCGTACAACAGTCTGGTTACCACGTGATTGCCACCGGCCTCTAGGCCGTCCTCCCACAAGATGGAACTCTGTATTTTCAGGCAGAGTCAAGACGTTCTGCACCGAGCGAGGGCTTCCTGAAAATCACCATCACTGGATGTCCCTTGCTCGGGATCGGTCGAGCTGGTTAAGATGTGGTCCACACGGCGGCGACGCGCAGTGAAGATGGATCATCAAGGTATCAAGGTAAGGTAAGGATCCTCCCTATACCTCACCTTCTGTTTTATTCCTCACTAATGGTTGTATCTGTAATTACTTATATCTAAATAATACTTTTCCACTGCTTTCTCCGCTTCCTAACCCAGGAGTCACGTGGGCCTCGGTGGTGTTGGCGGGCCTACGAAGTTGGTACCCGGAACCGCTTAGTACCTCATTCGGTTTGCAGTGTTGGCCTCCCACTGCCCTTCGCCACCATACGTTCCCACTCCGTCCGCCATGTTTTATCTTTACTAATCTGTTTAATATCATAATTGCGATTAATCCTAAACCTTCGTCCTAATCTTTCTTTTCTTTGTATTGACTGTAAGGTCATGATTACATTGCTCCATAACATCGGTACGTCTCATTCAACTTGAATTACTGTATTGTTTCGACTTTATGTTACCGATAAACCTATTATTTAAAAAAAAGGTTACGAATACTAACCCATGTATGCATGCATTGTGAAAACTGAGAAAAAATCGAATTAGACTCGAAATGGAATAAAGTGTGAGTGAGTAACAGGAAAGGAGCAGGAACAGGGGAGGAGAAGCAAGAGGAAGAGTGTACAATACGTCTGGCAGCCTCGCTTGCGCCCACTATGGCCTACTGGGTAGATATGCGCTATCTATATTATAGCGAAGATCGCACATTCAGTCGACGTCATTTCTCACTAACAAGGAAATCATAACTGGACAAAGATTGAACGGGAAGATGTAATACTATATCTGAGATTGTTCAAGTGTGTCATTACAAACAAGCCTGTGTATCTCGCCTCTAGCCCTTGACCTCAAAGATTCATGACAGTGGAACGATAGGTTATTGTAGGCATAATGCCTTTTAGCTATCGTCGATCACTGGTGGAGAGATAGCCGCCTCGCAGCGATTTAACGTGATATCACTTGATCGATGTTCATGACTATCATTACCTCCTCGCTTGCGTGCGTGCCACGTGTGTTCGTCGCGACAATCTCTCAACCAGTGATCGATCATGCCTTAATTAAACTCTCGGAAATTCCTTCTAAATAAAGCTAAAAACGGATATCTAACTTGTGTCAGCGCCCCTGATAACCCCCTGTTGGACAAAACATTCTCACCCGTTGAGCCCTGCACTTGTCATACTTACATTGTAATTGAGAACTGACGACGTACATCTAATTCGTAATGTATGTGTGGTCGACAGTACATTACAGGTTGCGCGCCACTACCTAGCAGAGCGCGCGCCACTACCCAACAAGCTTGCGCGCAACCACCTATGAAGCTTACGCGCCACGAAGTAACAAGCTCGTTGAAGAAATCAGTGAGCTTGCGACGAAGTAGCGCGCAAGGTGTTCAAAACCTTCTGAGAAGAAGCATCTCCAAACCATGCACGAACCCCCGCCATGCTTCACAGTAGGACACTGGTACCTAATATCGAAGCGTTTGCCCCTAGGACGGCGAATTCACTTTATTTCATCAGTTCCAAACAGCAGAAACTTGCTTTCGTCACTCCACAGCACGTCGCTCCACTGTCCCCTACTCCACTTTTGGGTGCGCCTCGGCCCATTCCACGCGTGCTTTTCTATTCGTTTCCGATATGAGTGGTTTCTCAACAGGTCGCCTTTCATGAAATCTAATAGCTACTAGGCGACGTCTGACTGTCCGCGCGGAGGAAAGGGATAATTCTCGCAGAATGTCCGTTAAAGTAAAGCTTGGATTGCTACGCGGAACCCTCAAGATGTTTCTGTAGAAAAGAGAGTCGATCACACGTGATCTCTCGAGACTCTTTTCCTTCATCATGCCTCCTCGAGTTCGGAAACTCATCGAGTTGAAGAATCTCTGTTACAATTGATACAGCAACATTGAACTGACTCACAAGCTGTCTGGGCGTCCGGTCTTGCTGTCTTCCATTTATAATCCCAGCTAGGAGATCCTCATTGAGATTTCGGGCTCCAAGTGTTTTTGACATAGTCTAAATAGGCAGTGTATACAATGAAAACAACGGAACCATACTTTCAAAACACAACTCATCCTGGCAGTCTTAAAACTGAAGGTTGTTTTATGTAGCAAATGTGATAAAATCGATAAAGGGGGCGCAAAAGCCTGCCACGTAGACTGCTCGACAATCTAGGGTGGAAAGGATGCAAGTGCGGCCCTCATGTCGTGAACAAAGTTTCATGACGATTGAGCTAATTTAGAGAGGTATGGGCAAAAAAACAAAATACGATATCTTTTTGTCCAGTACACCATCTATCGAAGAAATCCGGAAATCTCGAAAGTAGTGTTTTGCCCTCAAACTGTTTTCCCGCTGGGATGGTTTGAGAGAATCAAGCCGAAAAAAATTGGCAAATCAGCAAATCAATCTAAGATTCGTGATCATTGCCTCCAAAAAAACCTTTTGGGAGAATTTAAGGTAAAATCTGGAACATTTTTCTGAAACGCTTTCAGAATCCCTAATTGATATAAGTAACCGCTCAACCAAAACCTCGTACTGGTCTAAAACGCTATCACTCAGCGCAAAGTTCGGAAAATGTGCTTTCACCCAAACTTTGCTCACGGTGTTTGCTTTGGGCGCTAAACACGATTATGAGGTCCATTTCCAGATTTCCGAAAGTATACTAGCGTTTTGGAAGGTTCAGAAAGCACAACAAACGACCGATTTGAGTTTATGAATTCTCGGAACCAGCCGCTCGGGACGGGGTACTGCGCAGTTTTACTATAGATGCCCAAGAGATACTAACAATACAACTCGTTTCCGCAGATCCGACATACTATTTGTACACTTTCTTCGTCAGCTGGAGTCCTCGAACCCTCTACTAAAGGAAAGCAAGAGCAAGTTCTCAGAAGTTTTTGAACAATTTGAGAACGACATAAAACACCGCAAGCAAATGTAAAACAATATATCTTCTCGTGGACAACGTTCGGTTCAATTACTTAATTCAAACGTTAGTTGTTGGTGGCTGCAACAGCGCACGGACAATTAACGTGCGACGAAAATCGAAAATGTGCCGCGGATACGGGCACGAACAAGTAATCAGCAGTAAATTTTGGGAACGGGCATATTGTGAACTACATTGGAATCCGCGAAAAAAAACAATGAACAAGTTACACTGGGCATTAAATCGGCCTGATGTACGGATCACTTACAAACAGCATATTGAACAAATGCTCCCCTAACTTTGGAACACACTTGTTACGTACAAGAAGGCGGATTAATTGAGCCCTAGATTGCATGAATCGAGAGCGCGATGTTGATGATGCCTCCGCTGCTCCATTTTCTTCATCTTTTCTATTTTTGCTTTCTATCTCCACTATCTCAAGTGTTCTGCCTGATTCTCCAGGCCCTCTTTCCACTTATACCCCCACGTCGCATGCATATTTCATTGCATTGCGATCAGTTGGAAATCCTGGTCAATAAATTATCAGAATCATTTATCTCAATAGTCTGCAATTATTAGTAATCACTATCCGCTAAATAATATTGCTGTACAATTGACAATACGCACAAGCGCGCGAAGGAAAGAGTAAGTTTGGCTCCGAAACATAGGATGTGCGATCCAGGCAAGCAAGGCATCAAGGCTGACTGAAATCCTGACTGGATTGAATTTGACGCAAATAGCATGATCCGTCATGAAAGTGCAAATCCTGCGTCTACAGAAATGCCTTTATATTTTGCGCAGAGGGCTAGTTGGTAATATGGATCACTCGTCACGTGCCACTCAGCCAATCTCATGAAAACTGCCTTCTTATTGGACGAACAGCCCATGATTCTTGTCCTGGCAGTTGGCCAGGACCACCCGGTCGCCTCGCTCCTAGTAGGGGAAGGGGGGGGGGGGTTGGCGGGGCTTATGTATAAGTCAGTCTGAACTCGGTCTGATGGCACGAGGCAACGTCCCGTGTTGTTTCTCTGTGTTGATAAAGATTCCTGAATCACTTTGCATTTTTACCGCGGATAACACACCCGAAGAGCCTCTTCACACTTTTGGTGCATAAGTGGTTCAGTGGTAGAATGCTCGCCTGCCACGCGGGCGGCGCGGGTTCGTTTCCCCGCCAATGCACCAAAAATGTGGTGAGGCTCTTCGGGTACGTTATGCTAAGAATGTAAGGTGGTTCAGGAATGTTTATTAAGACAGATAAGCAGCACGGGACGCTGCCTTGTTCCATCAGACCATGTTCAGACTGACTGATACACAAGCCCCGCCCCCGTCCTGTAGGCCAGGCGACCGGGTGATCCTGGCCAACTGCTAGGGTGATTCTCGCTTAACCCTATGTTTCCTGAAACTCGCTCTCCAACCTCTTGAGTCTTCTCCGTCGTCTCAAACCATGATTCCGCTCAGCTATGATTTCGCTATTTGTATTACATGCCTTATTGATTGTTGCTTTTCAGGATAAATCTTAGACGTCGGGTTCGTGAAAACGGTGACCAGCCTCTTGAGGAGCAGCCTGAGCGGCCTACTGATGTCCATGAGGATTCTGTCGAGGAGGATGATGTTGACGGAGCGGAGATGAATGACGACAACGAAGGCCAACTATGTCTTGAAGGGCAACGACAACATGAGGTGAGAAACACAAGCCATTTTGAACAGTTCAAGTTCTTCATCGAAAACTACCGTATTTTCTCTTTTTGAATACATGTACTTCTTATACTCAGGCCCCTGTTTTACAAGTACTTCTATTAGAGGTGTACTTCAGAAAGAGGCTGGACTTCTAATTTTCAGCCCTCAATCTTTGGTGTACTTCTATCAGAGGTGTACTTCTAATAGAAAGTGTACTTTTATTATTCGGTGCCAATTTTTGAATTTCCAGTGGTAGGCTGTTTGCATTTCTGGCATAGATTTCCAGTGTAATACCGAAAACTTGTATGTAGTGAAACTTCAGACCGGAACCACAAAAACCTAGCCACTTGGGCTCAACCAAATTGAGATTTCCACAATCACTGATTTCTTATTTCCAAACCCTTTATTCACACCCGTAAATTTCTTCCAAAAACTGTATAAGTTCAGTAACGCTTCTGTTGACACGTGCTTAATAAGGAAAAGAGAGACCGATGGGAATCAACTTATTACAATGGAATTGATCGCCCTTCGAGCCCTCCAGAGCGATTGAAAAACTTCAATCGCTCTCAAACGACTTTACAACAGCTCTTTCAGAGGCGAGTTCTTTGCGTCCACAATCCAATGTATGTTAAGCCTACCATTGGTGGTTCCTGATTTCCTTGTCGTAGAAACAATTTCTCTACATGAATGATCCATCTTCGTAACGCTAGGGAACCTTGGCCTTTCAATGAACGTTAAAGGCAAGGTCCGGTCAAATTTTGGTACTACCGAAGTTCGGGTTAAATAGATTGGGCTGGCCTAGTTGAACGTCGTCTGAACGTTTCACAAACCCTGAGTCCATGCTTCTAGAGAAAACAGCCTCAAAGTCTAGAATTACGGTATTGCCAGAATGGCCGATATTTACACTGCAGTTTTGAAGAATGCGTGGACGATGGCTGAAACATGGACGATGGACACACCTTTCTGACTTTTCTGACACAGCGGTTGACGGAAGTGACTGTATTAACTTGAAGAAGACCGGTTTTTACGCAGTTTTGTCATGTTCCCTGGGAACTCCTCAAAATCGAAATTCTGACCGGACCCTGCCTTTAAAGTCAACGTCTTGGGCCAAAACAAGCCAACTTTGAATCACTAAAACCCAATCAAATCAGAATTTTTGTATAGTATCTGAATGAACTCCATTCATTCTCCGAGAGTAACATCAATATCAAGTTCCAGCTTTAAGTTTTTTCCTAGTCATTTGAAGTTCGTTTAAGTTCCATCGGAAGCTCTTCCATACAAGCAATTTTGACCGAGAAAAAGGCTACCGATAGTTTTTTTGCGAATATTCAAACCTCACAATATTGAAATAACTTCTCGTGCAAACTGGTCTCTCAAATGCCACATTGCCAAGCACTTAAGTACCCGAGTACCGGAGGCTTTATCCGGAACGAGGTGTACTTCTAAAAGAGGTGTATCAAATAGAGGGTGCACTTCTAATACTCAGACCTCTATTTTATATGTACTTCAAATAGAGGTGTATTTCAAATAGAGGGTGTACTTCTAATACTCAGCCATCCCTTTTAGGTGTACTTCTATTAGAGATGTACTTCTATTAGAGGAAATACGGTATGTGTGTCACATGTTTCGTTTTTTTAAATTCTTTTACTTGTATGGGAATGAATTGATTCAGGTCCTGTGAAGTGGAATTTGACGACATGGGGGAGCGGCGAAGCGACGTCATCTTTGGAATGGTACAGCGTTCGAGGAAGACGATGTCGAGCTCACCACCGCGCAGCAATGATCTCAGGAATACCTGATCGTGCTGATCTCTTATGAACAGTTGTCAATCTACCGGTTTTTGGTTCTTTGGATCCACCTTTTTCCGGTTCTACTCCGTATCTAACATATGCGGATGAAGTTGTTGAATAAATTTGTTACAACATTTGTATACGAGCATGAGAGATTGCTGTGAATGTCGTTCATAGAGTACGATGGACGGCACTTTGATAGTTGTTCATGGCATAATGGATATTGTTCTCCCCACTTACACATTTTAAACCCCACGGCTTTCGAATTTTCTTGTCAAATTGTCTGATGACGTTGAGGACAATTTCAAAAGAAAATTCGTCAACCCGGGTGCTGGTAATGCGTAAGTGGAGGGAAATATGTCTATCACGCCATCAACAACTATCAAACTTGGTATCAACAATTGTAAAACGACATGTGGAAACCACGGCTTTAATTGTTGGTGAGGTAATGGGAAAATAGTTCTTGAACGTCATGAATATGTTTCCGACAAGTGTTTCAATGGCAGATTTAAAAACTGGGGCCGTGCACGTTGCGTCGGCTTGCGGCGCGGTCAATTTTTGCTTGCTGCGAAATATATCGCTGACCTGAATGTTTCCCATTCCATTGTTTGTCTATTTTAGTTATTTCTTCCCAATATTGAAGAATTCGAACTTGTATTCCAAAAGGGAAATGTGTGGTCTGATCCACCCCTCTATGGTTGAGTAAGTTATCAAATGAGGGTTGGGAGCGGGGATTGAAGGCCACTCATTTTCTAACAAGCACGCTCTGTATGGAGCGCACCACACGGCGCACACTCCACATGAAGCGCTACTCAGTTTCTATCACGCATCGCACGCTCTACAATACCCACCCTGGAACTTCGCAAAAAGGGAGTTTTTTGCGCGCCTCTGGAATAACTCTGTGAAATTTCGGGTTTTGAAGGTAGGAAAGATATTGCTGGAGTCGCTTCATTAACGTCTACAAGATGGTGTTAGGAACTCCTTAATACTTAAATTATACCTTTATTATAGGTATGTTCCTCTTTCCATTACACATTTTCCCTCGTCAGGACGATCGGTTGGCACCTTCTTTTTTTCAAGCAACATGCCTATATTTAAGGTATAAATTAAGAAATCAATGGAATTTTGACACGATCTAGTAGATTTTGATGGAACGATTCTAGAAATGTCTTTCTCATCCCCGAAAACCCAGATCTGACAGAGGTATATCGAAGGGGCGCGAAAATCGCTAAAACGCGTTTTTCTCGCTGATTTGCTGATTTCGAGGGTGGGTATTGTACATAAAGCGCTACTGACTTTCTAGTACGCGACACACGCCCATTTTGCACAACATCCTGCTGACGCCATCTGACTGTTCACCCACGTTCCATGAAGTCCCGACGTCGTCATCTGAAGCTCTGCCTACTTCCGATGACTTGCTGCTGACGTCATCTGAAGCTGTGGCCATTTTCCACAAAGTTTTGACCGCGTCATCTGAAGCCCCACCCACTTTCCACGACGCCATGATGACGTCATATGGAGCCCCAACCACTTGTCACGAGGCTGTTCCTACGGCTTCTGGAGCCCTGCGTGCTTTCCACGACGTCCTTCTGACGTCATTAGAAGGTCTATTTTATTTTTTTCTGGGACCTCCGGTGTAGGTTTTCATTGTGGTCAAGTAATGTTTTGAACATTTTTAACGTAGTGCAAAATCAACGTGTTAACGCATTAACGGATTAACGCGGTTTTTTCTCGAAAATTAACGGCTAACGCTTAACTAAAAAAATATTTTCCATTAACGCACACCCCTGGTACCCACACTTTCGTTACTCATTGCGTTCTTTGAAGAAATTCTGGCGGCAAACATTGTGATCAAGTGGGGTTGAAGATTCTTTATCGATTTCTGTGCTTTTCATTAATTTTCAAGAAAATCGATAATCGATTGATTTTTAAGAAGGGTTGGTAAAATGTGTACAGACCGATAGGAATTTTTAAGGGCACATATGCTTCGATTGACGATGTCTGGGAAAAGAAGAAAGGAGGCGAATGCAGTCATCTTGAACACCGTCCTGGCCCGAAGTTTAGCTGCTGCATCTTGCTTTCTCGTTCTCTCAAAGGCAGTGGTCACGGTGAAAAACGTTATTGAAAAAAAAAACTACAAAAACCAGCCTAGATCAAAAACAGCTCAAAAACTATGAAGGTAGCGCGGTGAAGAACGGGCTAGAATTAGAGTTATTAAGACCCTAAATTTCCAGTTCGTGCACGCGTGCAAGAAAGATCACAATCTCATGCCAAGCAGTCCAAAATCATCGACACTCAGAGGAAGAAATAAATGCAAATTTACCTAATAAAACAGTTGAACAATGAAAGCAAGCTCTTCAGTCAATGTTTTCAACTAGATGTGCACATAAATCCGGAGGTTCATTGATTGAAATTCGATTTCAAACCAGCTGATGTTCTTGATGTTAGAGATCATCGATGTGGGGTATGCTCGTCCACCATCAAAAGACAAGAAAGTTCAGGCTTCAAACTGGGCCCAGAACAGCGTTTTTTTTGCGATTTTTTCTTATAGGTTCTTCTACTCTAAACCCAGACAAGGGTTTAGAGAGGAAAAGAAGACGAGCTTATTTGTGCGCGACCTCTGCCTTTAATAGCGAGTCCAAGACTTCATGGCATCGTTCGGGCAGAGAACCACTTTCCATTTCTCAGGCTCATTGTGATGAATGATCCCGGTAGACCTCACCGGTAAACTTTGGCGTCTCAAAAACGCAGGGTAATATACTCAGAGGATCGCGGGGTCGTAATGGAGCACAATAGGCTTTCACCTCGACGAGGATAGCGAGGGCAGCACGAGGGGAAGAGCTGCTGCTCGAGCAGCACTGGCTGCCTTTGTGCCGCTCTTAGCGGCACGTGCTGCCCTCGTCCTGCATTTGTCGCCTCAGCTACTGCTCTTTTTGTGACAATCGTGGTGTGGTAACATTGCTCAAAGTGATCCATTTGGATAGCTACGAGCATATTTACATTCAGCACAGGGGGTTTTTTGTCTCGAGCATGCACATATAGACCTCTGATTAGTCATATGTCAATTCAATGATTCTCTTTTCTCCCCCCAAACAAGGTGTATGAAATTAAAGCAATCGCTTGATCTTTATCTCAGACGATCGTGGGCTGTCAAGGAATACAACTAGCTCTCACTTCTACTAGAATAGCGAGAGCAGCACAAGGGGACGAGTCGCTGCTCGAGGAGCACGTGCTGCCTTTGTGCCGCTCTTAGCAGCACGTGCTGCTCTCGTCCTTCATTTGTCGCCTCAGCTGCGAGAGGTCGCGCTCTGATAAAAGTGAGCTCTCCACGCAATGCATTAGCCGCCACCGCGCGTTTATCCGGATATTGAGTCATAGAAGGGCGACCAGTTGGAGATGAAATGGAAGTGTGGCACTTTTATGGAAGATGCACATTTTCGTTGGAACGAGTCTTCAAAAAAACTTTTGCTATTTTACTAGTCATCAAATCAAACGTCGTTTCACTCTGAAGAAAATGTAAATTTAAAATGGCACTATCGAGAAAAGTAGTTCCTTGCGAGCAATTTGAACGGTTCAGCTCGGCTAAAAAACTTATGAATTGTTCTGGAAAAAGAGATGAGTCGTCATTCCCATCGGATGGTGGTTGTGTGAAACCAGCCAAAAATTCGAGAGGCATTCGGCTCTTCTATAAAGATTTATTTAGGGTGTTCTTCCAGATTTGCAACAATTTGCCTTTTTTAAATCTGGAAGGTGTAAGTCGGAAAATGTGAAAAATCTCCTTCTCACTTCTAAATGCGTTTCCATAAACCCAAACTTTACTCGCATTTTCCATAGAAAAATCAATTGTTTTGGTTTTGGACGAAGACGTCTATTTTTCAAATGCTAAGCGGCGATGGTTTGCCAAAAAATTTAGCGAAATGGAGAATGCCCTTTTTCACGAAAAGCACAATGCTCACAGAATTCGAAGCCGAAAAAACATTTTTCCAGTGAAATTAATCATTTGAGCTCTTCCGAAAAATGTTCACGACAATAATTTAGAAATAGGAAAATATGTTCAAGGAACTCAAAAACCGTTGTTTTTTGAAAGAGAAGAAATCACCGTTTACAGGAAGATCAATAAACGATGAATACTCTGATATTTGAATTCCGTTTAAAGGAAGTGTTCAAGATGAATCTGGTTCTCGAGGTTTCAGTCTGCAACACTAAGTTGGCAGATGCTGGAAAGGATAGGGTCGAAGAAAGCAACGACAAAGGGCCAGAAATCAATAAATATGGCTTTGAAGGTTATCCCGGTGCACCTGCCTATCCCGTTCCGCCTCCATTCGTACGAGCTTGTGGCGCCGCACACGTTTCGATGGCAAATTGCCAAGCAACTCTGCCGCGTCCAGCCTGCACGATTTGAGCGGATTTCGCGATTTGCGCGCGCTTGCGGAAATC
Organism: Aplectana chamaeleonis; assembly: GCA_029168955.1. Lineage (NCBI taxonomy): Eukaryota > Metazoa > Nematoda > Chromadorea > Rhabditida > Cosmocercidae > Aplectana > Aplectana chamaeleonis. The sequence goes on from JAPDOI010000010.1 coordinate 2,068,780, forward strand.
AGCATGGCCCATGATTCTCGTCCACGCCCTGAACGTTAGGAACCGTTATTTTAGCTTATTATAAACATTTTTCTTCGCTGTTTCTTCACTATTAGTTACCTCAGGACCCAAAAATCCCATTTTTGCGTCGAACTCGAGTGCGATATTGATCATGAACACTGCTTTTAACCCTGGACATTCCTCTAAGCAGTGCGAATTTCAGCGACTCAAGAATACTTTGAGGAGAACTTCATTCTTGAAGTGTGTGAATATAACTTTTTCTAAAAAGAAAGTCATAACTCTACACGTGGAAACTCGGAGAAAATTCGTTATGGGGTCCTCAAAACTAATCTCAGATTGAACAGTTTCACAAGTACTGCTGGTTCAGCATTCGCCTCCTTAAGATTAGGTCCGGATTATGTGCCCCGTTCTTTTCCTTCTTTCAAACGCTAAGCTACTAGTATTCTTCTTGAGTGGTAATTTTTCAGTTTGTTTTTCTGCTGTGTCATATTCAACGCCCGTTTTTTCACGTCTACCCTATGTAGCGTATTGAATAAATAAAAAAATAATTCGTCTTTAAAAACGAGGGAAACAGATTATCACGCCTAATTTAAAACTCTATAGTCACGAAACCGAGTGAAAATCAATTCCTGTTCAAGGAATAGAGAAATTCTGTGTCAGGAAATGATTTTTGAGATGCTCACATACACTATTGGCCGAGGCCTTTGTTGAACGGCCCTCGCAAACTCGTGCAAGATACGAGGCGACCTAGGGTGCGCATGAGACAGCCCGTAGTGCCAGCATCATTTTCTTCAATTGTGGCAAAGATCATTGGATATAAGCAACCATGAAAGACCCGTTAAAGTTATCAATGAGCCTCACTGGGGTCTTTGTTTTTGATTGGTCGACGCAGCGCTGCTGCTGAGCTCTACCCATCCCCTGCCGGAGAAGGTGTTATGAGAAGGAAAAGAAAGATTATGAATGAGGAGCAGCAATCGGGGCCACCATGAGGAGCAGCAGTTAGGGCCACAAGCAGGAGCAGCAGTTGGGGAGACGACTGGAGCAGTTGGGGCGACTGTAGCAGCACGTGAAGCCACTATACGAGCAGCAGTTGGGGCAGTGAGCGGAGCAAGAGAACACAATGTGCTGCCCTGGCCAGCAGTTGGGGGAACGAAAGAGGCTTACACCTCGACGAGTAACTGCGTTAGTAATCCCCTCGTGCTGCCTAACTAAGCCGCGAGCATCTGAGTAGTGGGAGGGGGTAAAGATGAGGATCCGCCACCACTTCTCTCCAGTCATCTAGCACAAGGAACAGAAGCGCCATGCCAGGAGCAAGAGATCCAGGGGTGGTAGCCATCGTGTATTCCAACCCCTGAATAGGCGGGGGAAAGGTAGAGACGCGGCTAGTGGGCTGTCGCTAGCCCCGTGTTACGTCCAAGGAGGAACCTCGCTCCTACTACGCTCCTCCGTGTCTCCTGCCTCTTCAGGGGTTGGAATCAGGGGTGTGCGGCAAAGGAATTCAAAATTTCGGCAAACGGCAACGGCAAACCCCAAAAATGGCCGGCAAACGGCAAACGGCAAAATCTGTTTTGTGCTATAATACACCAGCATTTGTTTAGTCATGAGGTATTCCATGCAGTATCTGCCAGTTACAATGTACCTGGCGTTTCCCTAGCCGTTACAGGAAGAAAGAGTCCCGTATATCAAAAGCTACTTTAAAGCCTCAGGTGATTAGAAACGCCAGTAGCGCTGATCTGTGTGTGATCTGTATAGGAGTCGCTATCAAGTTCGACGAGGCCGTTAGCCTATCCCTCATCGCAGATAATCAGATAATTCTGTTGATTCCCCTCCCCCCCCTAGTCAAAGCTTCCGTTCACATACGGGCTAGAGATTTAAAGATTGGCCGCCTTCTTGAGCAGTGCAAAGCCTGATTGACCTGCAAAGGATTTACTCTAAAAGGGGCTTGCGGTCAGCGTGACCCAGCATAGTCGATCCGGGGACGGTCGGCAAACCTTTAGCAAGCTTGTCGCCGTGGGAGTGTGCGCCGACCCAAAGACTGGCCGATACCGGTACGACAAGCTACAGGAGTGTAGTAGGACCAGTCTAGCTGTATGCAGTGCTCACGATAAAAGCAGCCATCAAAGTCTCATTGGAAAGCCAGAGCTCCAAGAGGCGCTTTGATCGAACACACAAAAATAGAGGCATTTAGTGACAGTTTGACTGTTACGACGCGCCGACGGAAAGCCGCTGCGCTCACGTCGTCGCTGGCTAGCCTGACTGCACATGGGTACTTCTCTTTATGTGTATTCGGTCTACAAGCCGGCAAGAGGCCTATTACGACAATAGTGTCGGCTAAAAGAGAGCAAGCATTGTTCAATTTCAAAAACGTCGGACAAGGTATATGCACGTTTCATCAGCTTTCTCTCACAATTAGTACCATCCGCCCACCAACCGACAATAAGTGGACTAATTCACACGAGTTCTCAACAAGTTTATATGTCTAAAAAAGACTGCTTTTTCGCTACAACTTTGATAACATTTGGTTTTGTAATCTTGGAACTTGCAGGAGTCGGTATGCTCTTGAACAGGGGTTTTCGCATTTCTGGCATTTCTAAGGGGCCAAGAATTTGATGAGTTAAAAAAGACACTAGGAGGCTCCAAACGACTTAGAATTTTAACAAACTCCTCTGATTACCTAGTCGAGTTATGTATTTTCAACAGTTTAGTTTTATTTCTTGTCTCGTGGGCGAGAACTAAAGAAAGCGAAAGAACATTGTTCCTTTTAATAATAGAATTAAAGGCAGGATTCGTTCAGTTGGGCTGAGCTTCAGGCATCCTCTCCTAGCTCTGGAGGATGTGAGATTGAAAAATTTGCTTGACAATGTGATCGTTTTACCGGTTAGAGTTCTCAAGGTCATGACCAAGTCAAACTCAACGCTTCTTGAGAGCAAAGTTGGGAGACCTAGCTGAACTCTTCTGTCTTTTTCCATTAGAGATATCAAGGTAGCTGAGGCCAGTCGTTTGAGTGCGGGTGAAATTGTTCTGTAGGCTTTCCAACGAATCAATGTCTTTACAGTGTCTGTTTAGCAGTGGGTACAATTACACATTACATGAGCTGGAACTAGTCAAAATAATATGTAGCAGCTTCGAATCGCTGCTTCGAACCAATACAGAAACTGCTGTGAGGGCAAATCCAATTGTTTTAACGCTATTTTGCCAAAATTTTTCCGTTTCAGACGAAAATTTCGGCAAACGGCAACGGCAACGGCAAACCCCAAAAAATGGACGCCAAACGGCAACGGTAATTGCCGCACACCTTTGGTTAGAATACACGATGACAACCACCCGAGATCCAAGATTGCAATGTACAGTGAAAGCTTTTTACTTTCAAGTGACTTTGGTACAAGAAAGGCAGAAGAAACCTTTTTACCTAGAAAGTTCAGACGTAAAACCACTTCCGACGTTCGGAAGAGCTCCGGACGTATTGCAGTGGACACACCGTGTTCGACGGAGAGGGCGGGAAATAAATTCTCTAGAAGGCTTTTGAGCCCTTTTATTTTTCGGAAGCTAGGGGTTTTGTGCGGCTTCCTCGCTATTATCGCTTAACTAAAGAGCTTGCCCACTCAAAAACAAAAAAAATGAGACACCGTTGTTTGCGCGTACGATGCCTTTCAGCTGTGATACGATTTGGAGTAGACACCAAATGCTTCAGAATGAGATCAGTTCTTCATGGGCACATGCAGGAAGGAGGAAAAATCCCCGAAGCCGACTCAGTTACAAGTTATACCGTGTAAAATTGAAAGCCCTTCAGGCTTTCGCTCACCATTTGCTTTCAAAATCATTGTATACTACGAAACGTTGTGCGTTTTGAGAGAGAGAGGTTTGATGAGAAAAACAGACTAAACGTGGTAAATATCGATGCGCTTATCTAGGCGCAGTAACATCAGAAAGTTTTGTCACCATATTTAAAGAGTACCCTGTATCTGGTGAGTCTATGCAATGAGTTACAGAAGCCAGTCAATGTTCATTGCAGTCTGGTACTAATTTATCAACCCCGCATGGATGATAGCAGATTTAGTTGCCCTCGGGCGGGAATCGGCCACTTCACTGTGTGCAGTGACGTTGTCCCTTGCGCCACTACGCTAAATGCTCCCTTACAACTGCATATTCATATCAATGTGGTCGACGCAAAAATTTTCTTCGACTTTACGTATTTTTCACCGTCTTCGTTTCCATGACTCTGCAGTCTCTATGGCTTCTCGCGGGCTGTGTGTCTCTATTTTTGTGTTTATGTATTCAAGAAAACACACCGAACTGACTAGCGATTCTTCATCGACTACACACTTTTTTCGAGTATCAATGTTCCTGCATTTCGAAGTGGTTATAGGTGACTTCAGTGTTTCCCTTGTTGTCACAGGAGGTTCTCTCGGAGAATGCAAACAAAATGGGGAAGATTAAAAGCAGAGAATGGTTAGCAAGAGTTCTAAAGAGCTCACTGAGCAATTTCTAGAATCTTCAGCAACAGCGGTGCGGTGCATGCATTTATTCAATCTGCCGCATTTTTTTTATAATTGACATTCACAATCCGGTGTAGTCATTCAACGAGGCGAGCTCATGTGTATCTGTTGACTAATACCGGATGTTTTGCTTGCAGATTTTTATGAACTGCCACCTGCATAGACATTCTCCCATTCACTTTTCAAATGCTTCGCTACGATGGCGTTTGATGCCTTTAGTCCGTGTGATTTAGTAAATCGTAGAGTGTGATCCGCTGTCTTCTTGGAATTCAAACGAAGTCGCTGCGGTATCTTGCTTTTTTCTCCAATGTTGCTGCAAGGGCAGCGATCGTAATGGAAAACGTTTCTGACATTTCCAGAGACAGAGAGACTAATGAAGGACAGTGAATGATGAATGAAGCCTTAGTCGTAAAAAACGAATGCCAGTTAGGCCTAACATACCAACATGAAATATTGCCCTTATGTAATCCGTGACTCGTTGCAAAGCTACATGTTTTCTATTGGAAAGGAATTTTTACAACAGCTCGCGCATTGATTTGCAAAGTGAATTAACAATTCTAAAGCTCTTTTTTGTTCTCTAAAAGGCCTTTAAATTTGCCTTTTCTGTTAACTCAGCTTTTCTTGACTGTTTATGCTTCGAAGTGGGGTGCTCTTATCCAGCCCACACCCCCCCCAATGGCTCACTCAATTTGGCTCTATAATTTATTAGGTTTTTCCTCCGATTTTGTTATATCTTAAAGGCAGTGTTCACGATGAAAATCGTTTTTCTGTTTTTCCGCCTATCTTGAAAACGGCCCCATGCTGATTCCAATGGTGTCTCTGAAATAATACAAGACCTTCTGTGAACGCAGGTATGGTCCCTCAAAGATTGAGCTATGGAAACATGGTGGACGAGTTGTCCGAGGCTTGTAACTTCCGTCTTTAGCAGCCGATCTATGCGAGCTGACCTGAGTAAAGAGAGAAGCTGAGAATGAAGGGAAGAACGGGGCTAATGATTGAAAATCATCGCTCATCTCACGATCTCGAGCATTCATTTGTTCACGTCGGTGGGCGTGTGATGCGCTTTTGGGGTTTCCAATGCGCTCGAAGTTGCAACTTCGGGCTCTTTTGGGGCTCTTCCTGGCTCATTTTCACGCGTTCTTTCGACGTTAACGTTACAGAGTGTCCCTCCACTACCCAATCCTAGTGGAATTTCAAAAACTTTTTTCATCGTGAACACTGCCTTTAACCACCGGTGGTGCCATTTCCCTACTTCCTAGTCCAGACAGCTCATCAACTGCTGACCACTGGTGAAGGGCGGTGGGTGAATGAAGACGCACCGCTCTCCACTTTTTTATACCTTACACTTTATCAATTGGTTATCATCAATTTTGTTTACGAGAGCCGGAAGAAAGGGGGGGGGAGGTGGACTGTATAACATTATTCTTCGAAGTGAAGTAAATGTTTGAAAGGGACAAATCAGCTATTTCGACCATTGTGTGCTCTCGCTTGCAAGGCCAAGCGTCTGCCAAAGTACTCCGGTACATCTGCTGAGTTCTTGGAGCGCATGCTGTGGACGACTCTACTGCAGAGAAATAGTTATAGAAGTTAGAGGCAGTATTTACGATGAATACCAAATTCGATTTCGAATCAAAAATTGAGATTTTTTTGGTCGCGGGTTAATGAATAAGGAAAAACAGCGAAGAAAAGCGCTCAGAATAAGCTAAAATATTTTAACGTACGTAAGCTTCAGGTCGCGGACGAGCTTGCGCGTCCTGCTGGTTTCAGCAAACACGCGCCAATGGCGAAATGTGCGCGAATCGATCAGGCTGGACGTGTCGGAGTTGCTTGGCGATTTTCCATCGAAAACGTCCGCGACGCCACATTCTCGTCAGAACGGGGTGCGGGGCGGGCTACGCAGGCGTACTGGGCTAACGGAATATTCACTTCGCGGCCGTTGTCATCTATTTCTGGCCCGTTTTCGTTGCTTTCTTCGACCCTGTCCCCTGCAGCATCTGCCAGCGTAGTGTTTGACACTGAAAACTCAAAAACGAGATTCATCGTAAACACTGCCTTTAAGAAGGGCGACCATTCCTTCAAGCGAGACCTTGACCCAAAGAAGGCCATTATCTGTCTCTGGTGTGTTTGGGAGGGTCTGGTGCTTTAGGAGCTTATCAAAAACATCTTGAAGGTATACAGAATTTTCCGTTTAGTCTAATTACCCTCTATAAAACGTCGTAATTCACATCATTCGAGGCGCGAGCGGCGCGCGCGACGCCTCGGCCTCTGTCAGCCCTACGCTCTCTCACTGTCTCTAACCTCCGCTCCGCACCAGCGCACGTAGGAACCAAGTGAATTTTGCCGTTTTATAGCCTGTACCTACTCCGTGTCACTGAGGCTATACAATAGGAAAGGAGTAATCGGCTAGAGCATGCCATGGCTTTATTACTAACAACAAGTCAGGCATCATGTTGCGAGAACGCAGAAGCCGCCATTCGGGAGCTTGGTCGAGAGGGACTTCAACATCAATCATATTTTTCGGATCTTTCGGCAACGGATCCTTTCTACTCGGCAGCTTTTTTGACATCGATGGAAGGTGAAGAACAGCAGAGATTAGAATTGTCTATTTTTTATCTTCTGTTTACTCTATTCCTGAGCTCAAGATGTAATCAAACTTCGGTATAATCGAAGAAGACGGTATGACTCTTTTGTCGAACATAGGTTAAAGGTCGGCTCTTGCGGGGTTTGTTCTTCGTGATCTTTGCGGAGGAATGGGAACAGAACGCAATGAAATTTGGCTGCGGTTTGATGCATATGTTTCGCGGAACCGATCGCAATGAAATATTTCATGGCAGTAGTTCCAGGCCTTTATTATGAATGGGAGGCACTGATTGATGGCGAATTTCACCAGAAATTCAGACCCGACCCTATACGAATTCTGTCTATTCGATTCACCTCTACAAAAGTACAACTGGACTAGTTTTCATTTCTTGATTTTTCCGAGTGCCCTTACAATGACGAGAAATCGACTCCTTAACAGCAACGCAACCCAGATCTGGAGCGCACAAAATCTAGACGGCAGCTGTCAGCAACCCGAGAAGGCCCTTCGATCCTGCAAATTTGTCGAAGTATTGCAAAAAAAAACAGGTAGAGCTACGTACTCGTTCATTCATCTTGGCTAGGATTCGAGAACGCTATTCATAGGCTACAAATGAGGTCATCACTAAAGATTGCGTGGTGTTTTCTCTGCGAACCCAACTGTAACCCGTGGCTTGACGTCGATGAATCCCAGCCTGATTCCTTTGCTTGATGTGTTTTGATCAACAGTAAAAACATTTTTTTACCAAAAGGCACGTTTTAAACTTTTTTTTATAAGAAAACTGTTGGTATTGATGGCTCCACTTCTTGAGTCTTTTTTTTTGTGAAATAATGCATACTGAATAAGATTACGGATCTAGACACAATTTTATGAATATCGGTGAGCAGTTGAACGTTCGCGAGATCTTCAGATTTTTACAGCGATTCTGATGCTCTCATATGAAATCGTACGTTATTTCGCTCACACTTCACCCAGGAGGAGGGGTTGATTCATGAGATATACTTAACCTGTGGTTGAAGTTCGAGATCCGGAAGTTTTTTCCGATTATCCGGATAAATATTCAAGATTTTAACCTGTTTTCGAACGTTCCATATATATTTCAATACATTTGTTCAGTTGCTATTTAGTTGCTGCATATTCTCAGACACTCGTAATTGTGTTCCAGGTGTTTCGGATGGAACAGAGGGTGTTCCGGAGAAAGCCGCCGACAAAGAAAGCGCCGAATAGTGATGTCTCGGGGTAAACGGCCAACGTTCCGGGGCAACGTATTCAGCTTTTATACGACAGTGGTCGGCGGAACACCACTGCGAATGTTTGTGTTCGAATGCCGTAGCCTGAAATTGACGAATAATGCTAACCGGACACCCACTTGGCGCGACGTGATTACGGACCCCGCACACAATCTCACGCCTAGTGGTATTTTTGGCACTGCAGTGCACTTTTCGTCGTTGCGAAGGATTTTAGAGTTATTCTTCTCAATCTGGGAAGAAGATTTTAAAATATAAGAATTGGAAACACTCGAATTAACAAGAACATTCACGTTTATAAACTTGTATCTATTTCTACTGTTGTAAATTTATTGATGATTTCTCTACGAGCTGGGCGAATAGTAGCACACTACATTAACAGTTCATGAAAATAAGCCAAATGAACGATGAATTACTTTTCCTACGAAAGAAATGATTAAACTGACTAGGGAAGTGTTTAGAGTGGTAAACGCATCTGCGAAAACGACCAGTATCGTTAGTATCTCTTCTGGCTCAATAGTAAAAATGAGCAGTATCCCGCCCCGAGCTGCAGGTTCGAAAAAGTTATGAGCATTTTTCAAGCTTCGCGAAAAGGCAAGGGTACCCTCTATAAGACGTCGTAATTCGCATCATTCGAGGCGCGAGCGGCGCGCGCGATGGATGCCTCAGTCTCCGTCTACCCTCCGCTCTCTCATTGTCCCTAACCTCCGCTTCGAACCAGCACGCGTAGGAACCAAGTGAATTTCGCCGTTTTGTAGCCTGTACCTACCCACCACACATTTTCTTGGGAGTTTCAAAAAATTTCGGATTTAGCCCAAAACTTGTATGGAGTGGTGGTAATCTAGGGTGGTGAACACGAATCTGGAGTCCATTCGTCGAGGTTTCGAGGCTTACTGTAGGTTACGGTAGGTAACATGTCATTTAGGGGGCAAAAACTACCTCAGTATTTTGAAAATCGACAAACCTACGTTAAATTCGTATTCTGCACACCGAATAACCCTCGTATACAAATTTTAAGTAAAATCTGAGATTTTGACCAAACCACCGTATACCCACCGTAATTTGCAGAAAATCGATAAACGGACTCCAGATTCGTACCGTAGCACTCGGGGAATCTCGAAAGTGGCGTTTTTCCCTCGAAAATTTCCCCGGTTGGGGAGCTTCGAACGGAATTAGCCGAAAACTTTGGAAAACCGACTAGTAAACCACAGATTCGTGATCAGCGCCCCAAAAAAACCCCTTGGGGAGTTATAAGTCCAAGTTTGGAACATTTCCCTAAAACGCTTCCAAAGCCCTCTAGTCGGTATAAATATGCGCCCAACCGAAAATCCGTACAAGTCCAAAACGCCTTCAGTCTGGACAAAGTATGGAAAATGCGACTTCTCCCAAATTTTGCTCAGGGAGGAGTTTTGGGCGCTGAACACATTCATAAGGTCCGTTTCCGAATTTTCGAAAGGATAATGCCCTTTTTGGAGGGTACAAAAAGCACAAAAAAACGACCTTCTTAGGCTTGTAACTCCTTGGAACCTGCAGATCGGGGCGGGATACTGTGCGGCCACTGAGATACTAACGATACTAGTCGTTTTGGAAGATGCGTTTACCGCTCTAAACTCCTCCCTTGTGAGCCATAGCAAAAAAGTGTATAAGCGTGAATGTTTTTTGCCAATTCGAGTGTTTCCGAACACTCACCAAGAAGACAAGCCAAATGAACGATGGATCACGTTTTCTACGTAACAAACGAAAGAATTGAGCCTCAAAAAAAGAAACAAAAACAACCAGGTTTTAGCATATGGATCATACGCACCGTTTAGAAACCATAACTTAGTAAAAAAGGGGCAAAATAAAATGATGAAATAGTATAAATAGGAAAAAAAATGTAAACATGAATGTTTTTTGTTAATTCGAGTGTTTCCAATTCTCATATTTGAAAATCTTCTTCCCAGATTGAGAAGAATAACCCTAAAATCCTCGGCAACGACGAAAACTGCATTACCACCTCTCCCAGTGCCAAAAATACCACTAGGCGTGAGATTGTGTGCGGGGTCCGTAATCACGTCGCGCCAAGTGGGTGTCTGGTTAGCATTATTCGAAATTGACCGAATTTTCGAAACTGGAAAACAGCTGTTTCGTTTCCTGAACACGCCCAGCATTCAAAGAATTTATTAATTAGAGTTTCGGAATGATTCGTGTTTTCAGAAAATCAAAAACCTTGAACTTTCGATTGAATCAACTATCCGTAAAGAACAAATGATTCAATTTCTCGTATGAATCGAATATTCCAAAAAGCCAAAAAAATGATACACCCCAATGAAACCATTATTCGAAAACCCAAATATTCGAATACTATTCAAATTATTCGATTCTGTCCAAGTCTACTGGACCATGAACCCCGCGTTCATTCACTCACAGTACCGGGGCTGTCGGCAGCTGGACACCCCTGCAGAAATGTACAACCGTCAAGTCCGATGTGTCCGCAGCAGTGGCCCACGTGCACCATACTATACGCGCATTTTTTAAAATACGAAGTCATTGGACAGGAAGTTGTTCTTTTCGCACAGAGAGTTTTTTACAACGAATCATTATGAATTACTCTTGTGTCAACGTATTAGGGAGGAAATGCTCAGATTACGACACATTTAACCTTGTAGTAAGCAAAGTGACTTTTTTTTATCCTGAAGCGTTCAATACAGAAATTTGAGGCGCAGAGCCATACAATGTAATCCATTTTTCAGACCTTGAAAATATTAGGGTGAAATGTCTTATATTTTGAAGTACCAATCTTCAATGAGGGCCGATCGTAGAAACCCGAATTGAACTGCGAATCAGGGGAAATCCAGATTGGACGGTGCAGTCTTCGGCTGCACCGTCCGGCAGGGGAGGAAAACCCCGGGTGTGGGCTAATTTTTACCCTAGCGATTCCGAGAGGTGGGAATCAGGGGAAATCCAGATTGGACGGTGCAGCCTTCGGCTGCACCGTCTGGCGGGGGAGGAAAACCCCGGGTGTGGGCTAATTTTTACCCTAGTGATTCCGAGAGGTGGGAGTCAGGGGGAATCCAGATCGGACGGTGCAGCCTTCGGCTGCACCGTCTGGCAGGGGAGGAAAACCCCGGGTATGGGCTAATTTTTACCCTAGCGATTCCGAGAGGTGCGAATCAGGGGGAATCCAGATTGGACGGTGCAGCCGAAGGCTGCACCGTCTGGCAGGGGAGGAAAACCCCGGGTATGGGCTAATTTTTACCCTAGCGATTCCGAGAGGTGCGAATCAGGGGGAATCCAGATTGGACGGTGCAGCCGAAGGCTGCACCGTCTGGCAGGGGAGGAAAACCCCGGGTGTGGGCTAATTTTTACCCTAGCGATTCCGAGAGGTGGGAATCAGGGGAAATCCAGATTGGACGGTGCAGCTTTGTACTTAATAACGGTTATAAACACTGAATAAAAAAACGTCCCTTCAGCTTTTCTATTCTTCCAGCCTTCAAGGCATGATCGATGTCATATTTTTGATGTTTCGCCGTTTCTTCCACTCTTCTATAGTCTTGTATCTTCTGCTTGGTGTAAATGATAAGGGTAAGAAATAGTGTTTCCATGACAAATTATCATAAATGATATTTCGATTATTCCCTGGCATCAAATCAGGATTTTGTCACCCTAATCACCACTGAGACCCCTAAAAACACTACTTTCCTTCGTAACCACGCAGAAGAAACAAAAAACAATAGAAGAGAAAGCAGGAAAAACGAGGAAAACACAAAAATGAAAAAAACCGGCGATCATCACTCGGCCTCAATTAAAAATTTTTACGCGTGAATGGCGCGTTTCGTTGTTGCCTGCAGACAGTGCTGCCTAGTTGACGGTTGTACGTTTCTGCAGGGGTGTCTATTTGGAAACAGCCCAGTACCGGGTCCTCAGATAATTTCTGGGCACGACGCCTCGGCGAAAAGGGTGTTTTCGGCAGAGCCTCGTCAATGGTTGGCGACGCCTCAACCACTTTCAGCGACGCCCTGGCAGAGAAGTTTCGAAATACGAAAACGGGTCGACGCCTCAGCGAAGAACGTGTTTTGTCGACGCCTCGCCCTTGTTTGGCGACGCCCCGTCAATGAACTCACGGCCCTTTAATTACCCAATATTGATGCAAATTTACACAGGTCTGAGTCTCCACGTCAGTGGCAACCATTGTTGAGTCGTCTGCAAGCAGTGGTGTTCTTTTCATCATTCCTCCGTTCATTCTAACGTATCTACAGCCTTAATAGTGCCAAATGAACCAGCACTCACCAACTGATTTTCTGAGCAGTCCGATTTTGTGGGTATCAGTTTGTATAATTTGCAGGCATGCAGTCATTTCTCTTATATGGCTGTAATTTACTTTTTGATTTTACGTTTTGCGAGAGCCACCACGGTTTTCCGAAGCAAGATCTGCAAAACGATGGCAACAAATTCATAATCTACATAAACGGTTTGACATTGTCCCAAAAGGTGAGTTAAAATTTCTTCTTTTAATGATCCTTTTGTATCGGTTTTTCTTTCTTGTAGATTCTAATGAAACCTGTGGGCATATATTTTCGAAACATCCTGAGGGCCGCTGACGGGGTTTTAGTAGGGGATGCTATTGAGCGCTGTCAAGGAATATTCGGTGTAGCTTACGCTTGTACCAAAAATGAACATTTAATTTCAGTGTTTATTATGTACCATTGTCCTGTCTTTCCTATATGAGCGATATCAATCGACCGTGCCGCATGTTTAGGTCAATGAGTGACGTCCGCCCCCTCCAAGGTATGGTACCATATGTGTTTTGGTATGGGAAAGGTTTACTGCGCCTTTTTAGGCATTTCAAATATTGCAGACCTTATCCTTTATGCATTGGTATCCCTGTCAATGGAAAGGAAATGTGATCATACTTTCTTAGTTGGGAAAGAAGGAGTATCACGTTGAGGAGATGTCCTTTTTCGCACGGAACGGTGAGTTAACCGACACTTTGAGATTACGTTCCATAAGAGATATGCAGAATGCAGTTTTTTGTAGAACTATCTCGATGTTTCGAATCGTTTCTTTTCTTGTTTGTGCGGCAAGAAAATCTAATTGCTCCCTTCTTACTGCTGCCGACGGAACAAACGTCCTATCCAAGGCGGGTTTTATCAAATTTTCTGTGTCATATTCTATTCAGATGTTTTGACCAGGTCAAATTGACATGTGGTATGAAGACAGTAACGTTTGTAACACTTGTTTGAGAACTCGGAGAAGAGTAGAGGTAGATGGAGGTTTTGCCTTCGCTGACATTAATTTTACTATTTCAGATAGACTACATGGCTAGATATATGTATTATATGTATAGATTCTGCACAAAGATCTGCTAGAATATTTCTCTCTATTCCATATTTGGAATTTTAACATATCAACGAGGTAGGTTTTCTCGAGTTGAACCATTTTTTGGCTACGATATACTTATTTTCTGTGTTTCAGGGCCTCTTCAATAATTTACGCGGTGGTGCTGTGGACTACATTGAAGGATCGTGATGAAAAATGAGACTGATGTGGATTTGAAGCCTTCTTCGTCGACTTCGCTCCTGCTGTCATCCTGGTCACTGGAAATTACCCTGATTATGGATACCAAGTGCATAAGAATTTTCTCCACAAAACAGCTTGATTTTCACACGTATGTACCATTGTATTGTGTGGAACTGCTGTTATAAAGTGTTATAAAATGAATAAATACTTGTGAAATCTTTGTTTTGGTGAAATAGGAAGGGATTAGGACTTGTATGAAAAATCTGAGCAAGTTTGCAGCTCAATGTAAGTTTCGGAGCAGAAATAGTAAGAACAGAAGGAAGGAGCGCACAGCGAAAACGGTGAAAAAACGTCTATCGTGCTCTAATAAGAACGCCGCTGTGGGCGCGACGCGCTCGACGAAAATTGTGAGGGTCAGTTAACGCGCTCCAAGGACAATCACTTTCAGCGACGCCTCGGCAAATGGTCGTCGACGGCTCCCGGGGGGGGTTCGGCCGCCGACCATTTGCCGAGGCGTCGTGCCCAGAAATTATCTGAGTCTTCTCAAAACTTCGCCGTCAATTACCACAGTGTATCCGTTGCCGACAATTACACCGTATCTGACGCCAACCTATAAATTGGGCGGCAATTTCTTGCATTGCAGAGGTTTTCTTTCTTGCTTCGTATACCATCGTATCCTACTGATGTTGTTCTTCCCAGACGATCATAAATTACCATAACCACAAACTTCTCAATGTAAATAAATTTGATAATATCCTTTTGATATGGGGTGGGTTACAAAAGAAATAGAGAGCTGAGTATGTTCATTCACACACCTTTTTCATATTCTCTAGGCTCAGCAATTAAAACTCGAACAGACTAGGAAGTCGGGAAGCTCAATCACCGAGACGATTATAAATTACCATGACCATAAAATTCTCACGGTAAACAAAATTTGAAAAGGGGTAGGGTATGAAAGAAATGAAGTTTTTCTTTTCTTTTTCTCAAGAGGTGGGTATGCGGCTGAAGCTAGGAACAGACTAGGGAGTAGGGAAGCAGCCTCACCGGTGATAAAGATATCACGATATCAGGCCCTAAACATGGAAAACTCTGGAAAGAAAAACGTCTACATTTCCGTGAGAACTTTGTGCCGTTGGCAAATTATAAACGTGTCACTCACTCAGAACCTGGTACCGGGAGACCAATCGCTGATCGTCCGGGACGCCCAAAATGGTGAATCTGGTCGCGAGAAATTTTGTACATTGTAGATTAGTCGTCCGTAACGTACATTCACGCGCAAATTCGCTGCACCAGGAAGGCATTTTTCGTCATCCGGGTGGCTAGTAACAATCGAGGGGTTAGCGGGTCGCCGGGAATGGGATCTGGCCCCTATTTTGAGTGTGCGGGTGGCCCGAAATGCAGTTTTTTTGCACCGGGAAGGCCGGAACGAAGTTCTGAGCACCGCTGTTAAATTATGACGATACCGGGCATAAGCATGAAAAGCTCTATAAAAAAAACTACTCTACTTCAATAAGAATTTCGTGATGATGGTAATTTATCAACTTGTGCTTTTCCCTTCGCATTCACAATTATGGATTCCAGGCGCTCAATATCGTTATGTGCCGTGAGTAATGCGCTCATTGGTGTCCGGTCGTGTTAGCGCAGATGATCGCCGTTCCGATATTTCCGGATCGAGTGCTTCGACTCTCATCCGAGACAGCACCACCGGCAGCAAATCCGGGGCATACCAGCTGCGAAAGTCAGTAGTTTTTTCTACTTTGACGCTTTAATGATTGGTTGATTCAATTTGCTGAACGCCGCCACCTTCCACAACGTATAATTGGTTTCAGAAGGGGTTACTGAATAGTATCGATTTCATCCGTTTCCGAACCAAATAACCTCAAACGAAACGCTTCTGCGCAGCCCTGATGGGGAGGGTCAAATCCTGCCCCTCCCTTTAAATCTAACAAACGCCACCTTCCTCGGTGGTATCTAGACCTGTGCTTAGGCGCTATTCATACTCTGCAACGCCAGCATGGCACGCGCGGGCGTGGGGTTAGAGTATGAGTAGTTTCTATCAGCGTTACAAGCTTGCGGAGACTATAAATACTCCGGCGTCATGGCGGATCGGTAAAAAGTGGGCCTTAACGTTTCCAAACAAGCAAATTCTTTGCAAGCGTTCACCATCACGTTAGCAGAGGATAGTAACGGAATTAATTATCATGAAACTGAATGAATTTGATGATGGATTGATATAAAGATGATGAAAAGTCATTATGGCCATCGTCGCCATGGAGGAGCGGGCGTCACGCGCGGGCGTTGAGGAGTATGAGTAGCGCTTTATTGATCGATGGAGGGGTGGGGTCATCCGTTCCTCTACCAGTCGTCTTGATGAGTATCTTAAACCTGTGTGTTACTCCGAAAATGCCGTATTGTACAGGGGGCGACTTTTTTCCGTTGTCGAGCGCGGCTTTGTAACCCTGAGTTTTTCGTCAATATTGTATTGAGCACTAGTCGTTCTCCCACTTTTCTCATGAAGTTGGAACCTCGAGATTATCGTCGCCGACGGGAAACTTTGGGGAGGGCGGGAGCACGTAGGAACACTTCCCCCAGCCTCCCATGCACTTCCGCCTCTTTTAAGTTCAAAAACTCGTGCCTCAAGCTCCTGGCTTACCTTTTGGTTGCGGAGCCCATGGGGTCCTTGTGCTCTTACGCTTATTTCTGAGGCTTGAGTTTTTGCATCCTGTAGGAAGACATCACTCCACATTTTTGACTTGAGAAATCGAAGAAAAAAAGTTTTTTTCCCCATCTTCGTCCTGGGGGGGGGGGGGTTGACTGTTAAGGGCGAATAGGGGCCGTTCTCAGCTTTTCGGAAGATTACAGAAGATATATGGTGGCACTCGAAATGTGCGATCATATTAGAATTTTGAGAGTATTTTGGAGGTGCTGATTACGGACTCGATGTCGTTTTTCCGATTTTCGACAGATCACAGTGGATCACGGTAGCTAAATGAGATCACACCTACTTTCAGCCGTAATTTTCCCGAAAATGAGAAAACAATGATGGATTAGCGATCAGCACTCCCAAGAAACGCCTGCCCAATCTGAACCTTCGGGCTGCTACGGTTTACGAACCTTTACCTATCGTAATCTTCCGAGAAACCGAGAACGAATCCCATTTTTGTTCACAAAACCATAAATAACTCGCCTGCACGAAGTTTGGGCGAAAAAAATGTTCGATCCTTGGAGGTGCTTCGCGGCTGAAGCGATAGTACCAGGGTGTGCGGATCTTTTCCCAAGATCTCGGAAGACTAAGCTATCTCTTATAGTCCTCGCGGCACGCGCGGGAAGTGCGGTGGACTCTGATGTTTCTCATCGCGCGAGACGCGCTTGCCGCTCATCCAGCGCCGCCCAAACCGTCATGGTGGTTTCATCATTTGAATCAACACTCGCTTCTCAGTTAGAATCCACTCCTATATAAACAATGCTGGGACTATCCTACGCTGCCGTGTACGCAAATGTAAGGCAAGAATTTCTGTTCGTGTCACAGTTGAGGCCTAAATTCGACTCGCACCACCCGGGCGGTGTAGCCTGAGATTTTATAGTCGTTTCCCGCGCGGTGAAACGTTTCATAGTCCACCGCTCGGCCCTAGCGTCACGCGCGTGCCGTGTTTGCGGTGATGACTATGAAAATCAGACAAAAACTCGCTCTACGACCCGCTGAAAAGCCGGCGTCGCCAGCGGGATGGTCGCCGTGGAGCTCAGAATCCGAAGTTTTGTCGCCCGCGGTAGTGGCCTCCGTGGGCGCCGTAGTAACTGTAGTGGGCGAGCAGCTGCTTCGTGCCCGGGCGACAAGCCCAGGGTTGAGCAGGCCGTTTCGAACGGTGACCAAAATTTTACGACCCCCTTTGTGAGCAAAATTTTCACGAACCGCCTCCCCTGGGATAGAGGAATTGTCGCGATGCAATACATGGCGCTATACATCCAACATTAGTCTAAGAATGCCATATTTCCGAGAAATTAGGACTTGAAGAATTCAAAACAGTGTTTTAAAATATTAAAAAAAAATGATTTGACCTAAAAAAAGTTGAAATGATGGAAAAAAAACTGGGAAATGCAGTGAAATGACTAAAATAGCTCCTGCCTCACTCTACCTTTCCGAGTGGTTTGGAGATGAACCTTAATTTTCCAAAAATTTAACGAACGCTCCAAAAATCTAATTTTTTGAAAAAGATCCTCCGTTGCGACCGGTCGCAAGTCTGCCGAACCCTGGACAAGCCCCTCTGAGTTTGTGCGGCGGGACCGGTACGCCGACACGCAACGCGGCCGGTGCGCCGAGCACCAACATGGTCCGCCAGCGGTTGAGCGGGGTGTCCGGCGGCCAGGCGATATCGAGCACCGCAAACTTGGGTAATTGAACCGACGGCACTGCAGTCATCTGATTCCTGGCTCAGAAGTGCGTCTCTGATTCCTGGCTCAGAAGTGCGTCGTATGCTTCCTATGCAAATTAGCGTCTTGGACGTCGAGCCTCTTTTGAGGGCACGTTTCGCCTGGGATAGGCACTTTCTCGCCCTTATTTCCGCGATAGGCACGCTCTCGTGTCAGGAGGGCGAGTACATGCCTACCGCGTGTCCCTTGGAAAGTGGGCGGATCGGAGTGGGCGTCGAGCTCCTTTCCATGTGAGAAAGATCCCTAAGCGGATCGGGATATCGGAAATCCATTCGTCCTAGATTCTGTACATACGTAGTGATATCCCTGATTCTTGCATTTTGAGGCGTTTTTGGAAATGGAAAATTAGAAGCTCAAAAGTCGGAAAATCGAATTCCGCTCATCCTTGTTTAGTGCATGAAGCGAATGCACCTTGATGAATACCCGAAATCAAAATGTTGGGCTCTGCCTCTATACTGCTGCTAGAGCGGAATTTCTGTGTTTTCCAACTTATTCGCTGATTTCGCATCACTTAGGTTCACTGCCGGCGTTGGACGACCGGGATTAGCAAGAGAGGCACGGGAGGCCGTTCGAAGTGTTGTTTCCGCCCATAGTACATCAGTTAGTATGCCAATTATGATTCAACTTACATCTTCTGAAGTTGATCTTTCTTTTCAGAGACGAGTTGTACCAGTTGAGCCGTTGGACTATGAGAAATTCGTGTCCGAGAAGGCCATACTCCTTGAAAATGATCCTCAACGGGAGTTGTTGATGTTCCCCAGGGATGACGTGGAGGTATTTGGGTCAGGTGCTCTCTACACACAGAGGGAGTTGTCCCGTTTTTGCAGTTTGAAACGCCACGCTACTCAAAGCAAGCGATGTGGTCCCGAGTGGAATTAGAGCCGCAAAAGGCGAGACAACTCTTCCTTCGGTGTGTAGGGAGCCCCTTTCCCGTGGTATTTAGGCTGGTCCATCTTAGATACACATTTTATCGGTATCGATTGTTGTTTTAATTTAGGAAACCGTTGAGCCAGTAGAGACGGCAACTGTGTTGCCAATGGCCTACGAGAAAGAAATTGCTGACACTAACTGGCTGCTGACCCGGGATGCTCTACAAAGTTTTAGTTCTCCTCGGCGATCCATTTCGTTCAATTATGCGAAATATGGCGGCGATTATGAGTGCGTTAACGACGAGTGAGTTTTCATCTGAAATTGTTATTTTCCGATTTTTGTTTATTTAGTTCATTTTTGTTTTTATTTATTTGTTCTTCTATACGGGCGAAACACAACGCGAAAAGCAAACAGTTACAAAAAACATGAAAAAGCAACAGCTGAATGAACCAGTGTAATCTTTTAAAAAGTCGAAATTTGCATCACAATCCCTTACGAGAAAGAAAAACTGCAGATGAGCAATAGTCGGAGTGGTATCTATAAGCACGCAACTTCTAGTTTTCAGAAAATAAATTTTATTCTGACTTCCGCGTCTGTTAGACGGCAGAGCCAAGTAGAAGCGGTCTAGAGATAAATCAATCTTACCAACAATCATTTTGAAAATTATGTCAAAATCGTTCCTTTCCCTACGTACTAACAGTGGAGGGAGCTTCAGAGTTCTGTTCCGAATAGAAGCGGAAGGGACGCTGGCGTAATCATAACCGTGTAGCCTGATCCAGAACTTCCTAGTGAAGCTGTTTTGTACGGCTTCGAGCCTTTGAATGTCACGCTTGTACAGAGGACTGTAAACTGTCGTCCCATATTCAAGAATTCGGCGAACGTAAGACTTATAGGCCACTAGTAGATGGTTTGCCGAGTTCGTAGTTAATGATTAAGAAATGTTGTAAACAACTCTTTCAGCTTTTTTTCGCTGAAACTATGCATTGATAAGTGAAAAAAAGTTCGTGTTTAGCAGAAATCCAAAGTCGCGCAACCTGTTAACCTTTTGCAGTTCGATACCCCCAAGGTGATAGGTGAATCTATTTCTATGATTTCCAAGATTAAAAAGTTTCGTTTTTGGACCGGAAAGAGGAAGCTTCCATTCGGCCGACCAATCAGCTATTGAATTAGTTGCCGCCTGGAGGGCCTCCTTCTCAGAACTTCGTTCCGGCCTTCCCGGTGCAAAAAAAACTGCATTTCGGGCCACCCGGACCCTCAAAATCGGGGCCAGATCCCGTTCCGGGCGACCCGCCAACCTTTCCGGGCGACCCGCTAACCCCTCGATTGTTACCAGCCACCCGGATGATGGAAATTGCCTTCCCGGTGCAGCGAATTTGCGTGTGAATGTACATTACGGACGACTAATCTACAATGAACAAATTTTCTCGCGACCCGATTCACCATTTCGGGCGACCCGGACGAGCAGCGACGGGTCGCCCGGGACCAGGTTCTGAGTTGTCGTCAAGCGTTTGAACATTTTTGTAAATTTTTATGTCGTCTGCGAATATCTTACAAGAAACATTGTAGTCATCAATCAAGCCAGGGAGATCAGATGTATAAATCAAAAATAGGATAGGCGATAACACACCACCCTGAGGTACACAGCTGGTTATTGGATGAACATCAGGAAAACAATCATTGTTTTCCACTTGAAAAGACCTTCCAGTGATAAAACATTCGATCCACTTCACTATTCTCGAGTTAATGCCAGCCCCCCCCCCGAAGTTAATGGAGAAGTTCTTTGAATGGTACCTTATTGAAAGCCTTACTAAAATCGAAGTAGACAACGTCAACATCAATATTTTGATCAAGAGCTTTAGTCCAATAATCAAGTACAGTAACATCAATGTTTCTGTGGACATTCTCTTCCTAAAGTCATGCTGATGGGGCAGGGGCTCTATACACACCGAAGGAGGAGTTGTCCCGCCTTTGGCGGCTCTTATTCCACTCGGGACCACTTCGCTCGCGTTGAGTGGCGTGACGTTTCAAACTGGAAGAACGGGACAGCTTCTCCATCAGCCCCCGTCCCCATGCTGATGGTCGGGAAACACATTATTGCTATCGATGTATCTGACAAGGGCTTTTTTCAGGATCTTCTCAAACATTCTGGCAATAACAGAGGTTATACCAATAGGTCGATAATTTCACACTACATTATGAGGTGATTTTTTGGGATTGGGGTTACGAAAGCATTCTTCCATCGTTTAGGAACCTCGCAGTGCATGAAACTGAAATTGAAAATATGTTTCAAAGGAGCGGCAATAGCAACGACAACTTTTCTGAGAAAGTAAGGAGGCACTCCATCGGGTGTAACAAAATAGTTTCAGTGCTGATCAATTCCTTATCTTCTCTTCGTAACACAAATCAACGAAATCTTCTCGTCGATTTGTTTTTTTTTCTTCATTTGTTGGCAAAATTTTCAGTTTCGATGATTGCTTTTCAATCTCCGCAAGCAAAACCCTGACAATTTTTCCGACATCGTTAAATATAATTTTGTATTAGTATAATATATCTAGCGGCAATACGTAAATTGTTGGTTTAGTGTTCCAATTACTACATATTCTCCTTAGGGGGCAACCTGCGAAGTTTTTAGGAAAGACTCCTGATTCAGGGTTCATCGGTGACTGTCCTTCTGGACAGGGGGGACGTTGAAATTCTCAACGAATGGGAAAGTCGGGGACGTAATCCTTCTTCAAAGTATAGAACGGGTTAGGCTCTCATTACCGAGATTTGTCGGTAGAGTTAAGATTTTAGTGGTGATTGTTAAAAAAATAATTAAATTCACAAGAAGGTTTAATTCATCCTTCAAAACCTTCTAGTCCCAAAAGAGTTTTTCGACATTTTTCCAAAACCAAGGTCGCCAAAGAGGTGAGGTGGAGCGTAGCTCCGTTGAGGGCCGGGCAGGGTTGAGCCGGCCGTTGCGCCAACTTTCGGTGGAGCTGCGACCTCCTCATTCACGAAAGCTTTTTGAAATTTTGAAAACTCCTATGCCCCCCCCCCCGAGATAAAAAATCTTAAAGCTTTTGAGAGTGCAAAATTTGGAAAAGATCTCAAATTCGTGGTGAAATTTGGTCAAATCGTGCGAGCCCCACCCGACTTGGTGCTATGAGGGGGAACTGTGGCGCGATGCAATTGGCCACGCCCATTTCACCGTGCCGCACTAAATTTGGGCCTACCCGGGGTTTCCCTCTCCTGCTAAAATCTGGAGTCAATGCGGCACAGAAAAATAGGCGTGGCCATGTGCGATACAACAGTGTGCCCCCATCCCAAATTGCACCCCCGATTTCCTTTTTTTAAACTTTGCAATTATTTTACAACCCTCGTTGCGCCGAGTCGCAACTCCTTTCAACCCTGGGTCCGGGACAAGGGTCTGCTTCACACTGTACAGATTTGAATGAGAAAATGATTCTGAATAATGTTGATGGTGGGCCAAAATCAAGAGTGGTATCCTAAGGGATAACGGAGGGAGGTAATGGAGTTCTCTCATCAAACATGAATTCGTAGGTTTTGTGGCAAATGTTAAATTGACGAGAGGTGGTTTGTAAAGTAATTTCTTACTCTCACGGAGATATTTCACTGGCAAATGAATGGTTTAGAGTTTCTTTACAAATGTAAACGTTCTCCGGCTCTGGGTGTTTGAAAGCTTATATAACTAGGGATCGTTCAATTCTCAAATTTTCCTGTGTGAACATGGGAGGATCAGAACGGCCATAAAGCTCTTTTTTTTGGACTGGAAAAACTGAAAAAGTCTGGCCTTAACTTTGTTCGAGTATGCCCATTTGGTGTGCTGAGCAAGAATATGAGGTCCCGTCAGAGTTTTTTCTTGGTGTAGATGTCCATAGAGTGGGGAGGGGCTTAGCAGCCTTGGGGTGGAGGGGGAGGGGGTCTGAGCTCCGCCGGGACACCAAGTGGACAATACTGATTTACAACAAAAAAAATGACCAAAAACCGCTTCTGGGGGAGGGGGGTGGTGTCTGAGGAAATCGCCAAAATTTTGCCCCTGAGAGGGGGGTCTGAGCGAAATTGGCCTTGTCCATACTTGGTGCCGTACCCTAGGGTCAATTCCTGTTAATTGTGATGGTGATATATGTTCAGACTCACACCCTTATCGACAACGCCAGGCGGGAAGGTATGCATTCGGTCCCAGGTGATAAACGGACCGTTGTGTCGAACCCTAGGCTGAGCCACGATCTCCCTCTGTGTTAACCAAGATTTCTCAGGAAACTACGATTACTCCTCTAAACTTGCATCCTGGTACCGGATTCATCAACGATAAAACCGTGGTTTCAAAGTGACCCAAATGACGAGGTAGTGGCATAGATCATTGAGGAGTGCAGAGAATTCGACATAAAACTTAGCCTTATAAACCGCTGCTTTATCGTTGATGAATCTGGTTCACGACTCATATTTCTCACGAGCTTTTTGTGACCGGACACCGTTTCACCCTGCTCTCCAGTTGCGAACTGTGAGTCCCGTAGGACTGAAATAGTCGACTAAAAGAAATATGCTGAAGGACTGCAAGGGATTGTCCGAACAAGCTGTATTTTACGTCACCAAGCTTAAATTTTTGCGAGGGAGGTCTGAGCGGATCATGTCTTACCACACCCCACCCTGGTCAACAAAGTCATTGTTTCTTAAGTAAACATAGGAGCGAGGTGTGGTTTTATTCTCAAGGCAAATCACAACATTTTCGGTCTGCTAGATAACTCGCGGCATATTTATGTGTTACGATTAAAGGCACAGGACACTCAGAAAATCTCTTTTTTTTTCATTAATTTTCAGATTTCATGCTTATCTTGGAGAGGGCCACTCTTTGATCACAATGGTATCTCTGAAATCGTCCAAGACTCCCTACGAACAGAGATATGGCTCCTTGAAAATGCCTGCATTTTGAGTTCAAAAATTTATTGGACGAGTTGTCCCAGGCCTGTATTTATTTCTCTTTATTTGCAATCGCTGCGCGAGCAAAACAGGATGAGGAGATAGACCGGCAATGGACTGAAGAACAACTATTTGTTGAGATAGATAAGAATTGATGTATTTTTTGAGAATTCATCCATCCATTTAGCCGCTATCGAGTTCAGAAATCTGTTAGGGGATGTGGCCCGTGGTGGTGAGCGAAGGAGGTCGGGCCTGTGGTGGTCGCTTATACCTGGATTATTTGGAGAAATTGAGGTCCCGCATTTGGTACGTGTTATACAAGAGGGGTCTTCTACACAATTACACGAAACACTCAAAACTCATACAAGGGTATACTGTGCCTTTGAAGGCATTGTGCGCGCTGGAAATAGTTTCCAATTTTTCGTGTACAATCAACTACTCGGGCTAGCTGACTTCGTGCACGAAGCTTGAGGCTCTGAAATTGCTTCTTTTAAAAGCTATGACTACCTGAAAACTGCCGCGGGGGTCGATCATCTCGCATTTTTTTTTATGGAATGTTGATGCAGCCCTCAAACAACATGGAAAGCAATTACAAGCTATGGTACAAGCTCAAAAGACAGGAAAACTTCAAAAATGACAGTGACCAGGCCTCCAAACGCAGAAAAGCTTCAAAAACGATTTTGCCGCGATAAAAACGATTTTGCCGCGAAATTCACGTCTATTTTAGCAGTATATTTGAACTGGTTTTTCTTCACAAATAAGGTTTTCTGGGGCTCTTTCGAAATATTCGTTCCTTAACACTTAATGGACCGCGTGCCCACACTGCGCACCGACGCCAAGAACTCGATTTTTCCGTTTTAGGGGTCGTTTATACTTCCGCCGCGACGCGGCGCGGCGAGATGCAATACAGCCGTATCGATCAAGCGGCGCCGCCTCGCGGCGGCGAAGCGTCTAGAGTTTTTCTGCTTGAAATCTTCCAACGGCGCCGCACGCGGTCGCCGCCTGCGTGCTGCCGCGCCGCCCGGGGAGAGGAGGCGGCGCGGCGGCCGCGTGCGATACTCTTTAACGTCACATGCCTTTTTGCTGATATTTCATATACATTCTCAATTTGGTTCCTCTGATTGATCGCTAAATTTTCTTCCGAGGTCCTGGAAGTTGTTCAGAGTATGCTGGGTTGTGAGTTCTTTTTTTTTGCTCTGAAAATAATTTTTCTATAGAAAAAAATTCTCGGAAGACTATCTGCTTTCGAGTGCGGTGTTATGATACAAAAGATTATAAATGTTTCTTTTGCAGAAGAAATCACTCATTACAATCGACCTTGTGCTATCTCAGAGCTACTCCAGGCAGTGTTTAGCGTAATTCTGTGACTTCGCCGCGTCAGTTCGTCGCAACTCGATTATACATAATAGTGACGCGATTTTCACTCGGCGCGGCGCGCCGCACCGCCTCACTTTTCGCCGCGCCGCTCCGCGGCGGAAGTATAAACGACCCCTTACTTCAAGAGAAATGGATTCCTTCTAATTGTTGCTTTTATATTTCTGCTTAATACAACTTCCCTAACTGGTATGCAGATAATAAACGCCAAATATATCCTTTTGATATAGGCAATTACAACAAAAAAATCAATTTAAAAACTCACTGAAAAGATTGACCGTGAAGCGCGCGGTCTCCTAAGTGTTACATAGGCCACGCTATACGAAAACACGGAAAAATAATATACGGTTTTCTGCACGGAAGATCCTTTAGGAAACGCTCTCCTATTTCAGGTCAACGGAGACGGATGAGATGTTGTCGTCGCTAGTTTTTGAGTCTGATATGGTCACAGAGGAGGAAAAAGCGGTAAGATTTCGTGGTACTTGAAGCTCGGTTGCTCCAATTTATCGTCTTCATCTGCATTACGTTGCATGATATATTTCAGGCTATGGAGAATGCTCCAGTGTCTGATGTGATCAAAGAAGGCTTCGTAATGGTGCTGAGTGAAACAGGTCTTCTGGATAATTTCAAGGTTTGTTCAAAATCTGCTTTGATTGCCAGCTTAGCTGATTACGGTTTAACAAGAGTATGTTTATCTTCAGTCAGCGAAGCGACGATATTGTACGGTGAAACAGCTGAGCAGCGGCGAAGTTGCTTTGGACATCAGAAAGTCACGGGACACTGCACCGAAGCGACCACAGATGGTTATACACTCAGCACAACTGCGGTCAATGAGGAAGGGAAGGGCTTTGCTAGAGGTTCGTGAGCTACAGGGTGCGTCAGAAGTCTGTAGACACAAATAATGCTCGTAAAAATAGCCAACTTCAGCATAAAGACTGGCCAGTTTTGTATTTTCCGAACGTCATCAATTGATAACATTTGATGCGAGATTAACTGTGAGTTAGGATGGATATAATGCTACTCAAAATAGAATCAATGAAAAATGATAAATAAAATTATTCTTGTATTAGTTCCCATGTTCGGTCTTCTTGGAACCTGGGCATTTCTTCAGTGTGTTTTCTCTCTTCTGTGCCTCACAGGTTGTTAGGGTGGAAATATTTATTGGCCGACGTTTCGACGATCCCGTCGTTTTCAAGGCCTAAACGGTTCGAAGCGACTTAACCATGAACCCATCCAGTCAAGACCAAAAAAGGGGAGCAAAACCACACCCTGCGCTCAAAGCCCAATGTATTTCGCAACTGCTGTCGTGGTGACCACTGGTAAGCGACACAACGTGACCTGCGCACCATCCATCCGTGCATCAGTGTTCATGCCACTGTCACTGCCGTCTGCTTCGCCCAGTTTTGCCTCCTGATTCTTCCGAACAGATTCTGAGCGTCATCGTGTCAAGAGCGTCAGAACAAAGTGTATCTCCAACTACCTTTCATTTCGGACCAAGTCACAGCGGCTGTACGCCGGTCACTCATATGGGCGAGTTCAGCTGACGATGTTCTTCTGGTTAACACTCCAGGGAACAATTTGAACGCAAGCTAGTTCGAAACAGACTCTACGACAGAGATTGCGTAACGCCCAATTTTGTGATTTGTCCGAATAGAAAAGCTGGAGATTGCGCTCAAAGAGGAGTTATATACCAGCTTCAGTGTTTGACCTGTAATGAGGTGTATACTGACGAGACTGGTAGGATGCTTAGCGTTCGCGTCAAAGAGCATCCTTCATCTAAACGACGGAGCGGAACGCGGAAATTACTGGGTAGAAGATCGTCAAGGAGATGATTCTGAGATAAAATGCACAATCCTCGCTCATGAACACGAAATTGGTACTAGGAAGACTCTGGAGGCGTTTTGATTCGTGATCGCGACCCACAAATGAATAATAGCAATGAATGTCTTGCCATAACGACGGATGTCTTACTGTATATTCCGCTATGCGAACTATAGTGCTTCCCTGCTCGGTCGGGCGCTGAATGTTATATACAAACGATAACATATGTGAGGAGTACGCACCATTTGCATTCCTGGCCACGAAGAAGCAGGGAGCGCACAGTTGGTGGATATAGGGTAAGCAATCAACTGTTCTCTCGAACAACCGCTGCCCAGTGGATTCCACGATGACGCTCAGAATCTGTTTGGAAGAATCAGGAGGCAAAACTGGGCGAGGCAGACGGCAGTGACAGTGGCATGAAAACTGATGCACTGATAGATGGTGCGCATGTCATGTTGTGTCGCTTACCAGTGGTCACCACTTGACAGCAGTTGCGAAACAGATTGGGCTTTGAGCTTAGGGTGTGGTTATTCTCCCCTTTTTTTGGGCTTGACTGCATGGGTTTCACGGGTAATTCGCTTCGAACCTTTTAGATCTTGAAAACGACGGGATCGTCGAAATGTCGGCCAATAAATATTTCCACCTTAACAACCTGTAAGGCACAGAACAGAGAAAACACTAAATAAAATAAAATTTAGGGTTGTAACGTACCTTAGTAATCTTAAAGTCGACAAATGGAGGTTAATTGTGTGTTAGCTAACCCTAATAACCCCCGCAAAAATGTTTGAGCTAAATCTGAGACATTGGGCTAACTTGCGTATACCCACCGTAATCTATCAGAAATCGATAAACAGATCACCACACTCATCACACTTGTGTTAAGAACTTCATCTAACCCCATCCCCCTCCCTGCAGAGACGACTTTCGAGCTGTTCCATAGCATTATTCCGAAAATCATTAAGGATCGGGTCTTACCCTCTAAATCCCCCACCCAATGGGAAGCATTGAACGAAATATGTCGCGATTACTGGAAGATTGGGAAATGAACCTCAGATTTACGACTAACATCCTAACTCACCTTCCGGGGAAATCTGAAATTAGATCTGCAGCTTCTCTACGCTTTCAGAACCACATGATTGATATGAGGAAATCGCCGAACTAAAATTGGAAAATATCGGAAAACGCTAATGCCCTGTTCAAAAATCGAAAAATGTGCTTCCATGCAAACATTGTTCAGGAGGGTTCTTTTAGATGCCGAACACGGATATGAAGTGCGTTTTTAGATTCTTGAAAAATTACGGTAGGTTTCGGAAGATACAGCAGCTACCATAATGACCACTCTGAGCTTATGACCCTATGGAACCAGCAGCTCGGGTCGAACTAGGGCAAAATGTATTGTACGATTTGTCTTCGCAGATGTGGCGAACGCTCCAGAAATCTCTCGCCAGACCAGCCCAATAGCCCTGATTTTTTAGTGAGCTGATGCGATTTGGCCATTCTGTAAACACCTTTAATCGAATCTTTCGTTACAGGTCTTACCGTTGGCCGATGAGAGATTACCGCCTCAGCAGCCATTTCTTCCAGTGACATTTTCGGGGTACAGCGAATTTTCTCTCCGACAATTTGTACAAGTTTTAGTGCACTTGCTGGTTTTGTTTTGCTATTTGGAACCGGGTAACGTTGCAAAAGACAGTAAATCGCTTAGGCCCGTTGCGATTAAAAAGGAGGAATATCCCGACCAGAAAATGGCGAGGGTTGAAACACGTTGTTGTTGCCTCACTACCACTCTGGAAAACAACCTTCCAGATACCTGGAAACCGTAGTTAACTCCCAACATGAGTTCACCTATGCCAAACGAGCACAGGTTGGAATCATAGAACTGTCCTGTACTTCTGCACCCTATATAAAGTCATCAATGGTGAGTTTAGTTTTGTTACATCCATTCTTTTTAGATCAAGCCATTCCGGGCTTCGAAGGAGCGATCAGAAGTGCGTTCGTTGACGTTAGCCTTTGACGAGGATGAAGACCTCTCGAACTGGTTCCTCGCTCTTCAGCGCGCCATCTCTTTTGTCAGCAAAGGTTCGTCTTACGTTTTCTTATACTTTCTTATACCTTCATTTTCAGTATTCCTTTGATTGTGGGCCTAAGCTTAGGCTCGTTTCTGTGTTTGTGTGTGCACCTTATCGACTTATCTTAATAGTGTGTTTTATGCTAAAAAGGCCAGAAACGTGGGGGGGAAAGCTGGACGCCGTGAATCTTCCTTGAGTATGCGGCAGTTTGGGTCATCCGTAAAAGCCAAAACAAAACAGCATTGGAGTGAAAAATACTCACCTTAGTGGACGCCTTGTGCAAGCTTGTCTTCATGGAAGGCCCTTGGGTAAATGAACTAATTGATACGTTGAACCTTATTGGTGACCTGTGGTTTTGAAGGCGTGGGTGAAATGCGGAACGCTAGAGTTCACCAAGAACGGACTAGAAATCGACGCTTCGGATGGTCTGCCCATTTTGAAACTTGGGGATTTACCGGGAGGAGGCAGGGCGTATTGGCGGAGCATAGCCATGAATTTCTCTTAGACGTGAAGCTCAAGAATAATTAGGTTCGTGAGTAACCCATTCAGGCTTATGGTCATAAGTGGTTCGTAGAGGCGAAGTTTCAACAATGGAGTAGTTTTGGGTGAATGTTGTTAATGTTCAATGCATGGTCAGGCTTTCGCGGTGACGGTTACAGCGTGAGTGAGGAGGGGGGGGGGGGGGACGGTCAAAGCCAAGGCCGATCCTGGGTCCATGAAACTTGTGCCGAAATGGACAGCAAAACACTGGATTTTTGGGTGGTCCATGTATGCTATTAGCGGTAAAGGACTGGAAGTTGTTGTGCTGTAGGTGTTTGGCTCAAATTCAATGACGGGGACTGAAAGGAGGAAACTGGACTAGGAAGCTCCCAATGTTCATTTTCGGATGCTCAAGGCTAACTTCCGGTCTCTAAATGGTAATCATCAGCACCGGACTTGGAGTACTCTGTCGTGTTCGGCGTGCGCAAACAGGATTGGGCAGGCCGTTGCGTCATCTTTCGACAGAGCTGTTGACCAAAATGTCGGAACATTTGAAAATTTTCTAGTATGCCTTCTTTAGAAATAGACATCAAATTTGTAATCAGCACACCGGATAACCTCTGAATAAAATTTTATCTGAAATCTGATACTTCGCCCAACCCCCGTTGCACCGAGTCGCATCCCTGCTCACCCCTACCAGGGTTTTTTTTTTCAAAAAAATTCCCAGGTTTTACGACCCCCTGTTGCGCCGAGTCGCAACCATGCTCAACTCGGTGTTCAAGCTCACAATTGAGATTGTCCACGGATGCCCAACCTCAAAAATGGACTTGATTTTTCTGAGTCTTGCTGGTGGTCCATGAAACTTGAGCCGGAACCGACTGCAGGGCATTGAACATCCTGGGTGGTTCAACTATGCTAAACGTCATTGGTGCTCAGGAGGGACTGATGGTGCTTGTAGTCCTTTCTGACGAGAGCGAATGGAATGAAGGAGAACATCACTGAGACTCTTAGAAGTTTAGGGCCAGTTTAGGAATCGATTTTAGGGATGTTAGACGTAATAGCACGTCATATTTCGTTGTTCTACATGAACTTGCGGGAGAGCATTGGTAATAGATTAGCTGTGCTCAGGAGATACTGTATCGCTTGGATCGCATCACGACGACTCGCTTGGTAGAACCCCTAATGAGCCCGACTCGACAAGTATTGGCAGCACTGATTCTGGTAGGTGTTTGCACTCTCATTCTGCTCGAGGCCGATTTCTTCGCTAGATTGTGGTGTTTTAGGTCGAGACCCTCTCTATTGGAGGGGTCAGCGAGCAGTTGCGAAGGCTCTTCAGCCTCCCATTGTAGATAGAAAAAACATATTCTCATTATTCTGTAATCTCTCTGTGAGTGTTTTCATGTGTGCAGTCGATTTTGAAGTTTTGTCTTTCATTGAAATATTATCAAAATTGTGGTTTAGCCATCACCTAAGCCGGTGTGTGAGCCATTAAGTGTGCTGTGTTGCGGGTCGTCCCCAAAGTCACCGGTTAGGAAACATTCCCAGATTTCTATTGTGCGATTTCTTGTTGAGTTCAAAAGGCTGGACCTCAAGCTCGATGTTGCTCCCGGTAGTGTACAGCAGGTATAAACTTCATTTACTTTTGTGACGACATGTTTTTGGAGATCCCAGAAGAACTCTATGCGATGTCCAAGTAGTTTCCGTAAAACAATGTTCCCAGTTTCGAACGAAGTCGCGACGATTTGAATGTGAATTTATAAGAATTGGATAAGTGCTGCGCATGATTTCTCTGTTTTCAGATCGAGCCGTTTGATGTAACTATATTCATTTTCGACTTGACGCTAGGAAAGAGGGTGTCCGAAGAGTTTCGGATTCACTGTAGCGAGCAGAAAAATGGAGCGGTGGAAGAGCATGAGGAAGGTTTGTATATGTTCGCCGCAGTTAGTGTAAACGCTTATTCTATTTCTGTGAGTAATTTTTTTATAAACGATAACATTATCTCAGCTAAAGAGATTAGGCATCCATCGCAAGTGAGGAAACCGCGTTCTGCGCCTCAATCTCTCGAAAGAGAAACCACAAGCCTACTGTCGAATTATACTCTGTCCCAAAG
The DNA here is from genome assembly GCA_029168955.1 of Aplectana chamaeleonis. NCBI lineage: Eukaryota > Metazoa > Nematoda > Chromadorea > Rhabditida > Cosmocercidae > Aplectana > Aplectana chamaeleonis. The sequence goes on from JAPDOI010000010.1 coordinate 2,100,672, forward strand.
GAGTCAGCGATCGTAGAGTCCAAAGAAGCAGCTCTCCCTCTGCGTCTCTGACAGGCGCGCAACACGCAATTCAAGGTCGCGACGCAGCATCTGTCTTACCGTAATTCAAAAAACTGAATTCATCGATCACATGCCAGGTAAAGAAGAGTATCTGCATCGAGGGTGAGTATCGCGAGCATTCTGAACGAAAATAACGCAAAAAAAATTATGAAGTAAAATATATGAGTAAGTGAAAAAAAATCGATAATTTGTTTTTTATTACGGTAAGACGGATGCTGCGTCGCATACGTGATTGAATCGTAGTGATGCTTTGTTTTCGACATAAATCGTAGTAATACTTTGCTTTCCTTATTGAAGGTTGGTGCAAACTTGGTGCCATATGCTGTAGCATAGGTGCACAGAGTTTGCGCCAACTTTTAATGGAGAACACGAAGTGTCAGTAACTATGGCTTACCTTATACTCCCCGTGGGCTTCTATAAAACCATGTGTTCATAGTTGTAGGCATGAGACCCAGAATTGATAATCCGTTTTCCGAATCCCCTAAATGCCTCAGAGGTTTACAGGATATTTCAAAAGTGGGCATTTTCATAGATTTGCGTAGATAAAAGGGGTCCGTGATTGGCAATTTTCAGGATGTAAAAGAATTGTCTTGGATTGAGCACAAAACGTTTTCATAGGGGTTGTTTTGGGTGCTAATCACGAATATGAGGTTCGTTTGTCAATATTGTAAAAATTCCGCCTCATTGATGTGCGAAGCTTGAAAATGGGGGAAATTTCGCTGGCCCAGCCGTGACTTTCACGATTTTGAGAATGCTACCATGAAATCGCCTCAAAACGTGCACATAAGGGTTATTCGGGCTGCGTGACACGAATCTGCAACCCGTTTATCGGTTTTCGATACATCACGGTAGGCTACGGTGGGTATACGGTAGCTCGTTCAAAGTCTCAGATTTGACTCAAAATTTCACTGTGGGTTTTATTCGGGACGCTGAACACGAATTTGAGGTCCATTTTTCGATTTTCTTCTTCTTCTTTGCAGCCACGTCGAGGGTACTGTCATAGGGTGAGGAACTGGGCGACCAATAATGGATTCGTCCATAGGTCCATTGTGGTCAGCGTGGTTGGTCTCTCCGGACAATCAAACGAATGTGCCGTATCGTGGCCGTGGCATCCACAGTCTGGGCAAACGTCCGATTTGGTGCTGTCAATCTTGCTAACATATGCCATAAGCATAGTAGAGTGACCACAGCGCAGCGATGCCAGGGTGCATCTGGCCCTCCTTCCGAGTTGAGACTCGGATGTGCAGACCCGGGGCGGCACTACTCCCAGGATGGGATTTACCACCGCCTTTTCCAGATGACACCGTACGAACTGTGTGTGCTCCTCGCGCAACAGACGGAGTCGTTCTTGCTGTGAATCGTGCCATCTTTGCAGATCGACTTTGCTTGGAGCATCGGCGAATTGCTTTCTGATCTTTCTTTCTCTGGCAGGGTTTAGCACTCTCCAAGAGGGGTGATTTGGTTGTTTGACAATGTTGATGAAAAATTGTTGGGCCTGGAGCTGACAGTGTTCTTTTACTGGTAATAATCGTGTCTCCGCATGCACGTGCTCGACTTGGGAACTTCTTGCACATCCGGTGGCTATTCGAAGAGCCGCATCCTGTATGCGTTGCATCTTAGTCCAAGAGGATTCCGAAACTAGATGCTGCCGAACTGGTGCGCCGTATTCTAGTGCAGGCTGGAGAATCGCTTTATACGTCGTAATAATGGCTTCTTTGCTACTGCCCCATGATGTACCGCCCAGGGCTCTGAGCACATTAAGCTTCGCTTTGACGACAGCATGCTTCTGCTCGGTGTTCTTATGAAACTTGAGCGATGGATCGAGCACCAGACCGAGCAGTTTGGGAAAGCGAGCAGCAGGTAATCGATCTCCGTCCCACTCGACATGCGAGTGAGCGCTGTGCTCTGAAGGATCCGTTGTGAGTACGGATACCGACGATTTGGATGCAGAGTGTGCTGTTCACACAGCACAATATGTGATTCTCTGTATCCAAGCCGCTTATCGGCTCATGTGTTATCTATTCACACTCAATTATGTCACTTAGAACGCGCATCAAAGAAGATGCCGCGCAGTGGTATCTCCTCAATTATCTCTGCAGGTCGATAAGACCATATAAATAGGGAATTTGTGAGCGTGTAATAGGTTATTCTGTCTATTCTCATAAAAGACTACCACTGAACCAGTCTTGAGAGACACACCGCACTACACACTTTGGTGCATCGGCTAAAATATTGCCGATATATTTCCGCCTCCTCGATTGAATTCGCTGAGGCCAGAAATAAGAGCTTACTAAACAAGCTCAGTCTATTCCCGTCTCACCGATTGACTTCGCTGGGACCAGGAAACAAGACAAGCTCGAAAATAAGAGCAAAAATCGAACTTTGATTCGATTCACCCTCCGCCTCAAGTACGGAAAAGCCAGAAAAGTCTCATCCCGTTTCTTCGATTGAAATCGTCGAGACCAGGAAACGAGATAAGCTCGAAATAAGAGCGAAAATCGGATTTCAATTCGAATCAACTTTTGCCCAGTGCGAAAGATAGATACAAAAAGCTATCTCATCCCGTCTCTTCGATTAACTTCGGTGAGAACAGGAAACAACACGCTCGAAACAGAGTACAATCGAACCTCGATTCGATTGAATCATTCTCGCTAAAAACTGCGAGAAAGCTCAGGCACAAATTGCTTGAAGCTACAGCAATAGGTTTGAAGTAAAAACAAACCTTCTCAAAAAAAAGAGAAATATGGCGCTACATTTTCACAAAACGCCGATCATCCTGAGTGCGACAACACTCAAAAACTTGGCTAATCGCTATCAAGAGTATACAGCCAAACTCGACTTTCCCACAACACATGAGGAAAGCTATGAACGAGTCAAGAACTACTATTGCACTCCTCCAGAGTAGCATAAATCAGCTGAAAGAAAGCCGAGGAAACCTCAAAAATTATATAATGAGGTAAGAGGTGTATACAAACTGCAAAAGCAAAACGGAAAGAAAAGAGCTTATGCAAGAAATAGAACAAATCGAGGCCGAATCAGGCCTATTAACCATAATAGCTGATTCCGAAGAACTCAGCCTGATGCTCACCGCCCGTATAGACGAAGCAAAGTGCATATGGGAAAGAATTAGCATCAAACTGGGCTACATCAGCCAAAGAACGCAGAGAGTAGAAGACATTTCCAACGGTCTAGACAACGATTCTGACCAAAACGCCACAGAAAACGGTGAAAATACTCCAGTTCCAAAGCAGGCGGAAAATATGGAAAATCCCGAATGCGAGATCCAAGCGATCACAACAAGAAAATGCCGATCGATAAAACCACCCCAGGCGTCTTTTCCGAAATTTTATGGAAGCGCAGAAGACTTCCCAGAATATTGGGCCGTATTCGAGACTCTAGTCCACAAAAGCAAAGACTTGGACATAATAGAAAAAATTTTGTTGCTCAAGAAAGCCTCAGAGGCAGAGCTCAGAATATTATCAAAGGAATAAAAATGGTTCCGGAGAATTATGAGTGGATAGTCCGAACCTTACACGAGAACTACAGTAACCACTCCACAAACAGATCCATAGTGGTGCAAAGACTTGCAAGGCTCAAACCGGCAAATAACGTCGCAAGCAATTGCTCAGCCGTGTTTGATCAAATTCGAGTCCTCATTAATCAGATGGTATCCGCGGGCTATGACGTTAGGAAAACATGCGACCCAATGTGGTGCAGAAACCATCTTAGCAAAGTTCCCCGAGGATATTGTGAAACCAGTGCTAGTGTCTGCTCAATCGGTAATCGATCAAACCGTAGAACACCTTATGTCGGCACTCAAAAAAGAAATAGCGGCAAAAGGCTATGTTGAGAACAGACTAGGCCACCCAACCAATAATAAGGCTACCGAAAGTAAATGGAGCCGATCGGTAAACAACAGGCCTACAATCTCCAAAGAAGTGGCCGTCAAAAATCGACCTGATTCTGGCGAGCAATGCATTTTTTGCCACAAGGGCAATCATGCATCAATGTCGTGCCGCACAATTATGGACCAAAGCAGTCGCCGCAAAATCTTGAGGGATGATAAAAGATGCTGGAAATGCTGCTCACCCAATCACAGCAGCTACGACTGTCAGAAATCAGATTGCTTCAATTGGCAGGGCAAAAACACCACACAAGTGTATGCTTCAAAAAAGAAGCAAACGCGGCTAGAGTCCAGAACACTGCCTGGAACTCCAGCCAAAGGAACGATAGAGAAAATCAATATAGAGGACCAACCGGTAACGAAAATCGGTATCAAAAGGCCTCCAACAACAATGACCAAAGGAGAAACGCCACCTCCAATACCATACACATGGAATCTGAAACAGGACCAACAATCCCTGACAGAACTCCACCCGCTTCGCAGCTAGTATTGATGACAGCTGAGGGCAATATCTGGAATATTAAGAGACAGGAGTTCGAAAAAGTCCTATTCTTCTTCGATTCTGCTGTTCACACAGCACAATATGTGATTCTCTGTATCCAGGCCGCTTATCGACTCATGCGATATCTATTCACACTCAATTATGTCACTTACAACGCGGATCAAGGAAAATGCCGCCAGTGGTATCTCCTCAATTATCTCTGCAGGTCGATAAGACCATATATATAGGGAATTTGTGAGCGTGTAATAGGTTATTCTGTCTATTCTCATAAAAGACTACCACTGAACCAGTCTTGAGAGACACACCGCACTACACACAGAGATCTTTAGCATTTTGCGGTCGAAAATGCTTTTCAGTGTGACCAGGTACTCATTGATCTTGGAGGCGGCCACATGTATATCCTGATCCCGACACATTATTGTCATATCATCGGCATAGGCGACCACCTTGATATCCTGGGGGGGGGGAGCGGGCATGTCTTCGAGGTACAGACTGAAGAGGGCAGGCGATAAAACGCCGCCCTGCGGAACTCCAGCTGCAATAGGAATAATATTGGAGACATGGTTCTGGAACATAACTCTGGCTCGTCTGCCCTTGATGAATGCAGATATCCAGCGTTTCTGCCACGGCGGTAATGATGACTTCAGTAAGTTGCTTGACAGAACTCCATGGTTTACTGTGTCGAATGCCTTGGTAAGATCTAAGGCAACAGCCACAGTTCTCTGTGGCTTCTGGGCATTGAACCCATCTATGGCAAAGCTTGTAATTTCCAATAGAGCTGTCGTGGTGGAATGCAGCTTTCTGAATTCATGCTGAATCACTTGCTTCTCATTGTGCTCCGCCAAGTCCTTTACGATCAGTTTTTCGGCTACCTTCGCGAACGTGGACAGCAAGCTAATAGGTCTGTATCCCTTGACTGAAGCCTGAGGTTTCCCCGGCTTGGGCAGCGGCACAACGTTAGCTGTCTTCCAGTTCTGTGGGATGGTGCACGATCTGAACGAGGTATTGATCAAATCAGTGAGAAGCGAAAGGATTTCTTTCGGTATCTTCTTCAAGACAGCAGGACATATCCCGTCTGGACCGACCGTTTTTGAATTCCGCATATCCTTTATAACTTTCTCAACTTGCGTCGTAGTGAACGCTTCGGCCGTGCTCATAAGCGGGAGGCGGCACAGCTCTCGTACAGTCACTCTATTCTGCGGACCACGCTTTGCACTGGTGATGAAAAAACCTCTCCCGAGGTCATAAGCGGCTTCTTTTCCTGATTTGAATACACCGTTTTCTAATTCGATTGTGGAGACGGTAGCAGGCAAGCTCTTACCCGAGAGCTTCCGTAATACCTTCCAAGTAGCTGCACTGTCCATCTTGAAGTCCAACTGCCCAGCGAACTTTTCCCACTCTTCTTTCTTGTGCCTGTCTAGATCCTTTTTGATCTCATCGTCAAGTTCAGCAACGACGGGGTCCAGATGGTTGACCGCTCTCCTGGCATCTCTTGTCCTGATCTTATCGAGGATCTCCCTTGTGACATCTGGATAGAACGTCTTAACGCGGCCGACAGGAATAGCCGCTTTCATGGCTCTGCGGATCGCGCAAGATAAATGGCACTCTTTTTGATGCACGTCGCCATTTCACGGGTAATTTGCCGACAGGCGAAGCGCAACTTCACTGAACAGGCTCCAGTCTGCCCGGCCTAAATTAAGATAAGAACGTTGACGAACACCAGAATAGGGAGCGAGAGAGTTGGAGAGATCGATATGGATAAAGACGGGTACATGGTCACTTGGCAAAGTGGTTGTGGTGGACCATGAGCAAGAGTTAGGGGCCGAATAGAGTCCCGCCGCTGAAAGGCGCGGCAACACGCAATGGAGGACAATCGATCGTGCGGCGTCGCATGATCGATACTCCCCCATTGCATGCTGCCGCGCCTTTCAGCGGCGGGACTCTATTCGACCCCTTAGAGAGGTTGGACGAGACAAGAGAAATGTCTGGGCTGGAAGATCGGCCGTTGGTAGGGAGACGAGTGGGCTGGTCATCGTTTAAGATGACCAAGTCACACTCCTCTGCCGATTCTTCGACGTCATTTCCTCTAGCGTCAGAATCGAGTGACGAGCAAAAGGTGTGAGCATTAAAATCGCCCGCGAAGACAACTGAGAATGAGAGGGAGCAGTCGTAAAGCTGCTTGAGAAGTGGAATAGGATTGTAAAAAGAGGGGCATGAGGTAGTAGGTGGAATATATATGTTGAAGAGAGAAAGAGGTGTTTTAAGAGGGAGATGGATTGGAAGGTACTCGAGAGTACCATCCGTGGGGGTGTTGGGTATGAGGTGGGAGGGAAGAGAAGATAAAACAAGAGGTTGAACCTCCTCCGCCAAGAGCTGACCTTGGAGCATGGAAGGCAGTATAGCCCGGGATGTTAGGATGAGGACGGGTAGGGGATGGAGAGAGCTTGGTTTCTTGAACCATGATCACGTCTGGATGGTAAGTACGTGCGAAGAGAGAGAGCTCAGAAAGTTTGGCACGAAGGCCATTGAGATTGATATGTACAATGGAAAGGGGGCGATATGAGGAAGAGGAATCAGAGTTGGTAGGTGAAGAGCATATAACACAGCGAAAAGAAGAGTTATGATGCTTCACAGAACTGAGACCCGAACAGGAGAGATGCACCCACCTTTGGCATCCGAAGCACTGGACGCTGGTCCCGTTCCAATTGACATTTCTGTCGCATGTGGCACATAGGTACTTCTTGTTCTGAGCGGGTCCAGGATTCCTTTCCACGGCGGCCCTTAGCAGGAGAATCCGAAGGAGAGACGCGGCCGGCCAGCACCTCTCCCATGACAAAAACCCTCTTCGTGGAGGGGGTGACGTCGGTTTGCATAGAGGTGATCTTCTTTCCTCCACACTGCCACGGCGTGAACGTACGACAGCGCTGCTTCTTTCGACTCTACGATCGCTGACCCGTTTGGGACAGGTTGTAGCCGCTGCCTACGATGTTACGCAGCGTGAGCTCATCGATGAGTGAAGCACTTAATTTTTTAGGGGCGAAATTTATAACTTGGACAGTGGGATGGTGGGGGAGCCTGCGATTTCCTCGTGTTTGCTTGTATCTTTTGGAACAATGGATGGGTATGTAAGGATTGAGAATTTTGGAGTCTATGGAAAAATTCTGGGAAATTGGGACAAGATTCCGATTCCGGAAATAGGTACATAATGCAAATTTCGGAAATGGAACAAGACACAAATACCGTAAAGCAGATTCTGTCTACATAGAATGTCCTCACATGCAGGCGGGCTTTGGAACACCGAGCGAAGCTGCTTTATGGCCGGAATCATACTTCCATTGACGAGCGACGCGACGCAATGTTTACCATCCATATCGACTCGATATGCCTTATATTCGCTATCACCGTCGCTGGTCGCGAGAAATATGATCCCGACCGAACATGGGCAGTGCATTGGGAACATAGATTGAAGCGTCCATAGGAGTAGGAGTGGCCTCACGAATTCAGTAAAAAAAATCAATGCCCAGAATGAAGTTTGTATAGTTAAGTCCGTGGCCTGTGTCCTCAAGAAAAAACTTTAAATTTAAATCGCGGCTGGCGCTGCGGTTTAATCCTCAGAGATTGAGATTTAAACCGCCACGCCAGCCGCGGTTTGAATTTACACGTTTTTCTTTAGAAAACAGGCTGCGGATCTAACCATATATAGTGCAGTTCCGTAATCGCGTTCAGTCCTCGTTATCACAATCGTAGGAGCGAAGCGGTTGTTCTTGAAAAATTAAACTATGGAAATGAAGAAGTCTTAAGAAATCATACTCAAAAGAACCGCTTCGCACCTGCGATTGTGATAATCAGACTTTGCGGGCTGAACGCGATTGCGGAACTAAATCATATGTGTGTTCAAAAAGAGCCAGCCTTTGAGGACGTTCAACGCGGCTTTCCTCATCCCCACCTAAAGCCTAGCTTGCTCGGATGACTCCGGGCGGAGTAAGCAGCGGAGTTGGCCGTGGCAATATATAGCAATGATGAGATTTTGACATGATAAGCCCGATAGGCCTTAATTGGGCCGGCTCATAATAAGGGAGCTAGGCTCTACTTCTAAGGACGCCTTAGCATCCTCGATGCCACACCTAATTCTAGGTATGTGATATTTCCGAAGCCGTGACCACATCTTGCGCGGTGATCTCGAGTATTCGTCATTTCTCCACGAACTGGCTGCTCGGTTTTTCCTCAGCCAAATACGTACAGCATTCCACACATGATCCTTTGGCTTGGGCCTAGCAAGAAGCAGCGCAAAGGTCTTTTAGCGAGACTCATTGACTAGTCTTCTAGATAGAGGGGGACTCAGTCCGCAGCGAGGTTACCACCACCGGCGGAATTTGTGTGCTAGGTGCACTGGCATTGAATGCGGAATAGCTCCGACATTTTGTGCACAGAAAGGGAGTAACCTCGGGCCTAGTTCTGCTGGCTAAATGTGACGCGCTCGGCGTTTCAGCGAAGTGAACGCGGCTGGTGTACCCTCGCAAGTACTCAGGGTGATGGCCCGCGAACCTTTCCCAGCTGGCCTGCGGTCTCCATCCTCCGGCCGCCCGCTTTTGGTTTGCCGGCCAGCAGGGATGAGCGGAATAAGAATTTTGAATTCCGGAAAACGGAAATCGAAACAAAATAAAATTTCGGAAATCGAAATAAAATTAAAATTTCGGAAATTGAAAATCGGAAATCGGAGCAAGTTTCAAAATTTCGGAAGTTGGAAAGCGGAATTCCGAGGCCCGAAAATTGCGGAAATCGTAATTCGGAATCGGAAAACGGAACAAAGTTCACTCGCTGCTGGCATCGAAAAATGTATCCTTGAACCTTGGGTCTAACAGCACCAAACCATCACTAACCGTCATTAATCAGATTTATGATCTCATGAGGATCACTCCAGGGATGTGCCTAATTGCGACTTAAGATTAACGACTTAAATGACCGACGGGCTTTTTCGGGGTTACGTCTAAAGGCTAACGACTAACAATTTTTTGGAAATTTCGTGAACTATCCGAAAATTCGTTAGAAAATCATTATTCACTATCGTCGCTCCCCTATGGGGGGGGGGGGGGGTCGCACCAACTTCGAAAAATATTTCGTCGTTGGTTGTTCCAGATACCTATATACATGCCTAGGTGGCCCAGGATATTAATAGCCTACTGTCACTACCATTTCTAACTAAACCACATCCAACGTCTTGGATATAAATATTATAGCCCAAGATGACGTCGCGCGATGTTGAGCGAGAAATCGCTTCGGTGCTAAGCAAAAGCGTTATACCCCTCAAATGATGAGATTTAGCCGTTGTCGCAGAAAACCCTTAATTGTTCTAATGGCGATTCCCTGGAAAACTGTACATCTGATAAAAAAAACCGGAGGCCATTTCCGAATCTGAACAAGTTTTTCAAACTACAAGCCGCGGAGCCATTCTAAGAACACTCTACGCAGTCGTATTCAAAAACTCAAAAAATATTTTTTCAGAATTATACTTTGGAAAGCCGTCCAAAGCTATATGCAATTATGAGTTCTACATCATTCGAAAACAGAATTCGAATCAGTCATTCGATTGGAACAATTTTTGCACAGACGACAATTAATAGTTACAGATGTCTGAGGCACGCACCAGTTCTCGTGTGTGACGCGCTATGTCAATACAAAGGCTGGGATCATACTTCTAGCGACGAGCAGCGCAAAGCAGACTTTGCCATCAATATCGACCAAAAGTCCATATGCCTGATATGCACTGTCGCTGTCGATGGACGCGGGGCGAATGACTCTGACCAAAGGGTTGCGTTGCAGCAATCACGGACCGGTCGTTAACCTTATCCTCAGACAAAAAGGAGCTCGACGCTCATGTCAATCCGCCCATTTTCCCTTGAAGCACGCGATAGGCATGTGCTTGCCCTCCTGACACGAGAGCGTGCATATCGCGAGGAGAAGAGCGAGATAGTGCCCAACGCGTACGAAAATCGCTTTGAAAATGAGGCTCGACGCCAACCAAGCCCATTTCCATGGGTACTCAGACGATCACCGCATTCGATGCGTGTCGAATATGCATTTGACTCGAAGACAAGGTGGTTTCGAGCACAGTCAAGTAACGCGCTGCTAGGGAAGCACGTGCTCTTATTGTGTTTCAGATTATAGCACGTGCCCCAACAAATAAGCCGTCCAATGCGCGCATGTTACACATTCAATTCGATGACAAAACGATTATCCAAAAAAAGAAAGTATACGATGCACTCCTGAGAAGGAGCTAAGAGGTCGGCAGCTTCGCCGCTTTAATTACCCAAGTTTGCGGTACTTTACCCGCCCGACCGCTGGAGGCCTCGTTCAACCGCTGACGGCCCCAGATGGTGCTCGGCGAGCTGGCCGCGTCGCACGTTGGTTTATGCTACTACGATGACGCTGGAATACCTTGCAGCACGTACTCCTGCGATTTAATTTTATGGCACATGCTCCTGCTATAAAATTTTGCAGCACGTGCTGCTGTTTGGAGCACGTGCCCCTGTGATAGAGCCTTTCGATAGGTGTGGTCACTCGAATTGAATGCATATTCGACACGCACTGAATGCGGCCGTTTTCTGAGTAAGCACTCTTGAAACATGACTCAGATGTTGGCAATGCCGTAGGTTCAATTACCCAGTTTGTTGTACTTGGCCCGCCCAGCCGCTGAAGGCTCCAGATGGCGCTCGGCGCTTTGGCTGGACGGCGCGTCGGGGCACGGAGAGTTTGCGCTTCACGCTCAGTCAAGAAAATTCAGAGGGGCTCGTTGCCCGAGTCTTTAAAATTCGCGGTTTCTTAATGCGGCTTGTTGGCCGGCTATAAAATAGCTGCTCGATCGCGACAGTCACTACTGCGGGCGACAGAACTTCGAGTTCTCAGCTCCACGGCCACTATTTCGCTGATATAGATTGCACCCGACTCATTGAGGATAATGGCGAAAATTGCTCTTTCCTGCTTAACCCTGAATTGAAAGGTTTACGTTTAGATGTATCTGGACTAAAAAGGCAGAATGATCTCAATTTTTAAGTATATAGGAAGTATATCGGAGATTCTGTGACAAGATTTTCTAAAACATCCGATTTTTTTTTTGATATCCGAATCTTTTCATTGAACCTACATTTTACGAAAACTATTATGAAGTCGACGACAAAATGGTCTTCGCATGAATGTTATAAAAAAATCACAATTTCTTTAACCATCAGATTGACGGTGCAGAAAAAAAAACAGCTTTCGCAGTTTTCCGAAATGAGTCGAATCCAATGTATACTCGCTGACGACGCAGGAGTTCTAGTTGGGCGTTGAGCGGCGTGTTGTTTGAGTCAGTTCATAACAGATCAAAGTGTCTACAGTTCGCCTGCACTGCATCTACATCCGGTGAAGTGAAGCATTCACTACATGGGACGTTTTTTAGTATGCACTGCTTGCAGGTCACGATCATCATTCGGTTGATCGCATATTCTGAAGCGAAAAAAATCGTTAAATCCTCAATTTTCTCGATCTTTCTCGAGAATGAATACTCTTGCCAGACGGACGAAACCCCAAAAACGCACACCTCTGGATAGTGAGCTCTCATTGAGGCCGTGAATTATGTGTATATCTAAGGTTCAAACTTTGTTCTCTATAGGTACATATATCAAGTTTTGGTAATCCACGCAGCTATTGATGCATTCTTTCTTTTTCACTCTGGATTTCTTTTTTCGGCTTTAGCAGTGCCAATTGTCAAAGTCTGGATTTCTAGGGATCAACGATTACGACTTACGATTAACAAGGATTTTTGCTCGTTGAATGACTAACGAATTACAAAGTTCCAACTACGCATATCCCTGGAGCCAATGGAAATTGAGTTGCTCTAACAGGTTCTGATAGAAGTTGGCAAGTCTCAACTCGTCAGATTCTCTCAGTGTATGCAGGTTAAGATTATTTCCGCATTTTGTTCCGATTTCAGCATCCATTTTTCGGAAATCGGAATTCCGAGGCCTGAAAACCTGCGGAAATCGGAATGCGGAATTCCGCTCATCCCTGCCGGCCAGCTTCATGTCGATGGCCCGCCTACCTTTTTTAGCTGGCTCGCGGTCCTTTTCCGTGGATGGTTTGCGCTTGGGGCGCCGGCCAGTCACATGTCGACGAACCGCCGACCTTTACCAGCTGGCCCACGATCCACGCCTTCCACATTATTGTCACGATTACTTGTATTATTATTTACCTCAAGCATGTCACCGCGGGTCCACGGCGGAGAAACACCTGGCCTCAAGGACGCAATCTTCACCGTGGTCTGCGGAGAGGAATCACCCTTCCCGCGGATCGCGACGAAAGCCCTCCCCCCTCCAGCTTTGGGGATATCCCCTATCCCCCAGCGGTCAAAATTATGCTGGCCTCCGGAGAATGACTCGAAGTCACCTTCCAGGGCCGGCACTAGAATGCCGAATGAGGACTTGAGTGAGATGAGGAGTCTTTTATACCTGCTGTGCACGTGATCAGCACGATAACACGTGATCATTCGTGGTCACCATCAATTGTCACTCCAACCAGCCGAGTTGAAGACGGCGTGGTGTCTTTTGTGAGCAGCCGTGGCGTGTTTTTCAATGCGCGGGCGAGCCAATATTTGCGGTGCGTGTGTGTCGCGCGCAGGATGGTTCACCGCTGGCCGGCACCTTCAAAATGTGGGGCGCGGGCGTCAGTTTCGGCACAAAGGGGCCATCACCCTGAATACCTGTGCTGCACGTGTCGCATTTGGCCAGCCGAAGTGGGCTCAAGGATCCTTGTATTCTGTGCCTTCAATCAACAATATCCGAATGCGAAATTCTGTGGCGCAGAAAGATGCGGAATTAATAATTCCAGTTGTTCTTGGTCGAACCATTACAGAAAATACCCACGAGGCTGAACTGTGTACTTAAGCTTCTTTGAACAAACCGATGTTCAGTCATCGATGTATAGAGCTAGATATGACTAGAACAGGTTTTTTTCGTTTTGTTTAAAATCAAACAATTCTGTCCCGTATTCCAGTATTGAGCCCTTTTTGGTCAACCCTTTCTTTTTCAGACCACTGTATGAAGACCTTTGGTGTTAGCAAAGCGCAGTTACTCTCGAATTCTGCCTATCAGGTTCATTTTAAATAAATTTTCTCATCTGGTGTACTCCAAGCTACACAGATTCCGATTTTGGTCGATTGAAATGGTGAGTTACTATTCATTTTCAGCTGGTGTTTACTACCTGCAGCAGTCCAAAAGACCTATGGGTTGTTTGCTATGTCGATCGCATGCTTTCGCTGGATTACTCTGGAGATCTGTACATGAAGTAGGTGTTACTCTTCGTTTTGGTTATTGATGAATCTTCTTCATTTATTTTAAGAACCGATTTTGCAGGTCAGGTAGTGACGTTAAAGCATCCGCTAAACTTCAGAAATTGATCCAGTCCTCTTTACCCCGACTCTCGAAGTATAGGCAACGATTCGCGTGGGCGGCGAGGTTCGTATCTCTTCCTGGTGCTGATTGTTAATAACTTGCTACCGTCCCCTATTTGTTGTTCTTATTGAAGACCTTTACTGGAGGAAAATCTCGCCAGAGAAGCTTCAAATCCACGATTCAGTAAAAGCTTCAGTACAATGCAGTTGTTCCGGTGCGATAGCAATAGGCTCACAGAGCAGGATCTTCAAAAGTATCTAAGCGACTTCGCAAAGTGAGTTTGAGATCTGCTTGGATTTTGTTATTGATCTTTTTTCGTCTATGCCTCTGGATGTACAGCTCTTTTCTAATGATTGAGGTTAGGGTTGTACGGAAAAGGATTTTCACATGGATCAAAGAACAGAAAAGAAATTCTAGCTGGAAAAGAAAAGCGAATACCTCGAAATCGAACGGAAGACGCACTCACAAGGGCAGTGTTTAGAGCGCAAACTTTTGGTTTAACAATGGCCAAACAGAGGGGGTCACTACACTTTTCAAAGAAAATCACAAAATTCATGTCTGACTAAGGAAGTGTTTAGAGTTGTAAACACATCTGCGAAAATGACTAGTATCGTTAGTATCTCTTGTGGCTCAATAGTAAAAATGCGCAGTATCCCGCCCCGAGCTGCAGGTTCAAAAAAGTTATGAGCGTTTTTTAAGCCTCGCGAAAAGGCAAGGCATCAGGCATTTTTTTGGAATTTCGAAATATTTTCTCGGATTTAGCTCAAACCTTGTATGTCGGAGTAACCTAGGGTGGTGAACACGAATCTGAAGTACTTTTGTCGACATTTTAAGGCTTACTGTAGGACACGATAGGTAACATGTCATTTAAGACCAAAACCCACCTTAGCATTTTGAAAATCGACAAGCGGACGTTAATTTCGAATTCTCCACCTCGTATAACCCCTGTATACAAATTTTGAGTAAAATTTGAGATTTTGACCAAACTACCGTATACCCACCGTAATCTACCGCAATCTGCAAAAAATCGATAAACGGACTCCAGATTCGTGTTAAGCACTCCAAATAACTCTCAGCAAATGATTCTGAGACATATCTATCGTAGAAATCCGGAAATCTGGACAGTTGCGTTTTTCCCTCAAAATTTTCCCCGGTTGAGAAGCTTTGGACGAAATCAGCCGAAAACTTTGGAAATCGACTATTAAACCACAGATTCGTCATCAGCGCTCCAAAAAAAGCCCTGGGTGAATTTCAAGTCAAATCTGCAACATTTTTCTAAAACGCTTCCAGAGCCCTCTAATCTGTATAAATAAACGCTCAACCGAAAATCCGTATAAGTCCAAAACGCTATCAGTCTGAGCAAAGTGTGGAAAATGTGTCTTTACCCAAATTTAGTTCACGGGGGTAGTTTTGGGCGCTGAACACATTTATGAGGTAGGTTTCCGGATTTTCCGAAGACCAATGCCCTTCTTGGAAAGTACGAAAAGCACAAAAGCTACCGTTTAAAGCTTGTAACTTCTTCTCTGACACTGGCAGCGGACTCCTACAGGAGAAAACGACGATCGCGTTCTACCACAGGAGCTGTTTTGTCGTGCAGGAGACCGAACTAAAGCAAAGCGGTTTCCTTCAGGACACGCTGCCGCATCGCTTCCATTGGGTCTCCCACAGGAGAAAATAACTCCGGTAGTTCACGTGGAAGAGCGCACGGTGAACGACTGATCGAACCCGCGCGGCGTACGATACGCTTGCGCAAGGGGTGAAGAGCCGATTGGACCATTCAGGTTCTCACAGGCGCCCCATTCATTGATTGATCGGGGTGCTTTGGAGCCGGAGTTCCTCATTTCCTGAGGAATGGTGGAAGATTGCTATTGGGGCTTCATCCCCGATAGTAAATTTTGCCGTTGATAAAATTGTCAACGGGGAAGTGTGAAAATCATGCTTCGATTTTAAAGAATTTGAAAACTAGGCGATTTCGGCTAGATTCCAGCAAACGTTATTTGAAATTCCCTCCAAGCTACCGTATAAGTTCCGGTCTCCTACAGGAGAACAATAGGACTCCTACAGGAGAAGAATGGGACTCCTATTGGATTCCCAGCGGACTCCCATAGGAGTCCGCTGCCAGTGTCGGAGTTGGAACCCGCAGCTCGGGGCTGGATACTGCGCAGTTTTACTATTGAGCCACAAGAGATACTAACGATACTAGTCGTTTTGGCAGATGCGTTTACCACTCTAAACATTTCCCTTGTCAGAAGTTTCTGTATAGGTTACCTGAGACCTTAACACAAGTTGCATGATTGCTTCAAAAAATTTATTTCAAGTTTACTAGTGAATTGAAGCGATGCTACGTGTAACTTGTGGATATTTTCTAATAAAGTATGGTGTATCTTGCGCTAATAATGCACAACATTGCGAGTAACTTGCACTGTTGCTGCATGTTGCTGGATACCTACACGCGACGCAGCTCACATTGTACATTGAACGCTTTCATCCAGATGTCATCCTCCTTCAGGAGACAAAACTTAGCCCAACATCTTCCCTACCCCGCCTTCCCGGTTATACGTCGTACCACCTTCCCCGCGCATCCCATGGTGGTGGCTTTTCCACATTTGTAAAATCCACAATACCCTCCCACCTTATTCCTATTCCTAATGATAATGTTGTAGAATGTATCGGTGTTCATGTTGTATTGCAAAGTTGCCCCATGGATATTGTTATTATTCATATTCCCCCTTCCTCCTCATGTCCTAATTCGTTTGACCCCACTCCATTTTTACATTCTGTACACTCTGCCCTCCCTTCATCTTCTGTTGTATGGGCTGGTGATTTTAATGCTCACTATTCATCCTGGTTCTCCTCTCTAGATCCTGATCACAGAGGTGAACTACTTGAGCTTTTTGCTGAGGATTGTGATCTAGTTGCCATTAACGAGGACGCACCCACTCGCCTTCCTTCCACGGGCAGGCCGTCCTCTCCGGATGTCACTTTTGTATCATCTTCTCTTGTTGTTTCCTGTAACTGGTCCACTGCTATAGCTATGGCCAGCGATCATGTACCCATATGCGCATCATTGGATTTGTCTCTCAATAGTCATCTTGCACCTTTCCTTGGCTCTCGTAGCAAACTGTATACCAACTACCGTAAGGCTAACTGGGACAAGTTTAAGGAGGTGTTACTCAGCCGGGTAGCCTGCTATCCGCTTACCGGCTCCGTTCATGAAAAGGCCAAGTTCATCGTTGACGCCATATGCAGTGCCTCCAGATTCGCTATTCCTACAGGGCGTGTGAGAGCGTTTCATCCCAACGTTCCCAAGGATGTTCTAGAGCTGATCGAATTACGGGACGAGAAGCGCCGAGCTGATCCTGCGGATCCCAGTATTCAACAACTATCGGATGAAATCACCAAAAGGCTTGCTTAATGATTACAAGCGGATGGAGTTCACTGAATCTTTGAATTTCTCAACTGATGCAAAGAAGACCTGGAGCGTTCTTAAGCGGTTGTCTGGGAAGAAATTGGCTGTGGACCGCAACATGCTTGAGTTCCCTTCGGGGAAATTTGAGTCCGGCTTTAAGGCTGCATGTCGACTTGGAAAACACTTTGCTTCAGCGACGTCCCGCCGTGATCGATCCAACATGCTCACTCTCCGGTCTATAAGGAAGCTCAGCCGACAACATGTACCTGCCATAACTGCCACTGAGATGTCTTCCCTCATCAAGTCCATGAAGAACTCGCGAGCCTAGGGACCCGACGGTGTGTCAGCCGTCCATCTCAAGCACTTGCCGGAGCAGTTCCTTGAATTACTTTGTGATCTAGTCTACTCGTCATTCAGCTCAGGTATCATTCCCGCTAGATGGAAGCAAGCAATTGTTCTACCAATCCTCAAGCCTGGCAGACTAGAAGATCAAACAACTTCGCATCGACCCATCTCCCTTTTGTCCCCTATTGCTAAGTTAGCGGAGAAATTCATTAACCCGCACCTCCAAGAAGCATTACGTCATAACTTGCATCAACATGGCGTCAAGAAGGCCCACTCTACCATCACGGCACTCACGTGCATCACAGAACACATAATTGCTGGCTTCAATATGAAACCTCCAGCTGGAAGAAGTATAGTCGTGGCAGTTGACTTAACCGCTGCCTTCGAAAATGTCAGTATCCCTCTGCTGTCCAAATCGATTCTGGACTCTACTATTCCTGACTGGTGCAAAAGATGGACTGATAGTTTTATCTCCCAGCTTGTTTTCTTTGTATTTGTCTGATGTGCCGAAGCCGTCACCAAACATCCACTTATGTCTATATGCGGATGACATCACTATTATTTGTACTGACCCTGTCATCGATCGAGCCACTGCTGAGATGAATAAATACCTCGTCAGTCTGGCTAAGTTCCTGGAATCGAAGCAGCTAAAGGTCTCTCCAACGAAGTCCAGCGTTACTTTGTGCACTACAGCGACAGCCGAACCCAAGCTGCATCCCAAGGTTCTTTGGGAAGGAAATATGCTGCCCTTATCAAAACACCCTCGACTACTCGGTGTATTCCTGGACCCGTCACTACGTTTTCATGAAAAAACACGTATTCGAGCTGCTGCTGCCAACACACGTAACAACATCCTACGTGCGCTTGCAGGCACTACATGGGGTAGCTCTAAGGAAATCCTGCGAACCATTACAGGGCTATGGTGCAGCCGGTGCTGGAATATGGAGCCCCAATATGGTCAAGACACCTGTCGGAAACCTCTTGGAGCAAACTTCAGCGTGCACAGAACACTGCTCTACGCGTGATCACTGGATGCCCTCGATCCACACCGGTACCTCATCTACATCAAGAGTGTTCGCTACTGCCTGTAAAGCAGCATTGTCAACTCCAGTCGCAGCAGTTCCATGTTGGCATTATAAGGAATTCTACACACCCTAATTTCCCATTACTGTCATCTGGTCCCCATTTCCGACATATTAGCTCGCCACTTCATGCTGCAGTCTCTGTCTCGTCAACGCTGGGCGACGTCGGAGCTCAATCGCGTCAGATTACTGCAAATGGAGCACACCCGATCCGTCAGAGAATACCTTTCCAGTGCTCCACGAAATCCAATGATTGGTGACGGCCCCACCCGATCGATGGCAGCGAATCGGACATACCCAGACGTACACGTGTCATCCTGGCAGGTCTACGATGTGGACACTCCTCATAACTCAAGGCCTTCGTCCATAACTTCGACTCGTCGATCCCTGACGAATGTCCTGACTGCCACAACCCAGGCCATGATTCATTTCATTTATTTTCATGTCCTGCAAGGCCGACTTCTCTAACAGTTATGGATATGTGGAAGAACCCGTGCGATGTGGCTGCCTTTTTACACCTATGAGGAGAAGCTCTGTGTGGCCGATAAGAAGAAGAAGAAGACACGCGACGCAGCCGACACTCGACGCAGCCTGCTCGCCAAGCATGACTGGGGTCGCTAGCGGCTAGGCAGGGCTTCACGCTGTGTGCGGACCCAAGCACCCCAAACTTGGGTAATTGGATCTACGACGCTTTCAACATCTGTCCTGCTTCGAGAGTGTCGTATACTACCCTAGTAAACGGCACACCGCGTAGATAAGTTACATGTGTGATGAAATATCACATTTAAGTTACAAGCCAGAACTTCATGTCACACGTAAATCAAGTCGCGCCGTGCAACATCCTGTGTTAAAGGTCGCATGTAACTTAAAGCTGCGAAGATAAGTCGCAGGTAACTTGTTTAGATACCTTGATTCGCATGTAACTTTATCAGAAATTCCTGAGTATAACAGGTGTTGTGGATACACAACCTCGTGAATGTATCTTATGTAAAATATATAGAATATAGCAAAGGGTATTATAATGCATCCTGCTCATAATCAGACCGGTCATATAAAGTTGTATAGTTCATCCATAGCCCAGGCATCATTTACACCCCTGCCGGTAGGCATCGTATCCAGAGGTGGTGTCTGGTGATTTTCAGATTTACGGGTGTACCTCTAACGCGCCGCAATAGGTAATAGACGCGGCGTTGCTCGAGGCGCGGTGCATCCTTTGTACATATCTATAATTACAGATACGAATGCTATTTGTTTGTGGGACCTCCTCCCAAATCTGTATAAAAGGCGTATTTGTAGTATATTAAGTTCGTTCGTCTGGTTGAATAAACCTATACACCACGATCGTCTACATACCACAGAGCCACCAAAACAGGTGCGGGAAAAAATCGAAAATTCTAAAATCTTGCGCTACTACCCCCCCCCCAGAATGCCGGAAGACGGAAAACAGATGTTTCCGCGCACTCCTGGTTGGACTAGAAAAGTGCAGTCTAGTACGACCATTGACGTTCTCAAAACCTGTACGCGCCTTATAGCCACTATCAAATAAAATCTATTACCTGCTTCAGGCGTTTCTTTTCGAGTCTAGTTTTTTCTCTATCTAACATTCCCTTTGGTTTCCCACTGCCGTGGTTTCTCAGTTTGAGAGCGTCTGTAAGAACATACAAATGTTCCATCCTGGAGCGAAATTTTCTCGCGTTCATTGCGTGCTTGTGAGCGCGTATTTTGCTACTTTCGCTCACCCAATCTCGAGTCTTGGTCATAGTTGGAAAATATCAGGGTGAAACAATATGAATGCGCGCTCGATGTTAACGCTCATGTAAAGAATGTTCGTCATTTCAGAGCAGCCATCTTTCGCATAGGTTTTACTTGTTTAATGATTTACCTATTGCTATTATTGTGATTTTGCTCGCTTTTACTGTACTTGATGGAATCAAATCCCGGTCAGCAGTTGCGGACAAGCGCTGTTGCAGCACGCTACGTGGTGATAATGGTGCTGGGACGAGGGGTAATCGTTCCTGGATCAGGTGATCCTAGCACGATTATCGTCGTGTTGCGTGGTGCAACAGCGGTTGTCTGCAACTGCGTACTGGAATTTCGCTCCGTTAGGGACAATATATTTTCTTGAAAAAGTTTTTCTAGGAATGTTCGCTCAAAAGTGTATATTGCTAACTTTTCATCAAAGCCGACTTTTCAATAGAATATCTTCTCCACAGGCTTCACAAAGTGTTTGTTGCGAAACAGAAACAGTTTTGCCTTGCTTTTAATCGTAGAGCAAACATGCCCTCAATATACACATTTGGGTGACTACTCCTGAAAAATTCCCTGGCTTCAAGAAGGCCCACTCTACCATCACGGCACTCACGTCCATCACAGAACACATAATTGCTGGCTTCAACATGAAACCTCCAGCTGGTAGAAGTATAGTCGTGGCAGTTGACTTGACCGCTGCCTTCGATAATGTCAGTATCCCTCCGCTGTCCAAATCGATTCTGGACTCTACTATTCCTGACTGGTGCAAAAGATGGACTGATAACTTTGTCAAGAATCGTTCCATTCGTGTGAAATTTGATGGACACTTGTCGAAGTCTGTGCCCCTGAAGGCAGGCGTCCTACAAGGAGGAGTTTTATCCCCCAGCCTGTGTTCTTTGTATTTGTCTGATGTGCCGAAGCCTTCACCAAACATCCACTTATGTCTATATGCGGATGACATCACTATTATTTGTACTGACCCTGTCATCGATCGAGCCACTGCTGAGATGAATAAATACCTCGTCAGTCTGGCTAAGTTCCTGGAATCGAAGCGGTTAAAGGTCTCTCCAACCAAGTCCAGCGTTACTTTGTGCACTACAGCGACTGCCGAACACAAGCTGTATCCGTAGGTTCTTTGGGAAGGAAATATGTTGCCCTTATTAAAACACCCTCGACTACTCGGCGTATTCCTGGACCCGTCACTACGTTTTCATGAAAATACACGGATTCGAGCTGCTGCTGCCAACACACGTAACAACATCCTACGTTCGCTTGCAGGCACCACATGGGGTAGCTCTAAGGAAATCCTGCGAACCACCTACAGGGCTATGGTGCAGCCGGTGCTGGAATATGGAGCCCCAATATGGTCAAGACACCTGTCGGAAGCCTCTTGGAGCAAACTTTAGCGTGCACAGAACACTGCTCCACGCGTGATCACTGGATGCCCTCGATCCACACCGGTATTACATCTACATCAAGAGTGTTCGCTGCTTCCTGTAAAGCAGCATTGTCAACTCCAGTCGCAACAGTTCCATGTTGGCATTGTAAGGAATTCCACACACCCTAATTTCCCCCTACTGTCATCTGGTCTCCATTTCCGACATACAGGCTCGCCACTTCATGCTGCAGTCTCTGTCTTGGATCGTCAACGTTGGGCGACGTCGGAGCTCTATCGCGTCAGACTGCTGCAAATGGAGCACACCCGATTCGTCAGAGAATACCTTTCCAGTGCTCCCCTAAATCCAATTCTTGGTGACGTGCCCCTCCGATCGATGACAGCGAAACGGACCTACCCAGACGTACACGCGTCATCCTGGCAGGTCTACGTTGTGGACACTCCTCATACCTCAAGGCCTTCGTTCATAAGATCGACTCGTCGATCCCTGACGAATGTCCCGACTGCCACAACCCAGGCAGGACACGATTCATTTCATTTGTTTTCATGTCCTGCGAGGCCGACTTCTCTAACAGTTATGGATATGTGGAATAACCCGTGCGATGTGGCTGCCTTTTTACGCCTATGAGGAGAAGCTCTGTTGTGGCCGATAAGAAGACGAAAAATTCCCTAGGAACGCCTCGGAGGCCGAAGCGTCGCGCCTCGAATGATGTGAATTTCGGCGTTTTATAGAAGTTAAAATAGCAAGAAAATTCACTATAATAGCAAAAGGTAAACATTCAGATAAACAAAACCTCTACAGAAGATGGTCGCTCCTAAATGTTGAATAGTTTTGATTAGAGCTTAAATATCGAGCGCGTACTCATATTTTTACACCCTGATATATCAGCTGAGTCTCTCTGGCTCCATCTGAGCCCCACCCTGTCGATAACCATTTACACCACATGGCTCTGAGAGACATCGGGTCTTCTTCTTCTTCTTCTTCTCAGCCATGAACAGAGCATCGCATCAAAGGCGTAGGAAGCTAGCTACTTCACGCAGCTTGCACCATAGATCTCGAGCAGATAACATTGTAAGTCTGGCCGGACACGAAAATAGATGCAGTGTCCAGCACATTCACAATCAGGGCATCTATCAGGGACTGACTGATCAATCCGATGAGCGTAGGCCTTTAGATATGTGGAGTGGCCGCATCGCAGACCAGCGAGGATTTTTCGGGTGCGTCTCGGTAGATCGGCTTCGCTGTCGTCGACTCGTGGGGGTACGCCGCCATAAATTGAGTTAGGCTGAGCATCAGACAGGTACTCTGCCACGAAGCGCGTATGCTCAGCCATCTGGAGTCTTCTGCGGGAGAGCTCGGATGTAGCCCAGCGTTGCTTATCGACGTCAGACAGGGAAGCATTGAGCGGCGTGCGTATGTTTCTTGGTTGGGGGCCGGACGACAGAAGATGGTAATTTGGATGGGTCGGGCTCTCGACAATACTTATGAGAAACTGCTGAGACTGGAGTATGCAGTGCTGTTTTATTGGGAGTAGGCCGGTTTCTTGATGAAGATGCGGAATAGGCGTCGACTTGTGACATCCAGTAATAAGCCTGAGGGCAGCATTCTGTGCTCTCTGCAACTTGCACCAAGAGGATTCAGAGAGATGTCGGGTCCAACTAGGGGCGCCATATTTCAAGACCGGCTGGACCATGGCTCTATAAGTCGTACGTAGTACTTCTTTCGTGCTGCCCCACGAGGTACCAGCCAAGGCGCGACGAATGTTGTTGCGCGAGTTGGCAGTGGCAGCTCGTATACGCGTGTTCTCATGGAATCGTAGAAAGGGGTCCAGGAAAACTCCTAATAGTCGAGGATGCTTAGATAGTGGCAGCTCGTGGCCATCCCACATGACTCTGGGATGAAGCCGACACATCGGGTCACATTAAGTGTATTTGCTTTGGCCCCTTTCACAGTTCTGGCCCTGTTATACATAATGGGGAGGTCGAAGAAAAAGTTCGCACTTACGCCCGGGTTTCGCCCATCCGCGGTTCTAAAGACATGAAATGCGCTCTGGCGGAGGCGGAGACATCGCGTACCGTAGATTTGTTATGTGATTTAACCTTTTCTATGCACGCTTGGGAAGCACCCTTGATTGAAACTGCATTTTATTGCTCGTAAACGTCATTAAAATTGCTTTTATATTCAGGATGGAAAAGGCTGGGAAGTGGACTTTGCCGAACTCTTGTGTATGTGTAAAAATAGATGTACTATCTTCCTTGGACGAGCTTCAAAGTAAGTGTTTATCCGCTTAAGCGTTGTATTTATCCAATCCTGGGCCGCAGTAGCAGCTATTCCCTTTTTCGACGAGATTGACGTATGGCATTGTAGCATAGTCAGTCTCTTGCATAGTCCGTCCCTCACAAGGGACCACTTCGAACATGAAATGGAGTTTTGAGAAACGGTCTTTTGAGGGTTGTAGAGGAGTTAAAAAGAAACACTTTGAGATTTTAAAATTTCACTCAATCCTCACGGGTGGATCAAAAACTATCAAAAAGGGAAAGAAACCAGAACGTTGGATTGGGAGGACGTAGCACAAATGTGAGCTATACAGTGGCCTTGAAATCATCTGAAAAGGTTCTCCTAAAAGTTTGAAGATGAAATCTAGCTAGGTTCTCGAGTTATGACGTGTTCATTTATCCCCTGAACAATGCTCGTTGCATTCAAACCACCGATCACTGCAATGTGATAGTCAGGGCGAGCTAGCAGCACACCGTGGCTCAGTCGGTTAGGCGTTGGAATACGAAGCAATTGAAAGAAGGTTCGAATACTGTGGGTTCATTACTGCATTATGGCTGGTAGTAATGACATTTCTATGTGTTCACCTTATTTGTTTTGAGTTTTAACAGTGTCTCTTGTTTTTTTATACCTCTTTTCTTATATCGCAGAGGTAACGTGATATAAACGGAGAACGGTTAACATCAATGTTAGAAACTATAGAAATTCCGAGGTTTCGACAGTTGCTAGAATATCAAGAATCCCCTTACCCTTCTCCCCCACATATGTTACAGAAAAACCGTCCTTAATTCGGAGAAACACTTTAGGGGACTTATTTTGATATATGACGCTGGAAAAAAGTTCGGACAAAATGAAACTTCGTGGACTTGTTCCTTGATCAATGATCAATCTTTTTAGAAATAATTGTTGTAAACAGAAGTGGGTTTACCAGAACTACAACATCTATTGAAGCAACTTAATACTTTAGCGCATGGTTCGAAGACTCAAGAAAAGTTTTTCGTTATCAATTCCAAAATTTGGAGTAGAACAGAACCACTCTTTTG
Organism: Aplectana chamaeleonis; assembly: GCA_029168955.1. Classification (NCBI taxonomy): domain Eukaryota; kingdom Metazoa; phylum Nematoda; class Chromadorea; order Rhabditida; family Cosmocercidae; genus Aplectana; species Aplectana chamaeleonis. The sequence continues at coordinate 2,125,862 of JAPDOI010000010.1, forward strand.
AAAACGCATCTTACAAGATAACTACTTTTATTCAGCCTGGCCATTCTGGTTTAAATGCAGTTTTCTGGTGCCATTTTGGACGTAGAATCCGAGTATGCTCTTCGCAGCTTCTCCGAGAAATAGAGAAGCTTCTATGAAAAGAAGTTATAGTCGCTTTTCCAAGCCTCGCGACAAGGCAAGGGTACCTATCAAGGAATTTTTAGGGTGGTTTGGAAAAAATTTTCGGATTCGGCTCAAAACTTGTATGTAGGGGTAATCTAGGGTGCTGAACACGAATCTAGAAATCGTTTGCCGAAATTCTGAGGTTTACTGTAGTTTACGGTAGTTGTCATGACATAGAGGGCCTAAACCTACCTTAATAATTTGAAAATTGACAAGTGAACATCAAATTCGTATTCAGCACCCCGAATAAGCCCCGTTCAGAAATTTTGAGTCAATTCTGAGACTTTGACCCAACTACCGTATACCCACCATAATCTACCGTAATCTGTTGAAAATCGATATACTGACCTCAGATTCGTTATGAGCACTTTAAATAACCTCCGAAAGCGAAGTTTGAGTCCTAAATTTTTTCTCGACCTTTGGAGCCCCATGAGGTGAAGCTCAAGGCCATTTTTGGGGGTTCAGAGGTCGAATTTTTTTTTCGCCCAAACTCAGCCCCAGGGGGTAATTTGGGACGCTGAACACGAATATGGGGTCCGTTTCCTGTTTTTTAGCGGATTTCGTCAGGTTAGGGTGCATTGAATGGCATTTTACCTACCGCAACCCATGGTTTTTGATCTACCCGTGAGGACTGAGTGAAATTTTGAAATCTAAAATTGTTTATTTTTACGCCCTCTACAACTCTCAAAAGACCGTTTTTCGAAACTCCATTTTTTTCAAAGTTGTCCCTTGTCAGTGGACAATGTGTTACATGCATATCGACGGGGACGGTCACTCAGGCGTTCTGAAACCGGCGACGACGGTTGGATTTTTTACCGTATTCGCATGACGCAGAGGCAGGGTGAAGCGGTATTGCGAAATTCCGCAACGGGGGTGGGAGGGGGTCGCAAAAATTTTGTTCTGAAATTGAGGTTCAGGGAGGATCGCGAAATTTTCGGAACAAAAATGAAAATCTGGTGAGGATATCTCAAAAAATCTGGATATTTTTGGTCATCAAAGGAAAGGATCGTGGCATTGCTCAGGTTTTGAACGCTTGAGCCCGACTACTGATCGAATTTTCAGCGTCTGACAGTTTTAGTAATAAAATATATTGATTATTTTGGTTCTCTAAACGACCCGAATATCCGAAAAACCGTATATTTCGATTTCATGAATAATTGGAATATTTGTGAAACGGAATAGTCACATTTTCCGAACGAATCGGCCATTTCAATACAAAACACAAAGTTTTTATTCCGGAAAAAATAAACTGCCCGAAAACGCGTCTCGGGGGGGGATCGCAAAAATTTTGTATTTTGGAAGAAAACTTTCGATGGCAGGGGGGGGTCGCTCCGATTTCGAAAAATTACGCAACGCCCCGCTTGACCCTGCGCAGAGGCTTTTTGACGGTGTAGCTACCTCCGATCGGCCACCTACGATAGGGGTATAACGTCGCCAGGTCAGAGGTAGGGTCAAACGGGGTTGCGAAATTTCGCAACGCGGAGAGAGGAAGGGGGTCGCAAAATTTGTTTCGAAAATGAATGGTTGGGAGGAATCGCAGAAATATCGGTCCGAAAATCAAAATTTGGTGAAGATATCCAAAAATTCGCGATATTTGTGATCACCAAAGGGAGTATCGTAGCATTGCTCAGGTTTTAGAGGCTTGAGCCCACTATTGAACGAATTTCCGGCGTCTGGCAGTTTTAGTAATCAAATATAAGCTGCCCGGAAATTGCGACTTAGGGGGTCGCAAAAATTTTGGCTTCTGAAAAAAAAAATGATGGTGATGGGGGGTCGCTACGATTTCGAAAAATTACGCATTAGCTCGTTTGACCCTGGCCAGCGGAAAGCGCTCTTGCGAGCGTTATGCTCCTCACCGGTCAGAGGTGAGTATGTCGCGAAACCTCGAGTTACGTGCGCTGTTCACCTTCCGCACTATAAGTTATGAGATTTAAGTTTCTTACTTTCGCTAAAGGCAAATGTGAGAAAAAGAATCATGATAACGTGGATCATCTGTAAAGGAAATGTGCCAACATATGCTCATGACCATAAAAGCAGAAGCAGCGGTTCATCGCGAGAAACTAGGATTCAAAATCCATTAGGGTCTTCTTAGCACGTACTTTAAATTGACTCAATATCAGCCCTGGAGGCATATTTTTTGTGATGTTGGAGTGATGTGATGTGATTATGAGTTTCAAAAGTTGCTACATGTTCTTAACCATGGCAGTGAACGCTAGTCGACAACTTCAGAAGTTCCCGCGTTTCGAAATTACCCTTCTTGTCCGCTTGGCACTCAATTAGCGATGCTTGAGGAAGAGCTCGTGTAAAAATTAAATTTCCGATTTTTTTCTTTTTTCCTGCTTATCCCTGATGCTGATTGCCCATTAGTACGTAGAATCCTGAACCCTTTCCCCGAAATCGTTTTGCTCATACCTGTTTAGGTAGACGGTTCGAAAAAGTTTGTGCTGTGTACGAGAATTTCTATTTTCCAGCGCGTGTGAATCCTTCGTTTTTCGCCCTCAAACCGTGGAAACTATCGAATGACAGTCCGGTGCCGCCAGTATTTGAGCTGCAGACGTTTGGCGATCCGATCACAGAGCCCTATTCTGAACTGTCGAACCTCCTCTACATCTATCCACTTAGTCTAAAGTAAACTTAGCCATGTTTTTTGCACACATATTTTCGCTAATTGTGTTTTCTTCAGATATGATAGCCAACGAATATTCCCAAAGGCTCGAAACATTCTTTGTACAGTTCGACTCGTTCGTGGCCTAGATCATGCGGCAGCTAAGGTTTTCTTATTCTAATTGTTTAGTACAGAACCACCCTGCATAATGTCATTATAAAAGGTCAAAAAACACGTAGACACAGTCTAACTAAATTTTGAAAGTAAAGATAAGGGACGCGTAGAGATACAGGAGTATCGAGCGGACGAACTTACATTATGGCTATACTCTGTCCCAACCGAGACGACGGTGCTATGTGGGATAGGGGGCGGCGCGATGCAGTTACTGCGCCGCACTAAATTTGAGCACCTGCCCAGGGTTTTTTCCAGTCAGGAGGAGAGTCTTTGCGGCACGGAAAAAATGAAATGGGCCTGGCCAATTGCGATGCAACAGTGCCCCCATCCCACACAGCACCGAGTCGCCAATTGGAGCTCTGACAGCCATCGTTAGCGAAGGCGTTGAGCATCCCGTTGATCGAAAACAGCACATATGAACGCTGTCAATAATGGTTGGGTGAATGGGATGCTAAACAACTGATGACGTCACTGAATGGACGGGGCAACCCTCCGACGGCGATTGCGACACTGGATGATAAACCGCGAGACACAATCGATAACGCCACATACGACACTGGGCGACCCTCCTATGCCAATCGCTATGCTCCTACCTGGCCACTAACCAGTGGCCGTATTCATGAAACGGCGGGCGCAGGAAGGGGGCGTCACCTTCCCGTACCCGACGCGTGGCCACCAGTTTTGTGCCTCTCCTGTCGTGATTTCAATAGTGGAGGCCACCCGTTCGCCACCTGTCAGAGCAGAGACAGGCATGGGTAGCCACCTGCAGAGACGGAGAATAGACCACTGGGTAGGAATCTGCTATGTTTCAGCCCCGCTATCAGTGCATTCCGGCGGGCTCATTATGCCTGACCTTAACTGTGCGGGTAGACGGGCAGAGCGCTCTCTGCCTGCCAGTAACATATTGATCATTTTCTGCCACGTGGGATCGGCATAGCAGGCAGCCGCAACACTCTCCGTCCACCCGCTAGGTGGCTAGGAGCCTTCCTGTCTACCCGCCAGGTAGCAGGTAGCCTTCCTTTCTACCTGCCGGGTACCTAGATCGGAAACTCGTCCAACAGCGGGTGGACCTTCCCGGGAGGCTCCATGTGGTTCGTGAATATGGGCACAGCTGCTCATCAAAAATTAATCAATCAATCGTTCGAATGCTCTGCCCCTTGCCTGCTCCCAGGATAGAGCACTCATGTTGGTGCAAGAGCAGGCAAGTGCAGGCACTCACACTTCCACTCAACTCGAAGGCAGAGCCCGAGGAGTGCACACTTGACAATGGAATGAATCGGTCTAGCCGCATCCCGAGACGGCTCGTATGTACCGCTGGTTTCATTTTGGCTTCAATGTTACCTCGGAACCGTCGTCTGGCGGCACTGGGCACGCGACCCAACACGCATTGACTAACGCCACCACCGACTCCGAGCTCCGCCTTCTGATTCTCTAAATCGGCGACCTCCGATCCAAAATTTCCCGATTCTCTTGCGGGGTCGCAAACAAGTTTTCGTCGGAGAGAGTCCAAGTAAGCAGCGCTCCCTCTGCGTCTCTGACAGGCGTGCAGCGTACCCAAATCACGTACGCGACGCAGCATTTTTCTTACTGCAATTTAAAAAACAGAACTCATCGATTACCTGCCACCTAAAGAAGAGTATCTGCATCAAGAGTGAGAATCACGTGATTTTTGAACGAAAACAACACAAAAGACCAGGGAAGTGCCCTCTATAAAACATCGTAATTCACATGATTCGAGGCGCGAGCGGCGCGCGCGACTCCTCGGCCTCCGTCTGCCCTATGCTCTCTCACTGTCTCTAGCCTCCGCTCCGCACCAGTACGCGTAGCAACCAAGTGAATTTCGCCGTTTGATAGCCTATATGCGAAGAAATGAAATGAGTGCGCGAAAAAATTGATGAGTTCTGTTTTTGAATTGCACATATGCTGCGTCGCGTACGTGATTTATGTGCGTTGCGCTTGTCAGAGGTACAGAGTGAGCGCTGCTTCTTTGGACTCTTCGATTGCCGACTCGTTTGGGACAGAGTATAATATTAGGTCACTCATCCTCCGTCACCAAATACTGCTCTATTATAGGTTGAAGGAGCACAGTGGCCAGGTGCATACCTCTCCCAGAGTGTCTCCATCTCTGTGGAGCCCACTCGTGATTGGTCAATAGGCAAAATTGGCCAGTCACAGAAGGGCGTCGCGGGGATGGAGACCTTCGGGAGAGGTAAGCAGCATACGGCCCCATGTCAGTTGGTAGATGGTACCTTCTTTAAAGGCAGCAGACACGCTCGAAAATGATATCGATTTTATGGCATAAATCGAGAGTTCGGGGCGGGTAGTATGCGGAACTAACGAAAAAAACAACGAAAATTGGAAGAAAATAGAGTAATAATGGTTGTTTTCGTTATCGGGTGAAAATGGACGAGTTTTACCGCGCGCGGTTGAAACAGCAAACATTAGCAACAAAACGGATCAGATAGAGTAGCCGATATACTCTACAGTCTGCACTGGAAGAATCACCTCGTTGGAAGTATCAAAAACCAGTCAAAAAGACCGAATCAGAACAATCAATCAGGACGAGTTTGCATTTTGGGGCGGGGTTGGCGAAGCTCGGGGGCGGGGTCACAGAATTTTTTTCGATTTGCATTGCTCAAATTTAGTAGTTTTGACTCGTTTTTGACGGTTCCAACGGCGTAAGCATTCTACTAGGAGCCATACTACCCCAGTAACGTAATTAACCAAACAGCTTTTCTGAGCGTGTCTGCTGTCTTTAAGTAGTTCCTCCAATTCAGTGCCAGCTGTATTAGCAGAGAAATGATGCCGGACACCCTTCCTAGCCGGGTTGCAGACTAGTTTGAAACTGCTACCTCTGTTAGTAGATGCCCTCTTTGAGAAAAGCGCTTGGTCGAAGGCGCCGCCACGGAAAATCCTAAGCCATGTTTTGACTGCACCTGGTCGCTGCGGCCATGCGAGGGACAACTGTTTCCTTTTCATCGCGCGTAATGGGAAGGCGCTTCAATTGTGATCGCTTTGTGGCAAACGTCCAACTTCGCTGGGTCGCGGCGACGAAATCCTGTGTTTTACTGCTTCGCTGCTGGAGGAGCGATTTTCGATGGTCGCTGATCATCGCTCCATCGCTGCCATTATGTTAGCGATGGAGCGATTGCCAGCGGATGACACGTTTTGCATAGTGAACATCAATCAATCAATCAACCGCTTCATTTTTCAATAAAGAAGTACACATACTGTGTATAAGAAAGTAAAGAGTTAGAGCTTCAAACTATTTTACAAAATAACACTTGTAACAATAGCACCCTGAATTTAAAGCTTCAACAAAATGGAATACCATCACCCCCGTGGACCGACCTGAGCTCAAACAAGGATAGTCGGTGTTTGAAAATAGAGACATTTCCGGCCTCGATTATTTCCGACGGCAGTTTGTTCCAAATCCGGATAACCCTGAGCGCAAAAGAATGTATGGTCTAGCTCCGCAATCGCGTTCAGTCCGCTCAGTCCGCAAAGTCATTACTACAATCGTAGAAGCGAAGCGGTTGTTTTGAGAATGATTTCTTCATTTTCATAGTTTAATTTAATAAAAACAACCGCTTCGCTTCTACGATTGTGATAATGAGGACTGAACGCGATTGCGGAACTGAACTATATATAGTACGCTAGATTTTGAGGTGACTGCACGTTCAAGCCGAACCAGTGTTGTCGAGAGCGTGCAGAGTGTCGAGTGAACGCAAAAACACTCGACAACATTGACCGTTTCACGTGACAGGATCAGTGTTACGAGTCGAAACGTGTTAGTGATGACTACCAGCTACTGATTTCACTGACTGGTTGAATTCCTTCGATCATCCGTGAGGTTATGCACTATGGACAAAATCGCTGCCGCTGCCAGATCGCTGCAGCAGCGGGTGCAAAAATATCTGCAATGAGAAACAGCAGCGATGCAGTCAAAACAAGGCTTTATACATCATCAATAGTACAAGCATTTACATTCTACATGTCAGCGATCCTAGCTCTACTACGGGGTATATTTTCATACATATGGTTTGTATCTTATCTCCAGGAAGCCGCGTTCCAGCTTTTATCGCGCTTCTTGGTGGCGGAGCGGTTGTTTCTCCATTGCTACCATTGTGTTTTCTTAGAAACGACCGTTCTCTTTCATGATAAAGCAATCATAGCAGCATCGTGGCTACCCCCTCCCCCCCCCATCCAGTGATCGACTATAGTTAAATCCCGAGAATCTTATCATTACTTTGCTTGTGAAGCAGTCCTGAAACTACTCCAATGCTTCAACTGTCCAGACTTCATGAAGGTTGTAAACCATAGATCATCACTCGAGAAGGGGTCTAATATAGGTTTAATAGGCATTTAAAAGCACCTCTTCGTTTACTGTAGGGAGTGCCCTGAGCATGCAATACACAACCTTATTTGCTTTGGACGGAGCTTTTGCACAGTGAGCGTCAAAACTGATATTCTTAGGGACCACAAAGCCAAGATCCGTTATTTTCTCAACAATCTGAAAATGCTGTGGCCGTTTTCATGAAACGATGGGAGCTCCCCGGGAACGTACAAGGTCCACTAGCTGCTGGACTAGTTTTCGATGTTGCACCTTCCTGAGTATCCGGCAGGTAGGCAGGAAGGCCTCGGCTACCTGGCGGGTAGACAGGAGGGTTTTCTAGGCACCTCGCGGGTGAACGGAGAGAATTGCGGCTACCTGCTACGTCGATCTTGCGTTTCAGATCGTGATCAATATGTTACTGGCAGGCAGCGCGCGTTCTGCCCGTCCACCAGCCCAATCAAGGTCGGGCATGCTGTGCCTGCCGGAATGCATTGGTAGCGGGGCTGAGACACAGCAGCCTCTTACCCGGTGGTCTCCTCTCCGTCTCTGCGGGTGGCTACCAATGCCTGTCTCTGCTTTAACAGGTGGCGAAGACGAGTCCGCCACTATTGAAATGTCAACAGGGGAGCCACGAAACCAGGACGTAAGCCGGGCACGGGAAGGTTACGCCTCCTTCCTGCGCCTGCTGTTCCGCGAATATAGCCACAGATCTTCAGCGGCATATACAGCTTCTGATTTAACATAGTCAATGTGCAAAAACTTTCGTTTTTTCTTTGGACATTTACATTTTCCACTCCTTGGACCGTTTGATTGCATCATCTAAAGCCCTTCGCAGGCATTCCCTGTCCGATATCGACTGAATTGTCAAAATGTTTACACAAATTATCGGCAAAAGCAGATAGGGGTAGTTTTTTAAACTTTGCGGTACGCCGCTGCAAACAGGCCTCTAATTTGAAAAAAAATGAAGTTTACGGAAACCAGAAACGACTTATAACTCAATAACGCTCTGATTCACGCTACATACTATCCTAGAGTGAATACCAACGCGGGTATGCTTGGACATGAGTTTTGAATGAGAAGCTTTATCGAAAGCCTTTAAGAAACTGACCTAGATGACGTGGATCGACCTTCATAAATGTATAGTGGAGTCCACCAAGAGTGTCTCATTTACTTATCAATGAGAAGCGGTCGATTGGAGATCAATGAACATGAAACTCGTTGCAGCACAACCGCTCTCGCTCAACCGGTATCGAGCGTGCTGGTATGGGATTCATGCACATTAATCCCCAGCCGACCGCTTCTTATTGATAAGTAAATGAGACACTCTTGGTGGACTCCACTATAAGAAGTCCATTCGTTAAGCGACTGCAACTTACCCGACAGTAGACTTTTTCCTCTTAAAGCCATGTTGATGATCTGAAATGATTCAATGGTCCTCCAAATGTTCTCGCTCTCTGACCTTGTTTCGTTTCAAGATTAACTACTGTTTAAAAAGAGTATTTAAGGTGTTCTACAATCGCCTTCATCCTTCAGGACCTCTTGTAGCAAGTGCAAGGTGTGCAGTGCAATACCACCAACAGTTCCCACAGTTCGGTAAGGCTTCACCTACGCCTGTGAAAATTGATTGCTAACGTTTAACTACAAAATAAAAAGGCCAAGTCTTCTCCTTCTTCTTCTTTATAGCAAACTATAAAGATAGCGAACTTCCTAGTGCCAAGTGACGCTGATAGACCGAGTCTTCGGGAGCAGTTGTTTATTCTAAAGATACGTTAAGCAAAGTTGAAAGTTCTGTAGGGCGCTGTTCATGGGTTCCGTCCATAGCAAACTTCCTAGCGCCAAGTGACGCTGATATCTTTAATATTTGTTGTTGATCTGACTCCCCAGCGACCACTGCAGCCGGCCTGTCGCTGACGGTGGAGGCATAGTGGCTGTAGTGGCTGTCACTAATATTATCAAGACCATCGTCAAACACGTGCCGTCCTTGGGCACGTGGCATGCGCCAGTCGCCGAGCGTCATGCGCCAGCGTTTCAGCGCTGGCGCGCACGACGCTTCGGCGACATGACGCTTTGCCGCTGGTCGTGTGTTATGGAAGGAGCCATACCCCTCAAAGGCAGCCCGTTGAGCGCTTTACGTACGGCCGTGGCAATGGAGCATGGATACCTCTACGCGCTCCAAACGAGTCACGCGCGTACTCCAGCGACGACGCTGTGGCCGCGCATAATAATGTTGGCTTCAACTGTGGCGTGCAAGCAAATGCTGTACACGTAATCCCCACCTAGGTAGCAGAGGATAGTACCGGGAATGACGATCATGACGCGGAATGATTTCGATGATGACGTAGTTACGCAAACAATGTAAAAGCAGGCACGGTCGTTGCCATCATGCCATCATGCCGGAGTGGGTGTCGCGTCAGTACATTCATACTTCAGTGCGAAAGTTCATATATACAAAATTGGACTGACTCCAACTGGAAATTCTGGGCGGAGCACACCAAATTCGCCAGGGATCACTTGAGTGAGGTGGCCGTCAACCCCTTTTTGGGGGTCGTACCGCCTGTAGTCAGCAACACCGAGATGGATCTTACGAGGCGGACTAGAAGGACCCTTGCCTCGTTACGAAGTGGGCGTTCCCCTATGGTGATATCATACTCTCATAAGATCGATAGCAGTAAGCTCGGCGAGTGCCCGGATTGTGGTAACCTTGGCCACACTATAGCACACCTATTCAATTGCACGAAGAGGCCTATAACTCTTAATACAACGGATTTGTGGACGAATCATCCTTTTGTCGCTCGGTCCCTGAACCTATGACAAAAACTTTTTGCGACTGCCAAGAAGAAGAAGAAGTGCAACGCCCACGCCTTACGCGCGTGACGCGCTGGCGTTGAGGAGTTTGAATAGCCCCTCAATCCCTCCTTCTAACGCTGAAAGCTCTACTGATCTTGAGTTCTGCAACAAAATGAGCTGTGCTTCCACGCTTCAGATTGAAAGAGGTTATTCTCATCGCAGTGTTCTACCTTTTTTGGAGCTCATTTCATAGGTTAGAATTTGGGAAATTCATAGTAACTAGTTTTCATTCAATTTATTCGGACCTCATATGGTGCAATCCGGTTCAATTTTCTGGATGATTTTATTCGGTTCTCAAGTCTGCTTTCTATCTTATCCAAGAAGACATTGAAATTTCATGTGTTGCGAGTATGTTTTGATCAGTCTTATGCATATTTTTTTGGTCTAGTATTTTAATGTTGCTTCCTGGAATTGTCTGAGTGCTCGGCTAATCCAATATTTGGATTATGAAAAACGAGCATATGGAAATTGCATATTCATCACCCTAAAAAAACACCACTTTAGGGAGTCGAAGGGGGTATCTTATTAGCGCTCAAAACTTATACTAAAGAGTTGTATTATTTTGGTAGTATGTTGTGCTGATTTCCCAGGTTTTGTGGTTGAGTTCAGGTGACGAAGTGAAGGCGCGGCTACCTGTCTGTCTGACCACCTCTGATCACCTTCTGTTTTCGTTTTCTCATATCTCTGTTGGTGGTCAGGCTAACGCCAAGACTCCGGAGGTACAGTTTTGTCGTTATCGAACCTTTTAATTTTAGTTCTAGCTAGTTTTGAGCTTTAAAAAAAATATAGAACTTTTTATAGTCAGTTGAAACTCCGATCGGCTTTGCATGGCTCCCTTTGATGTGGAAAAAGGACCGATTGGTTTTGGAGAGTGATGACCAGGAGTTGGCTCTCCCTGTTGCTGCTGATCTTCCGGAACACTACTTCCGTAATCGACATTTTCGTGGAGGAAAAGTGGTATATTAAAAATATGTGCTTTCAAGTCCACTTCGACAAACTCACTTGATGACGATTGCTAAGTGTTTTAGGATGAGATGAATGATGTCAGATGGGTGGATCAGCGCCCTCTCTTCCGGGTTCGGATTAGACTAGTTTCCTCTGTCTTCACAACAGAGTCAGTTTTGCAGGATTTCTTCCAGGTGCGGATCATTCAACCAGAATGCCTGAGGTTTTGTTGCTATTTCTTCAAAATTGAATTTTTTCAGACTTGTGATCTATTGGAAGCTGTCGGTTACAGGGGCCACTGCACAGATTTTCCACAGGTTCGTAATATTGCAAGCAGTTCTTTTTGAAGGGTATTTAGTTAAGACCATTTCCACCTTCTCGAGGGATAGAAGGCACACTGGTCTCTGCCTCTGTGAAACGAACCTCACCAATAGTGCTCTTCCAGGTGAGAGCTGCGTCTATACCTCATTCAACCAGCAATGATGCGGTTAGATCGTGCTCACCCCTTGCTCTATCACCATCCTTCGATGATGAACATCCAGTTGCCAAAAATCTGTTGGAGTGCATTAATGTGAGCTTGGTTTTCATAGTCTTTTTCTTTGTTCAAGAATGTAACGGGTGTCAGAGGGAATCCATACCTTTATAATGGAATAGTTTTTAAAGGCGTTTTTGGTTTGGATTGAATTCTGATGCTGTCTCCGATCGGTTGCGTATCTTCTTCTTCTTATCAGCTACATCGGAGTTTCTTCTCGTAGGCGTAGAAAGGTGGCCACATCACACGGCCTGTACCACATATCTCGAGCAGACAGAGAAGGTCTGGCAGAGCCTGAAAATAAATGTAGTGAATCATGATCAGCAATATGACAGTCAGGACTTTGATCTGGGACCGACTCGTCGATCCTATGCTTTGAGGTACGATGCATGACCGCAACGTAGACCCGCTAGAGTGACGCGGGAGCGTCTGGGCAGAGTCTTCTCGCTGTCGTCGACCGTAGGAGGCACTGTACTAAGGATGGGATTGGGAAGGACACAAGACATGTATGCAAACACGAATCTGGTGTGTTCAGTTTGCTGCAGCCTCTTCCTTGTGAGCTCAGAGGTAGCCCATCTTTGCCGATCCAATGTAGAAATAGCAGCATGAAGCGGTGTGCGAATATTACGGGGATGAGGATCAGATGACAGGAGTGGGTAGTTGGGATGTGCGGCATTTTTGACTATGCCAATGTGAAACTGTTGTGACTGCAGTTGGCAGTGCTGTTTTACAGGAAGTACGGCACATTCTTGATGAAGATGGGATATAGGTGTTGACTTTGGGCAGTCAGTAATGACACGTAGTGCAGTATTTTGTACGCGTTGAAGCTTGCTCCAAGAGGCGTCCGACAGGTGCCTAGTTCATATCGGAGCTCCATACTCCAGAGTGGGCTGTATCATGGCCCTATACGTTGTGCGTATAAATTCCTTTGTGCTACCCCAAGTGGTGCCCGCCAGAGCACGGAGGATGTTATTTCGCGTGTTAGCAGTTGCTGCTCGGATGCGCGTGTTCTCGTGAAAGCGCAGTGAGGGGTCCAGGAAGAATCCAAGTAGCCGAGGGTGCTTAGACAGGGGCAGCCGATTACCTTCCCAGAGAACCCAGGTATGCAGTTGATGCTCAGCCGTTGCAGTAGTGCATAGAGTAACGCTAGACTTCGAACGAGAGACCTTTAGCTGCTTCGATTCCAGGAATTTGGGCAGGCTACACAGGTATTTGTTCATCTCCGCAGTGGCATGGTCGATAACAGGGTCTGCACACACAATTGTGATGTCATCAGCATACAGACATAGATGGATGTTGGGTGGCGGCTTCGGAATATCGGAAAGATTTAGAGAGAATAGGCTTGTTGACAATACTCCACCTTGAGGAACGCCTGCCTTCAGGGGAACCGACTTCGACAAGTGTCCGTCGAACCTCACACGTATGGAGCGGTTCTTGACGAAGTTGTCAGTCCATCGTTTACACCAGTCGGGCATATTACATTCCAGAATCGATTTTGACAACAATGAAGTGCTGACATTGTCGAAAGCGGCAGTCAGATCGACTGCTACGACCACACTTCTGCCGGCGGGAGCTATCCTATTGAAACCGGCGATGATGTGTTCAGTAATTGACGTTAGTGCGGTGATGGTGGAGTGCGCCTTTTTGAAGCCATGCTGATGGACGTTCTGCTGTAGTGCGCCTTGGAGATGCGGATTTATGATTTTTTTCCGCCAGCTTAGCGATAGGGGATAATAGGGATATGGGACGATGTGACGTGGCTATATCCTCTGGTTTGCCAGGCTTGGAGGTGGGGAGAACAAAGCTCCAACGAGCAGGAATAATACCACTACTAAAAGACGAATAGATAAGATCACTGAGTAACTCAGCATATTGTTCCGGCAAATACTTCAAGTGAACGACTGAGATGCCGTCAGGTCCATCTGCCTTTGAGTTCTTCATTGATTTGATAATGGCAATGACAGTAGAAGCAGTAATAGCAGGTACGTCCTGGCGACTGAGTTTCCTGATCGCACGTAAGGTACATCTGTGTTGCTTATCGCGTCGTGAAAAGGCAGAAGCATAGAGTTTTCCAAGCTGGCAGGCAGCCTTATATCCGAATTCAAATCTGCCCGAGGGGAATTCAAGCATGTTGCGCGCAGGTGCAATCTTCTTTCCAGATAGTCGTTTGAGGATGCTCCACGCCTGTTTGCTATGAGTCGCAAAGTTGATGGATTCGGTGTACTCTCTCCAGCGTTTCTGCTTGTGGTCACTCAGCAATTTGGAGATCTCCTCGGATAATTGAGAAATGCACGGATCAGAGGGGTCACTTCCGCGTCGGTCGTCCCGTTGAGTGATTAGGTCCAGGGTTCCCTTTGGTACGTTAGATTGAAACGTTCTAACGCGACTGGTCGGGATGGCTATTCTGGAGGTGTCGACGACGAATTTCTCCTTGTCATGTACCGAGCCAGCTAGCGGATAGTTGGCCACCCGGCTGAGTAGCACCTCTTTAAACAGGACGCAGTTAGCCTTACGATAGTTAGTGTAACATTTGCTACGGGAGCCAGAAAAAGGTGCAAGCTGACCATTAAGAGAAAGATCCGATGATGTGCAAATAGGTACATGATCACTGCCCATTGCCACAGATGTGGACCAGCTGCAAGACATGACAAGTGAAGAGGAAACAAACGTGACATCCGTTGAGGAGGGTCTGCCCGTCGACGGGAGACGAGTAGGAGAATCCTCGTTTATAGGTATCAGGTCACAATCATCTGCAAAAAGCTCAAGTAGTTCTCCTCTGTCATCGGGATCTAGGGAGGAGAACCAGGAAGAGGAGCGAGCATTAAAGTTACCAGCCATGACAACAGATGAAGATGAGAGGATCGCATATACATCATATATATATGGAGTGGGGTCAAATGAATTGGGACAAGAAGTGGATGGGGGAATGTAAACAAATCACGTCGACTGGTGGTTTTAGATGTTTATTGGGAGAATAGTCTCTCTAAACCGACCAGTTATGACAATGAATTCCATACAACGAAACGCCTCCTTACGCTTGTTCTTGGTTGCAGCAGCGGCTTCACCTCTGTGGGGAGAGTGCGACGCTCTCGCCAACCCTTTCAGGTTGAATCCCAACTTACTCAGAGCGTTCGTGTCAAGAACTAGCATTCCGTCGCCTCCTTTCGTCACAAAACATGCGATTCTTCGCTTCCTGCCTTGTTCCATCTGCATGGTGAGCCTTATCGCTCCTTTGAATTTCATTTGATTTCCGGATGCATCGTACACGGTTGGATACCTTTTTACTGGGATTTCTCCCACATCTCTGTCTAGATCATATCCAGACTTCAGAGCTGGCTCGAGCATCTCCAGAGGTATGATGCTCACTTGGGAACCCGTGTCAAGTAAGGCTTCCCTCGAAGAACCGAGTTGTTTAACCGTTGACTTCATCTGCTTACCAATCAACTCGTTCTGCTGGCTCGGTGAACCCACAGCTCCACAAAGCCATTTATTCAGAGTAATGGTGAAGTTCTTGGGTGTTTCTGACATGGAAGCAACTTCTTGAGTAACATCTCCGGATTCGCCTGTCATCCTAGAAGATCTACAATGTCGTGCAAAGTGACCTGCCTTGCCACAATTATAGCACCTCAGTGCCTTCTTCGATTCTCCACTTGACGACGAAGCTACAGAACCGCTAGCTGGCCCCGGCACAGCGGGACTAGTATGCGCTTGGCCTCCTCGTTTCGACTGCAAGAACCCATTTTTTCCAACTTCGGCGGGCCTTGATCGGCTTGGCTGTGCAGCTTGTCGCATTGCTGAAGCGACATCTCGACTTCGCTCACATCGCTGAGCCAATCGTTTGACCATCTCGTATTCACAACCTCCTGGCGCAGTTTCCAGCGTTGAGTAAAGCTGCAAGTACTCGGGCCAGTCCGTGAGTTGTATTACGAGTTCCCCAGCTCGCGTCTTCGACAGTTCTTCATCCGAGGCATTCGGATGAGCCATCCTAGTCAGTCGTTCAAGCTCGATACAAAATCGAGTGACGTCGACATCTCTTTTCAAGTGTTTCAGCTACATATAAGCTTTCATTTGCTGCGCAGGATCGCTTGTGCTCAGACTTTTCCGCATTCCATTGATGATTCCTTCCAGTCCTCCTTCGCGGACGTTTCTTGGCAGCGCCTCAGCCACTGCTTTTGGAAATTCATCAAGCTTGGAGAGAAAGAGGTGAACGAGCAAGTCATCGTCCAAACCTAGCTTGAGATACTCCAGCCTAAACCTGACAACGAAGTCGTCGAACCGTCTCTCCTTAGGGTCTTCGAAAATCTCTACATCTGGCAGACTCATCGCCGCAAACACGTTTCCTATGTTTAAGTGCGTTTCGAGATTTCCGTACCCATCCTGCCGGACGGGACTCGTCCGTGTTGGGAAAATCAACTTCTCAGATCTTTCCTGCAACGGTTCGTTCTCTGCGTTGTTGAGCGAGCGTCTCAGATCATCCGCGAGTTGGTGCCCAGACTCAACTCTATGCTGAGAAGATTGCGTTGACTGCTTCTTCACTGCTGGTCCTGGATCGCGTTCTGCGTCACGGCCTAAGTAACAGTTCACTTCGCCGTCGCTGGGCTGCTCAGAAGCCGTGTGGTGAGTTTCCTTAGAAACGTTTGGCTGCTTACGCTGACACAAACCAGTATCACAGTGTTCCGAACGACTGCACTGTTTGCAGGAATCAAGCAACGATTTGATCCTATCCATTAGTTGAGTAGCATCTACATGGAGCATGCCTGCTAGCTCTTATGCACTGATCGTCATGCTCAGCTTGTTGTAGCAGCTCTCCCTGGACAGTCGGAAAATCCTCAGAAAGTGTACTTCTCGCGGACTGCAGCAGATTCTATACTTGCCATAGTCTCCGCAATTCCACTTGCATGATTTTGCACTGTTCGGCAATGGATGTTCCCACTTGTTGCACGAACCCTCTAGCCTCCGTTTTTCGACGGGCTTGGCTCTCCTGGAGTTCTTCCACAACATTCTCAGGGACACCATTCATGATTGTGATGCATCCATCCATTGCAGTGCTGCACTGTCTCACCAGTTCCGGGCACTGATTCACTATATTGCCGACCTTCTCTTGAAGATGGTTCATCGCCTGCATGGCGGATAGTTGCTGGAACATGGCGGGCTGCCAACCGTTAAGCTCCTCACTTTGCTGGAGTTTTCCTCAGCTCTACTGCTGGTAGACGTCGATTCGTGCAGACGTTAACCCTCTTTCAGGTTAGGCTTCGGCCTTGAGACACAGCCTTAATCAATACGTAGTCGAGCTCCGGAACGTGACCAACGCCACGGCAAAGTATCCCCACCACTTCGCAGAGATCGATCGACACGCACGCACTTACAACACGCCGGTTCGAGAGACACGTATGTATCTCCGACACCACAGCGTACGGCAGTACACACGCCGACCGCTCCGCGAAGGAGAGGTTACTCTGCTTCCTTTACAGGAGCAGGACTACACGCCGTAGCCGCTTGAAAGTGGTTTAAGGGCGGATGGCTGGTCCTCTTCTTCGGCCTCGGTTCGGCCCCCAAATCACGTCGACTGGTGCTTTTAGATGTTTATTGGGAGAGTAGTCTCTCCAAACCGACCAGTTATGACAATGAATTCCATACAACGAAACGCCTCGCCTTAAGAAGGGGGAAGGCGGGGCCATTCGATAGCAGCATGCGCTGCGACGAGATAGCACAGCGACAGGCATAGAGTGGAGAGGGAGGCGTTGAGTGATTTCCTCGCGTCCCTGCCTCTCCGCCGATTGATCGACGAAACAACGACTAACCAAATGAAAGGGAGGAAATAGGCTAGAAAGAACTAAACAGATAAACAACACTAATAACTGCCTACGTTACAAATGTTAACTAACATTAGCAGTAGTAGTGAAGCCTAGTGAAGCATTCTGATCTACAATAGCCGGATCTCAGCACAATGCAACCTACAATACTTAACAAACATTGATAATGTCTAGGGGACAGCTTTGCAGTACAATATGAACTCCTATACATTCAACAATATTATCATTAGGGAGTCCAATAAGATGAGATGGAATAGATGATTTTACAAAAGTCGACGCGCCACCGCCATGTGATGTACGGGGAATATGGCATGATGTATAGCCGGGGAGGCGGGGGCTGAGAAGGGGAGGACACGCTAAGTTTGGTCTCCTGTAGGAGGATGACATCAGGTTGTGAGCGTTTAATGTACAATGTATGTTCCATAAGTTTGGCACGCAAGCCATTGATATTGAGTTGAAAAATGTTGAGACTATGAAGAGGGACCGTAGAAGGTAAATTAATACAAGACATACAACAATAGGCATCAGTGTAATCTTTATAGCTAGTTAACCTCGAACACTTGAGGTGTACCCATCCAAGGCAATCACCGCACTGGATACTCGCATGTTGTGCCGACAATCCACAATGACGGCATGGATATCGCGGAGTCTTGTTTCGCGGTCCAGGATTCTTCTCAATCCCAGCTCGTAACAGTAGAATACGAAGGAGTGTAGCAGCCAGCCATTTACACTCCCACACAGAAAAAGTCCTCGTGGAGTTGTTGATGCTCGTTTGATGAGTCTTCTTGATCTTGATAGTCGACTCCACAGATCCACCATGCGTAGGTTGAGCATTACGGATCCATCGGTTGCGTATAGGAGTGAGGTTTCTGTCTATGACGCCGGAGTGCTAGTAGTCCATTGGCATAACACTAGCGCGAGGGTAGCGCAATGTTGCCGCGTTGCGCGGAGTCGCAGCGGAGTTCGTACTTCTCGACGCCGCGATCAAATCGCCCCAATCAATGTTTCGCGAAGACGCCGTAATATATATATATATATATATATATATATATATATATATATATATATATATATAATATATATATATATATATATATATATATATATATATATATATATATATATATATATATATATATATATATATATATATATATATATATATATATATATATATATATATATAAACAGGTTCAAAACGACCGCGAAATACGAATGAACCATAGGAAGTTGAAAGCATGGAAACGATAAAAAAAAACAACATAGCGGAACAGAAAAGAAAAGCGCATTGCTGTAATAATCAACCTAAAGAAAGGAATCAAAAGCTATCCAGCCAGTCAGGAAGGGCTACTTGTACGATCAGCCTGCTCAACATTTTCTCGAATGAAATTTTTGAATGCCGTGAAGTTGGAAGGAATGGAATGATTTCTACCAAGGTTCTCAAAAATGGGTATTGTTCTGTTGATGAAAAAGTGACGCCTGCAGTTGAGGTTAGATGTGTAACGGTGGAGTTTGATGGGGCCACCCCTAGTGGTTGACTCTCTCGTTGTCACAAGGTCCTCAGGTTTAAGACCGAAATCTACGCCAAACAGGATCTTGTGGAGAAGAAGGAAGTCATTCTCTACTCTTCTGAGGGATAACGGTTTCAAATGAGATAGATCATTTCTCTGCACGGAATCGGGTATGCGGCCATAAACGAAACCATGCATCCTAATAAACAATTTCCTTGTGAAGTTGCCTTGGACTTTCTCCAAACAGTTGATGTCCTTCACTTTGTAGGGATTAAACACCGGCGTGCCATATTCAAGAATTGGCCTCACGTAGGTGGTGTAGGCTCTTATAAGCACAGATGGATTACGTGTTGCCAAAGCTCTGAATATCTTATTTACTGCAACAGTAGCCTTCCTCGACGTGACCTCACAATGCGCATCGAAGCTAAAGCCTAGTTTTGACTGCATCGCTGCTGTTTTTCGTCGTAGCGATTCCAGACCCGCTGCTGCAGCGATGTAGCCGCGGCAGCGATTCTGTTCATAGTGCATAGCCTCACGGATGATCGAAGAAATTCAATCAATCAGTGAAATTAATGGCTGATAGTTATCAATAACACGTTTCGACTCGTAAACACTGATATTGTCATGTAAAAGGCTCAAAGTTCACTAGACGAAACGTGTCATTCGCTGGCAATCGCTCCATCGCTGCCATAATGGCAGCGATGGGGCGATGATCAGCGACCATTGAGAATCGCTCTTCAAGCAGCGATGCAGTAAAACATAGGATTTCGTCGCCGCGACCCAGCGATGTAGGACGTTTGCCACGAAGCGATCACAATTGGAGCGGCTTTCCATTACGCGCGATGAAAAAGGAACAGTTGTTCCTCGCAAGGCCGCAGCGACCGCCTGCAGTTAAAACTAGGCTTAAGACTCCCGGTGATGACTAAACCAAGATCAGTTATCTGATCAGTGATCTCAATTGGAGTCCCTTCAATATTATAATTGAAGTTATGATTGTTGGCACCGAGGTGGAGAATTTTGGTTTTTTTCCTTGGACAGGGGCAAATCCCAATCACGAGACCACATGCTGATAGCATTGACTGATTGCTGTAACGATTCACAGCCCCCAGGGGAAGTAACCTCATGATAAATTTTGATATCATCAGCAAAAACACTGAACCCGGTGCCGAAGTGAGTGATCAAATTTGCGATTTCATACGTGTAGATGTTGAAAAGGATGGGGGAAAGTACTCCTCCTTGTGGGACTCCGCTATGAACGGGTCGCGGACTCGAAAAGGACGCGTTAACCGGACATAAAACGTCCTATCAGTCAAAAATGACGAAATCCATGAGACAATTCGCGGATGGATACCAACAAGTGAAAGTTTTTGCAACAATTTATCATGGGGAACCTTATTAAAAGCCTTGGTGAAGTCAAAATAAACAACGTCCACATTTTTTCCTTGATCGATGAGAGCTGTCCAGTTGTTCAACGCTTCTATCATTGCCGTCACCGTGGACTTGCCCTTCTGAAACCCATGCTGAAGAGGGGAGATAATATGGTTATCGTCGAGATGTGCAACTATCCGTTTTTTGAGAATTTTTTCAAAAAGATTCGAGAAAATAGATGTAATACTGATGGGTCTGAAGTTGGACGGGTTAGTGAACGGGGGCTTTTTTGGTATTGGAGTAACTAATGAGTGCCTCCATTTCAGAGGAACTTCAGCCGTCATAAAACTTAGATTAAAAATGTGTTCCAAGGGACCAGAAATCTCATTGACGACGCTTTTGATGAAACTAAGCGGGATGTCGTCAGGGGTTTGAGATCCAGAGTTAGGCCATCGTAAAAGTTCATTCAAAATTTCATCCTTGTGGAACCAGCATGAGTCATTCATAACGGCAAATGCACCGGGAACAGAATGTATCGACGTATCGGCAGCTTCAGAGAAGGCCTCTTCAAAAACGCTTGCCAGTAACTCGGCTTTTTCATCATCCTTCCTCAGAATCACGCCATCGGGGCTATAAAGTACTCCAACACGTGGCTTTTCTTGAAGTTTCGAGTTGAGGAACCTGTAGAAAGAGTGTCGATCTTCAGATTCCACAGCCTTTTTCTCGATTTGATTGTTAAATTTTTTCATTTTCCGCACGAATCGCTCGCTAATTGCCTTAAAGTGGCCCCACTTTTCACTACTATTGTGGAGTTTAGCTTCATACCACGCACTCGATCTCAGACGCTCAAGTCTAGCTAAGTGAGCAGGAAGTTTTGGTTTTCTTCCCATATATTGTTCAAAGGGGACAAACATTTCAATGCAGTGTTGCATGACTGCAATAAGAAGTTCATACTTTTCATTAACAGTACCCGCAGCGTTCAAGGAGCTGAACCAGTCTACATTTAGTAAATAGTCACGCACAGCATCGAAATTGACTTTTTTGAAATTCCTTTGGTATATAACTGGGGCCGATTGTTTTTGAAGGTTGAGTGTGAACTGAACTGCGGAGTGATCGCTAGAGCCCAAACGGGGCAAAATTGTGACGGAGCTAACAAGGTCTCGGTCATTGCTCAAAACCAGATCAAGGATGTGATCACCACGAGTGGCAGCCTCGACATATTGCACCAAATTATGGGTAGTACACATAGTAACAAAGCCACTGGAGATTGAACTCACAGCCGAACAGTTATCCCACTGGATATCAGGCAAGTTGAAATCACCAGTAACGATAGATGGCCAATTACACGCTACCAGGTTGTTGATTGTCTTATTCATTCGTTCTGTGAAAAATGCACTGCAGTTAGGAGTTCGATAAGCAACAATGATCCGGATAGGTTTGAGGTCAATTTCTAAGTCAGAGCACACAATTTCATAAGAATCCGGCGCAGACTCTTGAAACACCGGTAATGATAATGATGTAGCTGTCGTCTGGCTGTCGCAATGCAATGAATAGCAGGGCGCGTTGTTCCATAATGAAATGGATAGTTGTGTCGAATTCGCTTAGATAATTTTTCGAATACAGTCACATACAGCCTGCGCGCAGCAAAGCAAGAACCCTACGATTGTGTGCGACTACACATTCTACGGAAGACTTTTCCAGCTTGAAAGAAACAAGCAACGGTCCTGACAATGCTTTGCCTTACTCACAAAACACTCTGTTCGGCTCACTTGAACCCATCAAGGATAGCGCATCCTGGTAGAAGATGACGCAATGACGTTATACGGCAAGCACGACGGCGACCGACCGGCGTTGCGCGTGGGAGCTGTCCCATTCTCATCGCGCGCAAAGCGTTGCGCTTGCACTTATCACGCCACGTTCTCGGCTCAGTTGATACGAGACTAATCGCGGCGAAGGCAAGTGTCATCCCAGCCATATTTCTGCGCAACTGATAGTGAGACATGCTAATCACTAATTAGTGCTAGTAATCCAGTTTTCTAAACACTAATAGCGGGTATCTTACGCGCTACTAGCTCCTCACCCCCCCCCCCGGCGCCAGAGAGCAGTATGAAATCGTGACGCGCATAAATCTTCGCATAATGAATCGTGACTAATTTTATATCTTCAGGAATCAATTTTTTCAGTCTTTAGAGTTTCTTCCGAAAGTTGGTAAGACACTCGGCGTCACAGCGGCTGGAATCATGAGCACTTACGCGAAACCTAGATGCAGCATCTCTGCCCTATCTACGCATTCATGACAGCCATTTCCGTGTTTAACCTTATTACGACGTGTATAGTCGGCGTGGATCACGCTGATACTATGCGTTTCTTATTGTGCGTTTGCGCTGACTTGGTGGGCGAAATATTACTTGGTGGGCGAAATATTCTCTGATGGACCTCGTTACTGAGTTGAGTGTAGGAACTTATGTTGAATTCTTGGCATTAAGGGTTATTTGTTCACCAGAAAACTCGTCTACTGAACTGCTCAAAATTCCAACTTTTTTGGTTTCACTGTAAGAAAACGTTTAAAGGCAGTGTTCATGATAATCTTCGATTTTGATATTAATCGCTAAATCGATGGTTTGGCCCCCGAGTAGAACTGAAATGACGAAGAAACCGAGAAAAACTCACCAGAAGGGCACGAAATCCTCAAGTATCACGCCGCCTCATAAGTATCAATGGAATTGTTAGTTGTGACAATAAAATCTTTTGTGGACCCGTCTTTTGCATTTCTCTCTTTTGTGTTGCTCAGTTCTTTCCTTCGGGCCCTAACTAATACAGTTTTGCCCAGAATATTCTTCAATTTTCGATTGAATCCATTTTTTACCGGTGACAACCATCATGAACATGTCCATTCAACCAGACAACTAGTCCAGGCCATAGAATATTGTCACTGATATAAGACGAATTGGTGCGTTTCTTGCCGTTTCTTCGTAGTTTTGGTAACACTTGGTGGCCAACGCATTGTTTTGAGTGGAGAACTCGGAAAGGGAAATCATCGTGCACACTGCCTTTAATAGTGAATCCGCAAACTCTTTGACTTCTTTGCACTCTCTTTTATCGAAACCCTGCACTATCAAGTAAAGATACTATCAAGGCCTTGGCGACCGTGGAAGTGTCAAAGCTGATCCCGTTTTTAAATGTACTCCTCTCTCGTTTGCTTACAATGCTGACACATGTTCCGACAGAGAATCTAGCTGTGTGTACTTTGAGGTTCGTTTGCTTACTTGAGACTATGTTTTTTATACACAGCTTGTGTTTTTAGAGCGCTGATTTCCATATGTGATCGATGTGCTGAAGCACGACATAAGCAGCTGATCCGTGCGTTTGTAAAACGTCATTTTCTTACGGTGGAATCTGGCGAAGGTCCCACTCATGCTGTCATCTGTCGCTTTCTTCCGATGCTTGTGAGGTGTTTTATTGAACAGTTTTCATTTTTGAAAAAATAGTACATGTAACTGATCGGTCTGTGTAACTGTGACAAAGTCCCAGCCGTCTTGGTAGGAAAATTCCTTTAGAGGTTTCTTCCAGCTGAATTTATCGTTTACAAGCGTTTCATCAGTTTGTGTAAAGTCTGCCCGAATAAGACTGTCCGCTCAAACGGTCGGCGCGCA
Source organism: Aplectana chamaeleonis (assembly GCA_029168955.1). Lineage (NCBI taxonomy): Eukaryota > Metazoa > Nematoda > Chromadorea > Rhabditida > Cosmocercidae > Aplectana > Aplectana chamaeleonis. Next base: position 2,149,808 of record JAPDOI010000010.1, read on the forward strand.
TGTCGAGCGGCCGGCGCGAAGGCGTTTTTCGGACGAGCCTCCTCACTCGATGCACACAGCTGGCTGGGTGGATTTTCGACTGAATGAACCACCTGGTTATTGCTTGCTAATAGCTCTCAAATTATTCAATAAATCGTCATGAGGTTTTGAAGAAACTTTGGATTATGGAGAAAATCAGAGGCGCTTTATCTGTTAGAAGTTTCTAAAGAATTTAAACGAGAAAATTTACACGAGTATTTGAGTACTATCGATTTTTTGCTTATACTACGACTTATCAGGAATTCAAGTTGACAAATCCTTTGGTGGCTGAAGATTCAAGTTTCGGGATTTGATATTGGCTGGTAATTCGAAAATTTGACTATTTGGTCTTTCTGAATAGGCCAAATATCTGGTGAACCGAGCGGACGGAATTTTCGAATGGGTCCAATATTCGAAAAATCGAATGATCAAATTTCTTCATCGAGTCGATCTCCTAAGGAACGCTTTTGCCACGGTTGTAGCGAAGCTTCAATAGTTTTTCGGACAGAAGTCCTAGGTCAACAGAACCAAAGCATTTGATTTTGTTAATGTAGGACTTTTGTCCGAGAAACTATTTAAGTCTTCGCTACACCCGTGGCAGAAGCTATGGATTGCAGTATTTACGAAAGACCGTCGTGCCAAAGTGGTATTCCGGAATCGCGCCTCCGATAGTATGCCTATAGCAGCCGGTGTCCCGCAGGATGAAGTTTTTTCACCTGCCCTCTTCAGCCTGTATATTGAAGACCTCCCCGAGCCTCCTGAAGATATAAAATTTGTTGCGTATGCCGACGACATCGCCATCATGTGCCGTAATCGTGACATACAGGTAGCCGCAAACAAGATCAGTGACTATCTCGTCGACCCTAAAAACTTTCTCGATAATACGATACTCACAGTTTCCGCAGCGAAGTCTTCTGTTTCGGTATTCACATCTGACCCGAAGGAACACAGCGCCCAACCTGTTGTCAGGTCGGATGGTGACCTCTTGCGTACAGCGAAATTTCCCAAGCTGCTAGGTTTCGTTTTGGCCCATCGCTGAAATTTCACAAAAATGCTGAACAGAAGCAGGCAATTATCTAGGCAAAGCTCAACGTGTTAAGAGCTCTGGGATGAACGTCCTGGGGTTGCAGCAGAGAGACAATCTTGACGACATTTTGAGCTATTCTGCAGCCCGCATTGGAATATGCTGCTTCTGTTTGGCAGCACATCGTCGGACGGACGGAATGGCGTGCTTTCAACGTGGTATGGCCGAAACTCAATTGCAGGCCACCCGATTCCCCAAGCTGCTTGGACTCGTATTGGATCCTTCGTTGAAGTTTCATAAGAACACTGAGCAGAAGCAAGCCACAGTGAAAACAAGACTCAACGTTCTGCGTGCTCTCGCTGGAACGTCTTGGGGATGCAATAAAGAAACGATCCTGACCACGTATAAGGCTATTGTACAACCCGCCTTGGAGTATGCTGCGCCAGTCTGGCAGCATATCGTGTCGGACACCTCTTGGTCCAAGCTGCAGCGCGTCCAAAATTGTGCTCTGCGAATTGTAACAGGCTGTTCTAAAAGCTCTCCAATAGAGCACTTACATGCCGAAGCTTGCATATTGCCAGTTAGAGACCACTGCCAACTCCAGGCGCAACAAATGTACATTAACATCGTGAAGCAGCCGAATCATCCTTTGCGAAGAGTACTAAACCCGGTGAGAGAGAGATGTATCAGAAAGTCTTTTGCTGATGCTCCGTCGAAAGTAGATGTGCAGAGATGGACCGAAGCACAACAAGAACGCCTCCGTCTCTTGCGCGCGGAGCATACCCGATTCGTGAAGGAACACTTGAGCAGAGTTGCCATAAACTCCATTCTGGGAGTCGCACCTCCAAAGGTCTGCGAAACAGAGATGGAACTTGGCAGGCGTGCCAGGTGCACCCTTGCATCGTTACGCTGTGGACACTCCCCCATGCTTATGTCATACTTGCATAGGATTGACAACAGCAAACCTGACGAGTGTCCTGATTGCGGTAGTCAAGGGCACACTACTGCGCACCTGTCCAATTGCCCGAAGAGACCGACTACATTAACAACAATGGATCTGTGGACGAACCCAGTGCTAGTGGCCGAGTTTCTGAACCTATGACAGAACCCCTCTCTGTGGCTGCAAAGAAGAAGAAGAAGCACATCGTCTTGGACAGTTCCTGGACTAAGATGCAGCGAGTTCATAATGCTGCACTTCGTATCGCCACCGGATGTGCAAAAAGCTCTCCGATTGAGCACCTTCACGCCGAGGCCCGCATCTCGCCAGTGAAAGAGCATTGTCAGCTCCAGGCTCAGCAGATGTTCATTCATGTCCTTAAGCAGCCTAATCATCCGTTGAAAAGACTATTAAACCCCGTAAGAGATGGATCGATCAGAGTGAAGTTTGCCGATGCTCCGAACAAAGTGAATGTACAGAGATGGACCGACTAGAATCAAGAACGGCTTCGCCTCTTGCGCGCGGAGCACATCCAGTTCGTGAAGGATCGTCTCGCCAAAGCGACTGTCAACCCTATTCTCGGTGATGCGCCGCCCAGGGTATGTGATACCGAGTCCGAGCTCGGTAGGTGCGCCAGGTGTATCCTCGCATCGTTACGCTGCGGACATTCTCCATTGCTTATGTCTTACCTGCACAGGATCGACAATAGCCAGCCTGACGTGTGCCCGGACTGTGGAAACCAAGGCCACGACACTAAGCCTCTTTTCGATTGTCCGAAGAAGCCAACAACGCTCAGGACAATAGACCTGTGGAGGAGTCCAGTGCTGGCCGCCCAGTTCCTCAATTTGTGACGAAATCCTCTCAGTGGCTGCAAAGAAGAAGAAGAAGTCGATCTCCTGAAAAATTTAATAATTCAAGTTCTTGAATCAATGGAGTATATTCAAAAGTGTAAAATCGAAGTACCTCGTTGAGTATCAAAAGAACCAATATATTTCCAAAAAACCAAATGATGAAAAACCAAAAACTCCTCTCAGTGAATAGAGTATTTGATTGTTATTCGATTGAACAATCGAATCGATCCCAAGCATAGATGGTGATTCATACGAATCTCCAAGACAGTCGGCATTTCGTGGCACAAAAAAGAAGTGGGATGGTTCCCTTTTTAAGCTTCTAATTATTATTTTAGGCGCTTACCTTGCAAGACGCAATCACCGAGTTGGCTCCTGTGTATCGCCAGTTATGGTTTGTGTTCGATGTAACCGCGAAAAGCATCGTGCAGACGATCGTTCGTCGATCGTTGCTCAAGGTGGGGCTCAGATTAGTTCTTCCAACGATAGATTTATTTTTGCACTTTATACTACCATGCGTTCAACTTTTCATGTTTTCGTAGTTCGCACTCGTGTTCAACATTTTACACTCTCTTGACCCTCTTGCATGTAGAAACACGTAATAAAACATTTCAATCGTAGTGGAGAACCAAACTAGGGTTTTTTCTAGCAGAAATGTGATTTTGCACGGGTTCGTAATGACAGGTCCACTTTCATATAAAAAAGGGATAGTGTTTCGAAGACCGTTCATATTCACTGCGCAGTTGAAAGCTGAAGGTCAGTACATCTAAGTAGTTTTTGCAAGTTTAAATGAACTGTATTTCGTTGCAGTGTTCAAGGAAGGATCGGTTACCACTTGATGCATTGGACCAAATCGGCCACCTCATCACTACCATCGTGCCATTGCTGATTTCGAGACACCGTGAACTGCCAAAAGAGTGTCGTGCTGGGATTACTTGCATAGCTTTCTTCCTAAGGGTATGTGTTTCCTCGGTGTTTTACTTGGAAGGTGCTTCTAGTCCTTTTTATAGTGTTGCCTGAGCCTGGTGGATCGTGGTGCTGTCTTCAAGTGGATCAGTTTTATTTTGCAACGGCTAGATGAGTGCGATTCGAAGGTGAAAGCTATTTCTTGGTCTTATGCTTGTGATTTATAACCGAATACTAAATCACTAGTGAATCGCGTGCCCTCGGCCTATTGCGACAATAACGTCGGAAAACGGCTAAGAATGTGCACGTATTGGGCCCTATACGACGCTAAAGTTGACTTCGCAAGCGCCCGAGGCTCAGTTTATCAACAGTGATATCTGTTCTTCACTCCAACTGCTTTCCGTGAATAAATTGAAAAAGTGTCCAAGAAGGCGAGTTTAGCCGAAAGGGGGTCGCCGAATGCAATGTCGTAACAGCCGTAATCAAAATTAACATATTAGAAGCGTCCGATTGTAGTTTTTTTGACACCGGATCCATATATACTTGCTCTCCTCCATGGATGGCTCCTAAAGCAGTGTTCACGATAGAAACTCGTTTTTGAGTTTTCAGTGTGAAACACTAAGCTGGCAGATGCTGGAGGGAATAGGGTCGAAGAAAGCAGGGAAAGCTGGCTAGAAATCGATAAAAACGGACAAGACGTGAAGATTTCGTTAGCCTAGTACGCCTGCTTAGACCGCCCCGCCCCCGTTCCGACGAGCTTGTGGCGCCGCGGACGTTTTCGATGGCAAATTGCCTAGCAACTCCGCCTTCTCCAGCCTGATCGATTCGCCCAAATTTCTCCATTAGCTTGCGCTCGCTGAAACTAGCGGGGCGCGTAAGCTCGTCCGCGCCCTGAACCTGTACGTACGTAAGAAGCCGCTACTTCAGCGTATTCTGAGCGCTTTTCTCCTCTGTTTCTTCACTATTTGATAGCTCACGACCAAAAACCCTATATTTGAGTCGGACTCCAATATTACATTAATCGTGGACACTGCCTTTGAGTGAATCGAGCCCCGCTTATACATGCGCTCCCAATACCTCTGTGAAGGAGTTTTGACCTCTCAGGAATTTCGCAACTTTGCGAAGCAGAGTTGATGGGGATACTGAAAAGGAGATGAAAAGCGCAGTTGTCGATTGCGTTTTATTTGTCGTAAAGACTTTACCTCGAAATTGAGATCAAGGGGAGTGATCATGTATCTTCTTCTTCAAGGCGTGTCAGACTAGTTTCCTTCTGTACTTCGTTTGTTTGAGGCCTTGAACTTGGCGTGTTATAAAGGAAATGAATTTATGAAAATTATTTATCGAGGTTGTCCTGAGTCTTCAAGTTTCGCTGTCATTGATATATCTGTGCTGAATCGAGGTTCCTGTTGCAGGTGGTACGGGATTTCAAGCTTGATGTGCTTTTGATTGTCTCGCAGCATGAACACTGGCTACCCCTTTGTCTTCCAGTTGTTATTGATTCCCAGAACCAGATTCACAGGGTGGTCAATCAACCGCTGTCATCCGACTACATTATGAATTCTGGTACGTTCAAATTAAGCCGTACGCTCTGAGAAAATTCGGATGGATGAAGCAAGGGTATCCCTAGTGGGGCTCACTATGGCGCCAAGATAGTGTGGGTTCATATTTGCATTGTGGTGCGACGCGATAACACACTGTAAATACGGTTTGTTGCGTGATGCGGTTCTGATCGATAACTATCAAAACAGTGCCAGCGCGGCGCACTACTGAATAGAAGTGTGAATGCCTCAATATGGTCGTGCTATATTCTGTTTCAATCGAGCCAGCCGATGGACAGTTCAAAGGTATCCAGATCCTCTCTGCGCGTCATATTGGCCGCAGACGCAGAGGGAAAGTTCCTGTCTCTCTGGGCTCACTATTGGCGGGCTCGATTAGAACATACTGTCGTTTTCGGGGCCAAATTCCGGTCCGCATTTGCGGACTACGGCTAGTGCATCATGCGACACGTAATAATCGTGGTGAGACCACTTGGTCCCGGCACGATTCACCTTTCTCCCTGCACGATTATCACGTTTCGCATGATGCAACAGCCGTAGTCCGCAATTGCGGGCCAGAATCTGACTCCGAGAATGATAGTAGTGTGAGCCGCGTCATGCGTGCCTGGAGCGTATCGGTGTATTATGAATTTTTTTTTTTGCTTCGAATACTCGCTGTTGACTTCTGATATTTGCTCGGACTCGAATATGGGAAAATGGGCGGTCTCTCACTTATCCGGATTTTCTCAGAGTGGTTTTCTAAATATTATTGAGTGTATTGCTTATTCAGAGTGTATTATGGTGGGCGTATTCGCGAAAGGGATAGCTGCGGAACACTCAGCAGGCCGCGCGCCTGTCGCGTGCGCCGATCGATCACCACATTTCTCGTGGGCGCACACGACGCAGCGCAGTCTGCTGAGGTGTCCGCAGCTATCCCTTTTCTGTCTACCCGAACTATACGTTGGTTGTATTGCTGTTCTAGCTGCCAGCTCTCGACTTCTGCCACGATTTCTCAATCAGGTTTTCCAAATGCCTTCATCGTCGAATGACAAACATCGATGTGAGGATTTGTACATTTTTCTCTAAAAAAACACGTTTCCAACGGATGAAATGTGTGTTGTTGTCAACTTTTTATCCTCTGTAATACGTCTTAACTCTCACGACTCATGGCGTGAGCCATTCTGCTCCCTCCATCTGTCATGCGCTCTCTCACTGTCTCTAACCTCCGTTCCCCACCAGCACGCGTAGAAACCATGAGCATTTCGCCGTTTTATAGCCTTCAGTTTGTGTTCAGATGCGACCTGTTCTGAGGAATGGTACCTCAATCCGACATACATTTCGCACCATTTTCCCTCAGGAATAATATTCCAGGTCTGGAGCCTCCTTGTGTAATGTTATTGCGTTTTCCAATTACAGTTGTATTCTGGTTTAGGAATTGTACGCGTGTATGCGTGAACCGCGAGAATATCGACGTCGAGCAATTTTGTTGTTGAGGAATCTATTGGCGAAACATTCCTTCGACAAACGATATCTAGACATGGTAATAACGAGTATTCCGGACTTTCCGTTCACTCTCAAGGAAATTGTCTAGAGCGTCAAACGCATCTGCGGAAATTTATGGTATTGTTGGGATCTACTGGGCGTTAAAAGTATAACTGCGTACTATCCTGCCCCGAGCTGCTGGTTCCGAGAAGTTATATGCTGTTGTTTGTTGCGGTGCATATAGTGCGTTTCATACCTATGCGCACACCAGCGAAAAGGGTCCTACAGGCTCTTTCGCGAACTCTCTCAAAAAGCTGCTATTACTGCTTCAATCAACGTACCTGAAAACCTTTACTTGCTGTATTGACACCGGAAAACAGAAGACGAGATGGAAAATCGGAGTTGCCCTCAAAATTTACCTTTTCATGATCATATGCGCACCCTGAGTTGTAGAATCACACGCTTGCTCTCGGAGTAGTTTTTGACTCAAATGCGTAATACGGGTGTTTTCAACCCACACCTCAGATGCCTAGAGACATTCGCTACTCCAAGTCCGAGCGAGTGAATATCTTATGTGTTACCAACCTGAGAATCGATGAGCAATTCAGCCATTTTACGTCTGTTACTAGCTCTATTTTGACTCCTAAGGCGCTATTCATATTCCTAAACGCCAGCGCCTCACGCGCGGACGTGATCTTGGAATATGAATATATCCTCTACGCGCGTCACACGCGTGCCGCGCTTGCGCAAGCTATGAGTACTCCTGCGGCGACGCCATGGCGGAGCAGATAAAAATAAAATGATGAAAAATTCGTTACGGCCGTCGTCGCCATGGCGGAGCGGTGGTCATGCGCATGACGCGCTTGCGTTGAGGAGTATGATTAGCGCTAAAGAGAACAAGACGAAGTCTGAAATGCCGAAGAAGCGGTTTGCAATAGAAGTTCGCGTGTTTGTGTTCAGCAACCTAAATTACCCCTACATAACAAAAAGTTACAAGCTCTGAGTCAAATCCGAATTTCTTTTCCTGAAACAAACTTCTTGAAACCAGCACCTCGGAACGGTATGGATCCAAGATGTTCAACCTACGCGTGGTGGATCTGTGGAGTCAACGTACGGAGGCTCATCAAACGAACATCGATCACTCCATGTGGATTTTTTTCGTATTGGGAGTGTAGATGGCTGGCTGCTACACTCCTCTGTATCCTACTTCTACGAGCTGGCGTCGAGAGGAATCCGGGACCGCGCAGCAAGGCACCACGATATCCCTGCTGTCACTGCGGGCTATCTGCCCAACATGCAAGCATTCAATGTGGTGGTTGCCTTGGCTGGGTGCACCTCAAATGTTCGGGATTGTCCAGCTATGATGACTACACTCATGCTTACTGTTGTATGTCTTGCTCTGTAAATTCTCCTAGGGTTCCTCAAGATTGTCTAAGCATTTATCAACTCAACATAAATGGCCTGCGTGCCAAACTTGCTGAACTCACACTGTATGTAGATCGCACTCAACCTGATGTCATTCTCCTGCAGGAGACCAAGCTTAGCGCATCTTCCTCCTCCCTCCCCCGTCTCCCCGGTTATTTATCCTATCATATTCCACGTACTTCCCATGGCGGTGGTGTTTCAACTTTTGTAAAATCATCTATCCCTTCTCACACTATTGCTCTTCCCGATGATGATGTTGTTGAATGTCTTGGAGTTCATATTGTATTACAAAGTGGCCCCCTTGATATTGTCAATGTCTATATACCCCCCACCACATCCTGTCCCAATGCGTTTGACCCCACAAATTACTTACAGATGTCCATGCTGCCTTATCATCAAGTTCGGTTGTAATAGCTGGTGATTTTAATGCTCATTATCCTTCGTGGTTTTCTCCTCTAGAGCCTGATAATAGAGGTGAACTCATTGAGCCTTTCGCTGATGATTGTGATCTTGTTCCCATCAATGAGGATTCTCCCACTCGTCCTCCAGCGGTGGGCAGACCCTCCTCACCCGACATCACGTTTGTATCATCTTCGCTAGCTATTTCCTGTAACTGGTCTACCGATGTGGAGCTAGCCAGTGATCATCTTCCCATTATTACGTCATTGGATCTGTCACTTAATAGTTTGCTTGCTCCGTTCTCTGACTCTCGTTGTAAGTCCTATTCTAATTATCGTAAGGCTAACTGGGACCTATTCAAAGAGGTGTTGCTCAGCCAGTTGGCCAGCTACCCGTGGAACGCCTCAGTCTACGACAAGGAGAAGTTCATTGTCGATGCCATAGGACGTGCTTCCAAAGCTGCTATTCCTACTGGACGTGTAAAGACTCCACCCAAACGTGCCCAGTGAAGTGCTTGAACTGATCACTATGAGAGATGACAAGCGAATATCGGACCCCAATGATCCAACGATACAACAGCTGTCGGAAAACATCACCGCACTGCTAAATCAACACAAGCAGCAACGCTGAAAAAAGCTCACCGAGTCGATCGATTTTACCGCGGATGCCAAAAAAGCCTGGACCACCTTGAAGCGGCTTTCAGGCAAAAAGATGAGTACTGATCGCAACATGCTCGAGTTTCCGTCTGGAAGATTCGAGCACGGATGCAAGGCTGCTTGTCTGCTCGGCAAACTATTTTCATCTGCGTCATCGCCTCGGGATAAGCAACACAGACGAACAATGCGAGCAATCAGGAAACTCAGTCGACTGGATGTCCCTGCTATCTCTCCTTCCGCCATCGACAAGGTCATCAAATCGATGAAAAATTCGCGGGCTGAGGGACCCGACGGGATTTCGGCTGTTCATCTCAAACATATTCCTGATCCCTATTACGATCTGCTCTCTGATCCTATTCATTCGTCATTCAGTTCTGGTGTTATTCCGGCCCGCTGGAAACAAGCTGTCGTCATCCCCATTGCCAAGCCAGGCAAACCGCCGGATAAGGCTGCCTCCCACCGCCCCATTTCCCTTCTCTCCCCCCTTGCCAAGCTTGCGGGAAAACTCTTCAATCCGCTCCTCCAAAACGCGTTGCAGCACAACACTCACCAGCATGGTTTCAAGAAGGAGCATTCGACCATCACTGCCCCGACATCAATCACCGAGCATATCATTGCTGGATTTAATCGCAAGACTCCGGCTGGTAGAAGCCTCGTCGTTGCTATTGATCTCACGGCTGCGTTTGATAGCGTCAGTATCCCGCTTCTATCGAAATCCATGCTGGAATCGGATATGCCCAGTTGGTCTAAAAGATGGATTAATAGCTTTGTCAAGAACCGGTCCATTCGTGTAAAGTTCGACGGACATCTGTCGTCTTCGGTCCCTTTGAAAGCCGGTGTCCCGCAAGGCGGGGTGTTATCCCCGAGCCTTTCTTCGCTGTTTCTGTCTGATATTCCTGAGCCACCAACTGGTATTCATCTGTGCCTGTACGCCGATGACATCACAATCGTTTGCACAGACTCAGTTATCGATCGAGCCACTGCTGCCATGAATGCCTACTTACGGACCCTGGCAGTGTATCTAAAATCAAAGTCGCTGACTGTCTCTGCCTCCAAATCAAGTGCTACACTATGTACAACAGCTACTATTGAACATCGACTACATCCCAAAGTCGTCTGGGATGGTCACGAGCTGCCACTATCTAAGCATCCTCGACTATTAGGAGTTTTCCTGGACCCCTTTCTACGATTCCATGAGAACACGCGTATACGAGCTGCCACTGCCAACTCGCGCAACAACATTCTTCGCGCCTTGGCTGGAACCTCGTGGGGCAGCACGAATGAAGTACTACGTACGACTTATAGAGCCATGGTTCAGCCAGTCTTGGAATATGGCGCCCCTATTTGGACCCGACATCTCTCTGAATCCTCTTGGAGCAAGTTGCAGAGAGCACAGAATACTGCCCTCAGGCTTATTACTGGATGTCACAAGTCGACGCCTATTCCGCATCTTCATCAAGAAACCGGCGTACTCCCTGTAAAACAGCACTGCTTACTCCAGTCTCAGCAGTTTCTCATAAGTATTGTCAAGAGCCCGACCCATCCAAACTACCATCTCCTGTCGTCCGGCCCCAAATCAAGAAACATACGCACGCCGCTCAATGCTTCCCTGTCTGCTGTCGATCAACAACGCTGGGCTACATCCGAGCTCTCCCGCAGAAGACTACAGATGGCTGAGCATACGCGCTTTGTGGCAGAGTACCTGTCTGATGCTCAACCCAATTCAATTTATGGCGGTGTACCCCCACGAGTCGACGACAGCGAAGCCGATCTACCGAGACGCACCCGAACAATCCTCGCTGGTCTGCGATGCGGTCACTCCACATATCTAAAGGCCTACGCCCATCGGATTGATCAGTCAGTCCCTGATAGATGCCCTGATTGTGAATGTGCTGGACATGATTCATTGCATCTAGTTTCATGTCTGGCCAGACCTACAACGTTATCTGCTCGAGATCTATGGTACAAACCGTGTGCAGTGGCTAGCTTCCTACGCCTTTGATGCGATGCTCTGTTCATGGCTGACAAGAAGAAGAAGGAACGGCATAGTATGCCGTTGTACTATAGAGGTCCTACTGATACTAAAAATGTATTTCGTTTTTGCAGATGGGTTTCAAGCTTTTGAAATTTCCCGTGCCCCAACAGTCTTTTCGTGATTATGGGCGCAATTAGCGGCATTAGGTGTCAAAAGATGCAGATGTTTAAGCGCTGCGCGTTCAAAGTGCCTTCTGTCATTGTAAGCTGCTGAAATAGTTCTTGCTTGCAGAATATTCAGCGACGGATCGCAGTGCTGTACTTACCCTTCATTCGGTTTGCGATGGAACATACTAGTGAACTGGAAGACACCTTTGTTGGTAGTGATCCGATTGAAGCTTCCACCACTGTTGCCGGTGAGGTATTACGATCTGTAGTTTTTTACTTTCTTTGTCGGAATGGAATTCCGCTCCGCAGATGCGGACAACCGCTGTTGCAGGATGCAGCACGATGATTATCATGCCGGGACAAAGATAATCGTGCAGCGATCAGAGTCAGGCTGGTATTGTCCAGCCGGACTACGGGGGGCTCGCTAAATTTTTCAAAATTTAGATTTTTCTCGGGGACGTAAAAAATGGGCCAAAAATAAAAGAATGGTGGGGTGTTTTCAATGGAGAGAAAGCTTCTGACAAAGTTAAATAACGAGGATTCTCACGAAAGGAATTAATCGCTCCAGCCGCGAAGCGGCTGGAGAGGTTTGGTTTTGCCCGGGACTTGTGATCACTTACAATTCCGTAAAGTAGTTAATAAAACCTGCTAAACAAATTCTCCAGAGATTTCCATCGGGATATAGGTGAGAGGGTCCAGGAGGCACATGCTGACAAAATTTGAGCCAAATCGGTTCAAAACTAACAAAGTTAGATCGGCGAGTCCTTATCAAAAATTCTTGTTGTGCGTGTTACTCGTTCCTGCTTCCTGCTTCCTGCTTCGCGCTTCCTGCTTCCTCGTGCGTAACGCACCCTTAGTAGTGGTCACCAGGGCTGTGCGTTAATAACGTTAACGTGTTAACGCATTAACGGGTTAACGCGGTTTTTTTTTTCAAAAATTAACGATTAACGGTTAACGAAAAAGTCCCGAAATCACGTTAATTTTTATTTCGTTAATATTCCGTCCATCTATGCTTTTTTGCATGTCAGGATTCCTATTCTTGAAGAGTATACGTTTATTGTTCTGGCTGATAATATTAATAATCCATGAGGATGATTTCCAAGTTTGGAGTGTACGGACTGCGGTGTTTGGTATGGAACGTGTTTCATGTTTTTTTGGGACGTCTGGTTATTTATCGATGTTCGTGGTGGTCAGGTAATGTTTTCAAAAATGTTAACGAAATGCAAAATTAGCGTGTTAACGCATTAACGGATTAACGAGGTTTTTTTTTCAAAAACTAACGATTAACGGTTAACGAAAAAAAATTTCATTAACGCACACCCCTGGTGGCCACTGCCAATGGTCGCAGGCGATCAGTTGAACAGGCAGGTAAGTTGGTATGTGGATAGATAAGCAGGCTGGTGAGTAAGTAGACAATGAGTACTTACTGTTTAACATTAACTACTTCACTTATTACTGCTTATCATATCATGTGATATTATCTGTTGGTAGATCAAATCGCCAAAACACATTGTAGGCTGTACCTTTCGATGGGAAGGGACAAGGAAAGTGACTAACAAGTTTATTACTTACTGTTTAACATTAACTGCTTCACTTATTACTGCTTTTCATATCATGTGATATTACCAGTTGGTAGATCAAATCGCTAAAACACGTTGTAGGCTGTACTTTTGGATGGGAAGGGACTGGGAAAGTGACTAACAAGTTTGTCACTTACTGTTTAACATTAACTGCTTCACTTATTACTGCTTATCATATCAAGTGATATTATCAGTTGGTACATCAAATCGCTAAAACACGTTGTAGGCTGTACTTTTCGTAGAGAATTCGTAGAGAAGAGACAGGGGAAGTGACTAACAAGTCTGTGACTTATTGTTTACCATTGATTCCTATTTTTTACTGCTTATCATATCAGGTGATATTATCAGTTGGTAGATCAAATCGATAAAACACGTTGTAGGCTGTACTTTTTCGTAGGGTAGGGACAGGGGAAGAGACTAAAAAGTTTGTTACCTTTTGATGATGTCATCAGGACGTCGACGAAAGAGAGTCGCTCGTCATTTCTAGCGCGCGCAACAAGTCAATTACTTACTGATTGTCATATCAATCCATGTTATTTGGAAAATATAGAAGATTTTCAGAGATATTACTTCGTAATGTCAAGAAAAAGTGAACAATTCTATCAAAAAGAGGTCTTCCAAGCGAAAGAGGTTTGGTTCGCGTCAGAAACGTTCCAACAAAAAGTGAACAATAGGAAAGTAGAATGAGGAGAGTCAACAAGAAGTGAACAATACTCTCTGAGACTGATTTTCTTGGCCTATGCTTCTTAAACGCGAAAACAAACCGTTGTGGCATTTTACGAGAAAGAGTGTAGTGTCTTCCGAAAAGGGCTTCTATTCGTTTCACGAAATTTTACGGGAATACTCTTGCTCAATGCTGTAATTCTATTCTAAAGTTTCGCTTTTCCTTACAGCTAGACCTAACCGTCTGTATAGGTCTTTACGACATCATCTTCTATTCTGATGATAAGTATTAGGTTTGCATGCACATACCTTTTAACGGTTCTCGCGTAGTCAGGACTATTTTTGGAACCACAAAGTGTTTCCTCGTAGAACACCGCAGCGGTTTGTTTTCGCTGTTAAGAAGTATAGGCCAAGAAAATCAGTCTCAGAGAGTATTGTTCACTTTTTGTTGACTCTCCTCATTCTACTTGCCTATTGTTCACTTTTTGTTGGAATGTTTCTGACGCGAACCAAACCTCTTTCGCTTGGAAGACCCCTTTCTGATAGATACTTATTGTAATAGGAAGAAAAAGACGAAAGGAGATAATAGCAGCTCTATAACAGTACAAAAGAAGAACTTTTTCATACAAAACGATTTAGTAGCAGTATTTTAAACCGCAGCCACCGTGTTAGCCCATAAGACATACTCTCAGACGAATTACATGCATTAATAGAGCCTATTAATGTTTTAGTCCTTTGCTTCGTAGATTGGACAACATACGTCCCCACATGAAATTTTAGATTTTCATTGATCTAAAAAAAAGATTTGGAATCTCCGTGAAATTCTCTACAAACTGATACCTAACAACCTTTCCCATAACCTTAAAATTATGGAGAAAATCGTCTAAAACCCGTTTTCTCGTTGTCTAATACCGTTGTCCAGAACCGCGTCTTTGGCCGCAGCGGGACAACGCAGATTCTTTTTACAAAGGAAAACCTTGAGGTCTCAAAGGCTCTATTTTCATCATAGGCCTACCCTCTACAAAATACGTCATGATCGCCTGAATACCCTGCAGCTTAAGTTATTTAAGAGCATTGTTCCAACTTGCACTGTGAGCCGTCGAAAAATTTTGTGCTCCAAAGCCAAACCGAGCTTCGTCGGTGGCTTTGGAGCGCCGAAACCGCAATCATCAGAAAGAGCAAGTCAAAACTACACTCCCCGAAGCTAATCAGTAGGGTGGGGAGCGCAGTATTTATTAAATAAGAATTTTAACTTGGAAAATTTTCCACTCCAAAAACTAAATTTTTTCCGGAATCTGGGGGACGTAACGATTTTGGGCATTTTCAAAAATGTTGATCTTCACGTGGGGGGGCAAAGCTTTGTGGGCGTCCAGGACAACGGTCTGCCTGACCCTGGCAGCGATCCGATAGTCCCAGCACGATTATCATTGTGATGCGTGCTGTAATAGCTGCTGTCCGGGACTTCGGAGCCTAAATTTCGCATTCAGCTGGGCAAGGTCGATTTCATGTGGATGGAAGAGGGCGAGGATCATAACGTTGGTTTAAATTTGGTCATAAACAAGGTTGAGCGAATTTCCATCAGCGTGTGGCTTGAATGCATCACTCGGTATGTCAGATCCACCCATTCATACTCCCGACGACGCCAAAATGATGTGGCCATCACGTCGATGTACCGTTCGGTAGGGGCTGACTACAATACGTTGCGTCATAGTGACGTTAAACGCCAAGCGCGACAATTATAAACTATGATACGTTAGCGCCCTATTAGCGACGGTGTCGCCTCTAGGGCCTGGATCATACTTCTTGTATGAACGACCGGACGCTACGCCCGTTCCGCCATGTCGGCAACGCCCAGACTGACTTTTCCGTTATTTCTGTTATTACATGGACATCGACTTTATTCCGGTTCATCATGAATAATTCCAGTATTATCCTCTCCTACCATGGTGAAAAATGCGTGTAGGATTCGCTCCGATGGCACGGTTTGGGCCGGCATTACCTTTCTCAGCCATAGCGTTGCCGCTGGAGTAGCAATAGTCCCGCTACGCGCGTGGATTTCATCCATATTGCGGGGCCACGCCCGCGCGTCACGCGAAATTGAAGTGTGAAATATGAATAACCTCTGAAGAGGCCGAAGTGTGAAAAGGTGCATGTTTGCTTTGAGCCTGTGGTTATAAAATTAAGCCTTCCCCTAATCTTTCTTGCATTTATTATTTGAAACTGGGTTTTCGCACGTAACCTTTTTACCTTTGAAGGTAGACTCCTACTGAAAGCTGTTTTCGGAATTTCCGTTAAATTTTGCTTCGACTGCTGATTCCGTGTTTCAGAAATATTCCCCCGACCCTCCAGGCGATTTCAATTTACAAATTATTTTTTTAGCTCGTAGCCATCAGTTTTTTCGCTCATAATTTTTTTAGCTTTGAAGACGAACATATTTTGGAGATTTCTGCAGCAGCGGGTGTTCCAATCGCTGCGACGAAAGAGCCGCGATGTAGTCAAAACAAGGCTTAATTTCGAAACTATCTATCTCCGCCATTCCTTGCATAGCGACGCAGTGATGCGGTTTCCTCATCATTTTGATTTCTTCGTACGACTTCGATCGCCGCGTTTCTGTCGCTGTGACGAAAAGTGTGGTAGCAGTCCTAGAAATAAGCGGCGATGCGATCATGATGCGAATCGCGCAATAGTAAAAATTGTTCGGGCTCAATGAATGTATGACCGATTAAAGGTGCGCCCGTGTCTGATGCTCCACCTCCGCGCTCGTTTGGAACGTGTTCAACTGCATTCACTCAACAGAATTCATCTCCAAATTTCGCCTTGTCGGAGAGGTTAGACCAGGTGGGTGACTGCATCTAATTGTATGTCTAGTCTGTTGTGATCGTTTTGGAACCTGAAGTCTTTCAGGAGGAGGTGCAGGATATCCTGATCAGCGTTCTGTATGTGATTCATCGAGTTCCCAAACGAATTCTGGGGGCATTGTGCGTGGAAATGAAGCAGACTTGTGTGCTACAGTTGCTGCGACTGCTTGAAATAGCTCTGAATGTTTTTCGATATCGAGGCCGAACTGATGTCAGAAATCCGCTTGAAAAAGCGTACGTTCCCTCTTTTTATTCAGTTTTGGGCCCTATTGGCAGAAGTGTGCCGGCGTGCATATTGGCGGGTCATTGTGGCGCGTACGCACGCGAAGGAGCTTTCGGTTTGACCATAGTGATTCGTCTAGCCCAATACGACTGGAATCCCATTGTGCGCCATTCAGTGTTCGCTCGATGGTTAGTGCCTCAGTCGCGTGCGTTCTGTTTCTAGCTCTTTCAGGGGTAGGTGACCACCCCGGTTTTCCGCTCTATCCCGTCCCCGTAGCCGCTTTAGCGATAGTCAACTCTAGTTGGCCACTGATTATCTTTCAACCCTTTTTTTTTAGATCATCATCCCTACTGCTTGCCAAGCAGGCATCTTTTGTGCGCAGCTCTCAGGATTACTTGTCAACACCGGATTCTGGTAAGTAGTTCGTAGGTGTTTCTGCAGTTCTTCTTTTTCAATATAGTTTTGCTATTGTTGTTTTCAGGTCGAACTGATGGTAGTAGTCATAACTCGCTATCTGTGCCGTTTCGTGCACTGCAACTTCTAAATTTGTCACAAGAAGCAGCTCTTATTGTACTGGAAGTGGCGCAAAGTCTAGCACAGGAGTTTGCGGTCAGAGCAGTTTTTTTCCGTTTTTTTTCTTTGTGAAGTTCTTGTCAAACCCAGTTCACTGGAACTTGTTGGATCGCAAACGCGCCTGTCAGCAGAAGGTCGAAGTTACAACATGTTATCTAGTTTCTTGTCAGGGTGTCGGACAATAAATGGCCGTTTTTTGAAAAACTTTTTTTTCGCTTATCTGAGCTAATTTGTCAAAGTGTAGTAATACAGCATTCAAAAGCGCTCTTCTTTCTCTAACCAACGCTCTCTGTCGCACCCTTAAAAGCTTGATGGTTGTTTCAAAACGGATTTCATTGGGTTGAATTTAGTTTTTTATATTTGCTAATTCTGCAGTTTCTCTTCTATGCAAAGACCTTTAGGCATCAAACTTCAATGCTGAGTGCTATAAGGTATTAGCTAATTGAGAGCATTATTTATATGAATTATCGACTTTTTTTTCAAAAATCGAAAAAGTAATCCGAGAATCAAGTTCCTGACAAGATATTCGATATATCTTAAAGGTAATACTCCTATCAGGGAGTTTCTCGTCGTACTATGATGTCTGATGTCTTAGAATTTCCGCATTGAACTCCAAGATTGGTTTTCAGCATCCTCAATAATCCTTACATACAAGTTTCGAGCCAAATCCAAACAAAAATGTTTCAAAACACCCTAAAAATTGCTCGTTGTGATATCCTTCCCCTTTCGTGGAGCATGAAGAACGCTCATAGCTTCGTCGATAGCGCTGGGGTTCTCTCTGTTGCTAGCAAATAGAGAGATCAATGTGCGGTGCCCTAATTCTGCGAGATTGTATAATAATTTATACGCGCTTATTACCTGTAACACCGCTCGGATCTATCGCGAATGGCGGGCCAAACAGCGCCTACCGCACGATCCGACCGCCATCGGCCCGCGGTCCGATCAGTCTTGCGGTCTAATAAGATGAGAATTATAAAATCCATGTTTGAGCGTGTACAGGGCTTTCAAGCCTGGTTCAAATGCGTTTGCTTCGATTCATCGCTACACTGCTAGCTGAGAGTAAATGCGTCGCCCCAGTTCAGTATTAACTTGTTCGCAACTAGTAACAGTTAACAGGGATACTCGCAGACGCTGAACGTTTCTGGCAGCTTATTGCCCGTCAAAACGGCTCATAAATCTGCCAAACTGACGACACCCCTAGATCTAAGCAATTTTCGTAGCCGTACCTGTGCTTGCAAGGGATTTTAAGCGATTTAAAATACATGTCACCAGACCTTTTCTGCTCCCAGTTGGCCTATGATATTGTGGTTTTCTGAAAGTTCCTTACTGCAGGACCGGCAGGTTCGATCCGCCAGGCTTGAAGACAGCGTCTTTTCGAAATTGTTTTCTATATATCTCTCGCTGTTGGATGACTATTGGCCAGAGAGTGTGCGGCTGCATGCGCTTGCTGCTTTATCTGTATTCGTGAATACGGTAAGGTCTTGTTTGATTTTTGGGAATTAGTTTGTGGTACAAGATCGTTTCAGTTCCATTCATATCTTTTCGAAGATGGACCGCTGGATGAGTTGTCGCTGCTGATTGAAAGACTTCTGATCACAATGGCGAGTCGATTACCGGCTGTCCAGAATGCAGCAGCCGCACTGCTACATCTTGTGCTGCGTAATGGTTACGAGGCATCGCAGGCTTACTTGGGTACTTGATTCGAGTTGTAGCAGCTATTTTTAGCACTGGAGACGTACTTTTTGGCGAAAATGTGAGAAGTTTCAGCTGGACATGCTATGGCTCAAAGCGTTTCGACCGGTAAGATGCAATCGCTTGGCAAAACGTCTGTGGAGAGGCTGGGCCGTCCAGGCTGTCAAACTAGTGTGGCGCTGGCTCGTCTCTTGGGTAAGCGCATTCACGCGAAAGGTTTTTGTCTGGGTTCGTGCATTAGGGTGTAATCTATTTCTTGATGTGCTGTACTGATTCTCAAAGGGGAAACTTCAAAAAACAGGAGAAAATTGTGTTGTATGTAGTAGTAGTAGCAGTCTTCTCCTATTTACAAGACTTGACCTCCAATGCAAGGTTTCAAATAGAGCCATAAGCACCTATATTTTTTTCTTGATTTTTTAGATTTTTTTGGTCAAAATTCTTCAGAGGCAGCATACACGCTCAAAATAGCAATCAATTTCATGGCATGAATGGAAGGTTTGGAGCAGTTTGAAAGAAAAACTTTGTAAGAAGCGAAATAACCGGTTGTTTTTGTATTGGATGGGAGGTGGGCAAGTTACATAGCATTATACACGCTAAAAGCGTTGTGCCCACTGGATACCGCTTTCAATTTTTTGTGTACAATCAAACAATTTGGGATAGCTGTTATCGCTGACAAAGCGTGAAGCTCTGAGAAAGCGCGTGCTAAAAGTCATGGATACCTGAAATTGTATAAACTCTACATCCAGGGAAACTCAGAAAATGTTAGTGACCAGGTCTGCGTTCAAGTTGGAAAGTGCGTTGGCGAGAACGGGCGCAGTCGTTGTGTATACGTGAAAAGACTCTCAGGCCATTGTTATACCAAAAGATTGCGACAGGTGCGGTCAACTGTTACAAATCGTGTCGGGATCAGACCCACACGGTAGAAAAATGCTGTGGCAAGAACATTTTGCAGCACCTGTCGCGGTCGCTGGCTCGAAAGGGGATGTCATGCCTGAAATGTTGAAACCGTGCGGTAATCGGTCGCTGTCGCGGCTGTCTGTCGCGGTGCAGTGCACTGCGACGGGTGTCAGCGACAGCGACCCAGCCAAGTCCGGGATCGTGCCGGGCGTTTCTTGGCCCTGAGCGACAGCGACGGCTAGCCCTCAGCGACACCGACGTAGCAGTGCTCTGCGACTGCGACAGGCCTGTCGTGGGGTATAAGAATGACCTCAAGGGGAATGTCGTAGAAACTATGGACGTTCCTATGGCGCAAACGCAGATCAAACTCCGCCCTGCGATATCGTAGGTTTTCAACCCCAATATTTCAAGTTGGGCCAGACAATCTGGTATAGTGAGTGTAGCCCGAAACAGATGGCTGCGGATCACTCAGCAGCCTGCTCGTCTGTTGCGTGCGCCCATCGATCACCACCTCAGGCAGAAATGGGAACCTTGTTCTTCTTCTTCTTTGCAGCCACATCGAGGGTTTTTTCATAGGCGGAGAAACTGGGCGACCAGTAGTGGATTCGTCCATAAGTCCATTGTGGTCAACGTGGTTGGTCTCTCCGGACAGTTAAATAAACGTGCTGTATCATGGCCGATCGTACCGCAGTCCGGGCAAACATGAGATTTGCTGCTGTCAATCCTGCTGAGGGAGGACATGAGCATTGACGAGTGACCGCAGCGCAGCGATGCGAGTGTGCATCTAGCCCTTTTTCCGAGTTGAGTCTCGGATGAGCAGACTGGGGGCGGTACTTCTCCTAGTATAGGATTTATGGCCGCCTTCACAAGATGACACCGTACAAACTTGGTGTGCTCCTCGCGCAAAAGACGGAGTCGTTCTTGCTTTGAGTCGTGCCATCTCTGCAATTTGACTTTGTTTGGAGCATAGGTAAATGGCTTTCTTTTGGCTCTCTTTCTAACGGGGTTTAGCACTCTCCAGGACGGGTGGTTTGGGTTCTTAATAATATTGATACGGAATTGTTGGGCTCGGAGCCGACACTGCTCCTTCACAGGCAATAGGCGGGCTTCCGCATGCAGATGCTCGACTGGGGAACTTTTTGCACATCCGGTGGCAAAGCGAAGAGCGGCATTTTGTACGCGTTGCATCTTAGTCCAAGAAGATTCTGAAACTAGATGCTGCCGAACCGGTGCGGCGTATTCCATGGCTGGCTGAAGAATTGCCTTATACGTTATGAGTATCGTTTCCTTGCTGCTACCCCATGAGGTACCGCCTTGGGCCCTGAGCACATTGAGTTTGGCTTTAACGACTGCCCGCTTCTGCTCGGTGTTCTTATGAAACTTGAGCGACGGATCGAGCCCAAGACCGAGCAGTTTTGGAAATCGAGCAGCAGGCAGACGGTCTCCATCCCACCCTAACTCCGGATGAGCTCTATGCTCCGATGGGTCCGTTGTGAGGACGGATACTGATGACTTCGATGCGGAGATCTTTAGCATCTTGTCGTCGAAGAACCTTTTCAGCGTCTTCAGGTACTCGTTGATCTTGGTGGCGGCTACCTTTATATCCCGGTCTCGACACATGATTGTTATGTCATCGGCGTACGCGACAATCTTGGTATCCTGTGGTGGTTCAGGCATATCTTCGAGATACAGACTGAAAAGAGCTGGTGGTAAAACACCGCCCTGGGGACTCCAGCTGCTATAGGAATACTGTTGGAGACATGGTTCTGGAACATTACTCTTGCCCGTCGACCTTTGTAAAAGGCCGATATCCAGCGCTTTTGCTACGGTTGTATTGATGACTCCAAAACGTTTCTTGACAGGATTCCTAGGTTAACCGTATCGAAAGCCTTGGTGAGATCCAAAGGGACAGCTACAGTTCTCAATGGCTTCAAAGCGTTGAACCCGTCGATTGCATAGCTAGTAATTTCTAGCAACGCTGTAGTTGTAGAGCACAGCCTTTTGAACCCGTCTTGAAACAATTGTTTCTTGTTGTGCTCTGCTAAATTCTCCACAATGAGCTTTTCGGCTACCTTGGCGACAGGTGACACCAAGCTAATGGGACGATCTCCCTGTACTGATGACTGAGGTTTGCCTGGCTTCGGCAACATGATGACGTTGGCTGTCTTTCAGTTTTGGGGAATAATGCATGAGCTGAATGAAGTGTTAATAAAATCAACGACGAGTGGGAGGATCTCAGTCGGAAGCTTCTTCAGTACAGCAGGACAAGTGCCGTCGGGACCGACAGCTTTGGAGTTTGGGAACCCAACTGGGCAACGTCATAGTCACTCACCAATAGCATAGAAACGGGGGCCAGTGACGCCGAGGTGCGAGGGTGCTCAGACCAGTGATGACGTGTCAACGCGCTTTTGCCCCTCCTCTACTTGGATGCGCTCTATCGATTACCTAGAGTCTAATTCGGGCCCATCACACGGCAAGAGTATGGGCCCTCTCACAAAAATTGTGCTATGGGTAGAGATCCAGCGTATGTTCCTCCCATGCTCTATCGATTGACATGGGAACCCCTCGCTTTCATGATCCAAGGACTTGAGCGAGTGCAAGTCCAGTCGATCACTCCAGCCGGCGGCGCAGCTACTCTATACGAGATTGTGCGCCATACACGGTGCGGGTTTGATTTAGGATTCAATGTGCCATGGCTAGAGGTTGCCCGGGTCATAAGGAACTGCGTTTCGAATCTCGATTAGGCTGGCCGGATGGTGAAAACCGAGCTCCGCTCCCAAAACTTATCGGGGACACAACCGGCCATTATGATTTGCACTGAATTGCACCCAAAAAGTGACCGGTTGAGTGACCATTTTCTGCCTGAGACGTTCCTCGTGAGCGCACACGACGCAGCACAGGCTGCTGAGGTGTCCGCTGCCATGTGGTTAGTGTTTACCCCAACTAGAAATATCTTTGGATGGTGTGTGAGATTGTGACGCTAATAGGCTTTTACGAGCTGTACTAGAATGCTTACGCTGTGGGAAACGTCAGCAATTAGCCAAAAGTACCGTATTCGAACAACCAACTTTAAAAAAAGATGTTTGAATTTAGAGGCAAAGTTTTGCGGAGAAAGTGGGTGGAGCCCCGTCAATGGATGTACGGATTCCCGGTTCCTGTTTCCGGGTTTCTCTTCAGTCTTCGCTCCAAGTATATGGGTAAAAACCTTCAGCACATCCCTGACCCCGACGCTTCGGCGCCTCGAGATATCTCAAATATCACCATTTTGGCTTGTTTTTGATGCTTTCAACGGCTTGAGCGGTCTGATACAGGCCGTGAGAGATTGTTGTCTTGAAGATGCGTGACTCTGCTCATGTGTGCGTTGCAATATTGGGATTTCAGTGTACATTTTTTAAAACTGAATGTTGAAACGATTTCTATCCCTCGATGTATTCCAGCTGAATACATATACTAGAGGGCTGGTTAATGTTTGCCAAACTACGCACGTCCAACAGGAAATAATGATTTGTTCAAATAAAAAACAACATTTGATGTTGTAGGCACAAAGTCGACGATTTCAAGTGCGAGATTGGAAAAAGGGTTGAATGTTTTGTACAATCTATCCAGTGCGGCGGAAAGCAAGCGGTCTACTAGCTTTGGTCAGGCTGTAATGGTACGTGAATTATTAGTGAGAAGTGATTTCCGTTCAATTAAAGTGCAAGAGGGGCAGTTTCTATTTGCTTTCTCGGCGGTGTAATCTGTTTGGACTTGTGTATGTTTCACAGTTCTTCAGGAGCTCGTCCAACAATTGCGTGGTGTAATGTCGGCTACAGTTGCATTGAAAGATGCAGCGAATGATCCAGTAAGTTTCTGTGGAATTTAGGTCTAGTCACGTCCCAAATCAAGTGAAAAATACAATAATTTTAGATTCGACTTGCCGACTTGCATATACAATTGGCAGATAGCTATCGTGGATCAGCTGCTTTGAGAAGTGCCTGGTTTGATGCGCTTGCCGAACTTCATACGGCTGGTGAGTTTACCATCAAAATATATTGTGGAAGAGGTTAGTTGTTGAAGGAGGTTCGCTCGCTTCGCATACAAGCATGATCATGCTTGGGATGCAGAAAAATCCTTTTTGTAGATTACGAGCAGCTATTAGTCTGAGAGATAAACGTAAAATGTCTTCAAAAGTTATATGCTGGTTAGTCTCGGACCGTAACTCTTCTTGTTGAAGGCGCCATTCGTAAGCTTTTGTTTCGGCGATCAGGTCCCCTGTAAGACATGACTCCCGGGAGATGAGCTCGTGAGAGAAGTGCGTGCCGGCGAGCGGTTGCCCAGCGTGCAGGCTTTTTATCTGAAATTGGGCCGGGTGGAACTGAATGAAATGGAAGTGTGTGCTCTTTCGGAATAGACGACCCACTAAAGAATACAATAAAATTAGCAAAAAAATGTTTGGGCTTGGCCGACCGCTCCTTTGATCACAGCAAACAGTTCAGTGTGTTTGAAAAAGACTAAATCATTTGACGGCTCTAGTGGGATCATCATTTCTCATGGAATTTCTCTAGTGGGTCGTCTATTTCTCGTGACATGAAAAGCTTCATCAAGATAGTGGACTGTTTTCTGAGTTCGTCGGAGCGGAGCAGCTAACCGCTGTTCGCTTCGCTGACCATGAATAAGCGTTTTACAAAAGTAATTTCATTTTTTCACCATTAGGCTGTTTCTCTTCTGAACTACCCGTCGTTTATTTTCTAAATTTGTTTTTCATGTGGTTTACTGGAATTTGTTGGTTGCTGATATTTCCGTAGGAACGTTTTTTTTTCAACATGGTCATCGATCATGTAATAAATATATATTCCGGAAGAGTACCTGGAAGTGCACTACAACGCGCGCCGACGAAACTCGTCGATGACACCAAAAATGTGATAAAAAACCCAATTCCACGTCAAAAGCAAGGTTCGGCCACATTTTGTTTTTCCAAAGTTCGGGTTCGATAGGTCGACCTGGACTACGTGAACCCCATCTGGAAGTTTTGTGAGTTATGGGCAGGAAAAGGTCTCTGAGGCCGCCGTCATAGTTAGACGATATTCCGACTTTGTCTCTCCTAGGTTGTATGTAGTCCCTCCTAGATTGTCTATAGTCCCGCCTCTGCCGTTCATAAGGCAGCCTAGGCCACACTCTACGGGAAGCCACAGTGGTGTTAATGTTTTTATTGATCCATTTTTGATCAGGGTGGGCAGAGAGGGACTACGGACGATCTGAGAAGGCTATTGAGGGGCAATTTTTTGTTCTCGTTTTGCGTGCTTTACTTCCATATCGACCGGTTGGGACTACGGACTATCGTCCAGCTATGACAGGGGCCCGAGTGAAGAAGTGCTGTATTCACAGCATGATCACTCCGTCGAAATTTCGGTGTTTCTACTTTTCCTGTGTGGTCATGTCGCCGCCACGCGGTTGGGTCGCCGCGCTGGCGGCATTCATGGCGCTGCTTGGGGAAAATCATCTTATTCACAAAAAAATGTGCCCTTCGTCCATGTTTTTAGCCATCGTCTGCGCTTTCTCCATCGCGCCCGGGGGAGAGAGCACAGACGATGGCTAAAAGCATGGACGGAGGGCACATTTTTTTTAAAGATGACTTTTGTGATCTCCCCTGAAGTATCTCGAAAAAAGAACAGGTTTTCCACGATTTTCGCCAGTTTCCTGGCAATACCTGTGGCCTGCGCTCGGATTCAGCCTGAAATTTCGAAGTTGAAATCCTAAGCGGATCTTGCCTTTCAACGCGCAGCGGGGCATTCACGTCCGCCTAGCTCTGCCCGGTCTATTTTCTGCAATAAAGGCTGTTTTCATTTCGGTGGAATCCTTTCCTGTAAAGCAAACAGCGAATTAGATATTCATTCCTCGATTGGACACGAAATTACAATTAAACAACGTCGCTGAAAAAGGAGGGCTTTCAACTGTGTTTTTGACAGCTTAACACATTGTGCCCAAAGCGTTGATTTACAAAAATTTTTTGAGCGATACCTATTGAGAAGTCTACCTACCTTCGAACTTGAATGTTGGAACCGCGCTCAAACATATTTTATTAAACGTTTTTCAATTTTTTTCCCTTCCCCTTGATATCTCTTCTCCGCAAACATTCCGTGTTCAGAAACATCTTCTGCGGGCGTAGCCCTTAGGGGATCTATCAATACGGCAACCCACCATTAGGCCGCGCCGCGCCCTGTTAGCACTCTGCTCAACCTCTTAATTGTATTGAAGAGTATTTAATTGTCATCCATTCGCCTTTTTCGTATTCGAGCACTTTTCCAGATAATTGGCATGCAGAGGCGTCGGTTTGTCACGCACATTCTCTGGCGATTGTTGCCAAAGAGTTGGCGAAAAAAGGTGTGTTTGCTGAGTATTGAATTTCTCAAATTTTTGGACGGTCATGTTCAACTGAGGAGCTTTGCAGAACAACGTAAGATTGACTGGTCAGCATTTGAATGGATAAGTTCATCGGTTGCTAAAGATGAGGGAGACATGGAAGTTGATGGGAGCGTTCAGACGGCTGGCTTCACATTGGTAGGTCATAGCAGTGGTTTCTAGACAGCTCAACTTTTCCTAGGTTCATTCGAGATATTCTGCAGAAATTGTTTCAGGACAGCCTTGCCGCGAAAGTGGAACAGACCGCACAAGCTCTAACCCTGGCTGAGAGGTACGAAGCTATCGGCCCAATGTATCGTCTCATTATACCGATGTTTGAGAAGACCGACAACTTCAAGGTGTATATATCCTTCTTTTTTTCTTTGGTTAAAGTGAAGCGGCATTCGCGCCGTAGGGGTAGGTGATGACCTAGAAGGTTTTTTCAAAGAGTTTTCTTACAGTCTTTGGTTGGTATCTACGCCGAACTACAGCAAACGTATAGTCGGGCCGCTGAGGTGAAAGCAAGTGGAAAGAGACATCTCGGATCGTATTTTCGAGTTCGATTCTTTGGAGAATACCACTCGAAGTAAGTTCTTGATCCATAAGTAGGGGTGTGACCTATAGAAAAATTCGAATCGATTTGCAAGCTCGATTATTCGAAATTTTCTGTTTTATCCGAAAACTCGAAATTCGAATGATTTCTGAAAACCTGTTCATTAAGAAACTTTCAGTTGTTTGAGTTCCCTCTGCGTCAGTTGTAGTATAGTCGTGTCCGAGGTTAGTCGCCTTGCTGTGGACTGCGCGAGTGGTTGCATCGCAGCACGCATGGAGTAATTTCTTCGCGGAGGCTGCTGATTTGCCTCTAATTTCCAAAGCAAATTAGCCTATGCTTGCCGTGACCCGATAGTTCGCGTTCTTCGCGGAGGCTGCTGATTTGCCTCTAATTCCCAAAGCAAATTAGCCTATGCTTGCCGTGACCCGATAGTTCGCGTTCTTCGCTATTAGGTGATCACTCTGAAACCTGACCGCGCAAGAGGAGTAGACGCTCACATTGAACGCACTGGATTCAGGCTCGACCATGGCACGGACTGGGTTTATCGAGAGGCTGGACTTGCGTCCTTAGCTGAGGTCTCGTTAAGATTACGTGAATATCATCGGCAGCTAATTGGACATGATAGGATACAAGTGGAGCCTGGGTCTGAGGTTTGTTCTTGTCAGAGTTCACGGTGTTCGGTGCTAAAGGCAGTGTTCACCGTAAAAACCATGTTCCGGGTCTTTTATCTGAAAACGAATCAGCCGGAGTACATTGCAACAGTAGTATCGAAAAAAACGGCTAACAACGAGCCATAGATAGCCCTATACGGCTCCTCAAACTCGATTATGCTATCCGCCCGCACGGCCCACTTCCTCAACGGCCAACAAGGAGATAGGCGGTTAATATATGGCGCATACAAGTCTGAGGGACGAATCTGTGTCTCGCTTTTAGCCGTTCTTTCGCCATTATTGTTGCAATAGATCCCGGTACATTCGATTTCCGTTGAAAGTTTGGAGACCGCTTTTAACGTGAACGCTGAATGGTCGCCTCGAGGCGGTCAACAGTGAAGGGGGGGGGCAGATTAAAGGGAAGGGCTAAGCACCGCTTTTGGTCGATGCCACTGAGCTGGCTGCAGTGGTATGCAGAGACACTGCAGCCAGCAGAGGTGCGCCGTCCAATGGTGGCTTTCGCCCCTCCCCCTTTTCTCAACCCCTTTCATGGCCCAACGCTTTGAGATGATTGTTGTTGTTCCAAATTGCATGCAACCCAACGAGTGTTTGAGTGAACAGATTGAGATTAAAGTTATTGGAGGACACCAGCAAGCAGCGAGCAATCACCAAACGTATTATGGGAACAATAGTTTTTTGGTTCCCCTCCGTTTCCGCCATTTTCAGCCGCTTCCTTTCCGACTCCGTTTTGTTCAAAGGGAGGTAGTAGCAGAAACGCTTGTCTGTCACTCCAAAAGCTTTCTAAACAACAAATCTCACCCCTCGAGCTGTCGACCGTAGTACGATGTAATTATTTTCGACTCATAAACTACCTTCTACATTTTCCGGACACAAAGCATTACGTGTAATGGGATGTTCTAGGGTACAAAAAGTGGTAAATATAGACAGAGAGGGAATTACTGGTGGCAGACGGCTGCTTCGCGGAAATCTCGCCTTTTTTTAGTGTTGCCAGTTGGTTCTTTTTATAAGATTATATCTTTTAGGCCCTGTCGACAGCTGGTTTTACCTGAATTGTTGAGTGCTCGCGTTTAGAAACGTTGATATCAGTAGTAGTTGTACCATATTCTGTTTCAAGCCGCTTACACTTATTTCGGAGTTTACACAAAGACACCATACTTACAAAACTTGCAGAAATAGCGACGCTAGTGGATTAATACGCCCTGCTCCAGAACGTCTACGCTGTTCGAAGCGCCAAAAACGAGGTCTTCGTTTAAATAAGGCGGGGTTTCTCAAGAAAATGGGCGACGTTCTACGTTTTCGAGGCTCGGGGTTGTTTGTAAAAAAACTAGTTACATAGTAATTTTTGAAGGTAGGAGCAGCATCGATGGATCCATCGATTGCCTATATCTGGGTGAATCATGTGGAGCCAGTAGTGAAGGAAGGTCTTACTCCCAAGCATTTCATGACGCATACCAACATCAGGTACTTTTTGCATTTTCTTTTCCTGTATTCAATTTTCAGAATTTGTTGTTCAGTGAATTCACATATGAGAGTCCTGTTTCCGAATCTTCTGGAGGCGAAGGCAAAGAACCTAGTTTGGTCAACCAAGCGCTGAAGAAGACTGTATTGAAAGGTACATTCCCATTTGCGAAAATTCTATTTTTCTACTTGATCAACTCTTTGTGTTCCAGTTGAAGGTGCTTTTCCTGCTACTAGGAGACGACTACCGGTGTCGTCAGTGAGCAGTAGCGTCATCTGTCCCTTAGAATTTGCATGCCAAAAGCTGGAGTTGAAGGCGAGTCAGATCAACGCGGTGCTGAATGACGTCAACGAAACGCGTCCCCTGGATGTGAAGGGACTGCAACTCCTGTTGCAAGGAGCAGTGATGCCTACTGTATGTTTATGTGTTCTTGAGGTTTTTTTCAGTTCTGAAAACACGTGGACAACGCCGTGAATGTCAGTGACCGTTAGGCAACTTGTTCGATTCGGAATATTGCTTGGAACGTCATGTGAATCCGGAATAGTGATCCCCTCTCAGCTACAGAAGTAGACCCGTGGCCATTGTCGCTACTTATTGTCCCCTCGTGAATTGCAAGGAAGGCTGATTTTGGTTTGAAGGATCATCAGTTACTGTGCCCAAAACACCCAGACAGATGATGTCAGCTGGCGTGGTTTCCGCGGCGTTCGTCGCATCCACGTTTTCGAGACAATCAGCGATTGAACGGCACAAATTATGCTTCTGTTTGCCGCAGAGACCTCACCATAGAGCAATCTCTCTCTCTAGCGGCCTCGAATTTAGCGCGCGTGCTATATCGTCAAGACGGCGTTCAGAGTTCAATCGTGGCGCGGCGCGACGTTATAATTAGCCTGCGTATCGACTAGTGGCGTGAGGTCGCGTCGTCGTTCGGTGTTCACATTGAAAAATCTTGTCGCGTCATTCGCGTCCCCTAGCGACGCATGTCAACGCCATGGACGCCGCGCAAAGGCGGGCTAGTGGCTGTTTTTCAGTGTTTTTCAAATAACCCAACAAAATCTTCCAATGAAATCAATAGGATAAGCATATTTAGGATCACTTGTACCTAAACAGATACAAAAAAACTGTTGCTATTGCCCTGAAAAATTGCCGCTGTCTGTTAGCGCGAAATTGCGTACGTGCGCAAATGCGCGTGGTCGCCCAGCGTTCTCGTAGCGCACACGCCTGAATTCCTGCGCGTCGCGATTTTCGCATCGCACTGGAATGTGCCATCGTGTCGCCCTACCGCCTAAGGGAATGAAGGGCAGCGTTCACGTCGAGATTCGTTTTCTGTCGTTTTATGGTGCGTACTTATCGTATGAAGCAAAATATAAATCCTCACGAAAATTATCCTTATTTGTCTCGGTGCTAATTTAAAAAGCGCGTATCAACCGTTATGCATTTCTTCAGTATATTAGTGATGAAGCATAAGGAACAAGACGGTGCGGTGAGTATCGCAGAAATCCTACGACGTGTCAATTAACGCCCGCTTGATGGTTGACTTTGCAGCGGCATGATTTATTCTTCTCATAGACTGGGGACTAAATAGGTAACCATTGACCGTTTCTCAACAATGCCATTCTGCGTCCTAAGAAACATTGTCATTGGTTTCAGATCCCCGAATCCTTTCATAAATTATCAAACCTGGGCAGTGAACAGAAAATCGAATGTGATACACTAACTCATTGTACCGAAAATGCCTAGAAACGTCTCCGTACACAGGTGAACGCGGGTCCACTGGCGTATGCCGAAGCGTTTACCCAAGTCGACCAAAAGGAACGATATGGAGAGAAGGGAATGAATGATCTCGAGAGTGCTTTTAGGTGCTGTTTCGGTTTTCCTTATCCCCAGTTTAGCTAGTTTCATTTTTTGTGACGTGTAGTTTTTACAGGAGATTGATGTCTGCATGCGAACGAGGTCTACAAGTTAATGAAACAGTTGTGGCGATGGACCAACAGACATATCATGAAGTACTGCTAGCATCGTTCGATGCGATGCATGAACGACTGATGGGCTTTTTCGGCACTTCGGTATGTTTATATTTTTTATTAATATTAACTACATACTTAAAAATTTGACGATGGTGCGTCATCTCTATACCAGATTATTAAGAACTCGGAAAGCACCTTTTTCATAGACTGCTGACCAGGGCTGTGCGGAACTGTTCCGATTCCTTCTCCGTATCTCCGGTGCTTTTTGGGCTATTCCGTTCCGTTTCCGAGTTTTTAGGCTTCTTCTTCTTCTTTGCAGCCACATAGAGGGGTCTGTCACAGGTTCAGAAACTTGGCCACTAGCGTAGGGTTCGTCCACAGATCCATTGTTGTTAATGTAGTCGGTCTCTTCGGGCAATTGAACAGGTGCGCAGTAGTATGCCCTTGACTACTGCAATTAGGGCTCTCGTCAGGTTTGCTGTTATCAATCCTATGCAAATATGACATCAGCATGGGGGAGTGTCTACAGCGTAACGATGCAAGGGTGCACCTGGCACGCCTTCCAAGTTTCATCTCGGTCTCGCTGATCGTCGGAGTTGTGACTCCCAGGATGGAGTTTATGGCAACTCTGCTCAAGTGTTTCTTCACGAATCGGGTATGCTCCGCGCGCAAGAAACGGAGGCGTTCTTGTCGTGCTTCGGTCCATCTCTGCACTTCTACTTTCGATGGAGCATCGGCGAAAGGCTTTCTGATACATCTCTCTCTCTCACCGGGTTTAGTACTCTTCGCGATGAATGATTCGGCTGCTTCACGATGCAAACGTACATTTTTTGCGTCTGGAGTTGGCAGTGGTCTCTAACTGGCAACATGCGAGCTTCGGCGTGTAAGTGCTCAATTGGAGAGCTTTTAGAACAGCTCGTTGCAATTCGCAGAGCACAATTTTGGCTACAGCTTGAACTAAGAGGTGTCCGACACGATATGCTGCCTGACTGGTGCAGCATACTCCAAGGCGGGTTGCACAATAGCCTTATACGTGGTCAGGATCGTTTCTTTACTGCGCCACCAGGGCGTTCCAGAGAGAGCACGTTCAGTCTTGTTTTCAGTGTGGCTTGCTTCTGCTCAGTGTTCTCATGAAACTTCAACGGAGGATCCAACACGAGTCCAAATAGCTTGAGGAATCGGGTGGCCGGCATTTGAGTTTCGTCCCCCTTCACCATGGGATGGGCACTGTGCTCTGCATTATCAGTGGAAAAGACGGTGACGGATGATTTGGAGGCAGAGACTGTGAGCATTTTGCGATCGAAGGAACATTTCAACTCGATAAAGTAGTCATTGATCTTACTGGCGGCTACATTCATGACGCGATCCCTGCACAGAATAGTAATATCATCCGCGTATGCAACGACCTTGATGTCTTGAGGGGGAACGGGCAGATCTTCTAGATATAAACTGAAAAGTGCAGGCGATAAAACTCCTCCTTGAGGGACACCAGCGGCGATGGGGATGCTAGTTTTTAGGCTCGCGAACGGAAGAAAATATTGTCACCACGCTAATGGCTACGCTTTTCCAGCGCCCAAAGCCCTGGCCCCTTTGCGATCATCACTGCGTGAGTCCAACCCTAATCGTTAGGATCTGGAGTCCCGCTCTTCCGAACCTGCACATACCTTGTAGTTCCTCACTGACAATGGACGATCACAACGTAGGCTTAGCCTTGGTGGCTACAATGCTGGGATTTCTGAACGCGAATCATGGGCTACACTTGAGCTTACCTTTAAAGCAGCCGTGCTATTCTCGTAGCAACTCAACTGTAGCCCGTAGTTCGCCGTACATGAATCTCGGCCAATACATTACCGAGGCAGAAGCATTTCCTAATCGTCTCCCTAGCTACTCACTGGGTTGGACTTCAGCGCTATAGAAATAGCGCTCCATGGCCCACATTGAATTCAACAATTCGTTGTCAGCAGCATGTGCTGCCAAGCCATACTGGGTTTCGACCCTTTCTCATCGGCAGCTCGTGCTGCAGTAAGTACAATAGCACCTGTTGCTGCCGACCAGACGTTCAACTCGATGTCGCTCCGGAGTGCAACAACTCGTCATCAGCAACATGTAGTGCTAGCAGCACCAACTTATGCAAACGGAGAGAGACTTTGAGTCACCACCTCCCCAACCGGAGTTAGGCATCTTCGCCAAGGTCCACAAGAAAGCTTTACTCGCGATGCGCAGAGAGACGCTGTCCTCAGAGCCTAAAATTGATGACCAGTCATTCGAGATCACCTTCTGAGACAGGCCTCAAACGGCCAACAACTCTCTTAACAAGAGTGGGGGCCCTACAAACTGTGGAAAATCTCCAGTCAGCTGTCAAGTTCGGTTATCACCAGCAGCAGAGCAGTGGGCCTTGGTGAAATATAACTGGTGATAAGGAGGTTGTGACAAAAAAGCAACCGCTGCTTGCTCCGATATTCGAAAACAAGGGCTTACTTGAAATGAATCCAGAGGCTCCATACATACTCGCAGGCGTCGTGGAACATCAGTCGCATTAGAAAAGCAATTAAGTGGATGAACTCAACAACAAAGGGATGATCAGCACACTGGGGAAGGAGCTGCTCAAGCAGACTTGTTAGCAGCTGAATAGGAGAACCTGCACCAGCAGCTTGTTGTTGTTGTTGTTGCCCATCTTCCACCATAACCATTGGTCCTGGATCCAAACTTCCGGTACGTAGACCGCATAATCGAAGCGACTTTTCATGGATCCTCTTTTTTGAAGGATCCCTGAGTGGGGCGTTTTTCGACCCTCTTTTTTTTTTTTTCTTTTGATTTTTTTTATTTCTTCTTTTTTTAAATTTTTTTATTTCTTCTTTTTCTTGATTTTTTTTTACATTTCAATTTTTTATACATTTCAAAATCATCATTGCATGATCAAAGTGACAGGAAATCGGCGACTTCCACTGGTTTGATCTTCTATTGTAGAGCCAGAGATCTTCTGTTGTAAGGTGCGTTAGCTTTCCAGAGCATGAGAACATGTGGGGTACTGTACGTTTCTCCAGTCTGCATTCCGGGCAAAGTGGATTATCAGCTGCTCCCATCTTATGGAGGTACCATTGCGATTCTGAGTAGAAACCACTTCGGAGCTGAGACAGCGCTACTCGGCTAGGTCTTGACAACGTCTCCTCCTCCTTGGATATCTTCGGCGGCGGTCCACTCAACAAGGGAGAGTTTAGATTACCCAAGAACTCTTTTACAAACTTCTTGTGAACTTCTTTGCGAATGCTTTCTGCAGTTCCAGGTTTCACCAACATTGGTTTCACAGTTCTGACGTGTTTCCTAATCTGTCTCGGCGGTTCTGGCTCCTTCATCATGTCGTGCGATGGGTGTCCAGGGTCGAGTGTCGCAACCGTTCGATATTGGAGTGTCAGCATCTCATTATGAGCTCGAACTGGCATGATTCCTGTCTCGCTACTCAGATGAGTTGTGCTTGCCATTGCCAGGCTTCCCGTCGCGGTCCTCAAAGCTGTGTTTTGACAAGCTTGCAACCGATCCCAGTGAGAAGATGCAATGAGCGGGCTCCAGGCTGGAGCCGCGTATGACATCACAGATTGTCCAATGGCGCGGTAGGTCAGTGTGAGCAGCTCTTTGCTTTGTCCCCAATTCCGTCCCGCCAACGCTCTCAGAAGGTTCGTTCTTTCAACCGTCTTCTTGCGAACAGCTTCCGCATGAAGTCGTCCCGTCATCATCGTATCAAAGTGATAGCCGAGAATCGTCGGCTTTCTTTGGTGCGTGATTTGCGTTCCATTTATGAAGACCTTCTGCACGTATCTCGATTGAGCAGAATGTGTTGTGAGAAGAGAGGCAGTAGTCTTTTGGATCGAAAGTTGCAGTTGGAGATCTTCCAGAGCCTTTGTCAGCTTCGGGAGATAGTCGTTCAGACGTTTTTCGCAGGTTTCCACATCAGGATCTGATGTAACCAGTGTTAAATCATCCGCATATCCGATAAGGCGTGTTTCTGGTAGAAGTGCTGGAAGATCGGCGATGTAGTAAGAAAAAAGGAGCGGAGAGAGCACTGCGCCTTGCGGTACCCCGGAGCGCACCAATCTTACGTTTGGCATCCGGCCTCTGAACTCTGTCCGTATCGTTCTCTCTTTCAGGTAGCTGGAGATCCAGCGCGCAAGTCCTCTGGGTAGGGATGACTTAGCAAGCTTCTGACAAAGATTGGAGATGACGACAGTGTTATAGGCCTTCTTTAGGCCGAGTGCGACCATAATTGAACTGCTTGGCGGTCTCTTCTCATTCAGTCCATCCGTAATGAATCCCGTAAGTTCGACCAAAGCTGTGGTGGTGGAGAAGCCTTTTCGAAAACCATTCTGCCATCCAGGGATTTGCAGGTGCGTCTCCAGTGTAGGAAGAATAGTTGTTTCAAAGGTGCGTGCCATAGATGAGATGATCGAAATGGGCATGTAGCTGTTCAAATCCTCTGCAGGTTTTCCGGGCTTCAGAAGTGGGAAGATTCTTGCCTACTGCCACGACGCCGGAATCAGTCCAGTTGATAGAGTTCTGTTGAAGAGGGCACTCAGGCAGTCACGAAAAATTGGTCTTGAATGTTTGAGCATGATAGGGGCCACTCCACTTGTATCTAGCGCTTTAGACGGCTTGCATCTCTTCAAGGCGGCGTCAATGAGGGTGGTCGTGATAACGGGAACGTCGTCTCTCGAAAAGTTCTTGATCCATCTGAAAGTCCTTCGTGACGACTTCAGGCTTCTATGAGGGCATGGCAAACTGAATTGTTTGCATAGAAGATTGGCTGCCTTCTTGTTGTTAACCGGCTCGCTTTTATGAAGAAGCTGGAGGGGATTCGGTTTAGCTGAAAGGCCATCCAAAGCTTTCATGGTTGTCCATAGTTTGGAGGAGTTTGTACGATGATCAATGCCTTCCACGAATGTTCTCCACGTCTGCTGCCGGTCCTTTCTCACTTCATCTGTGATTTCCTTGTTCAGCTCGGAAACCCGGGTGTTGGTGGTATCCGTTCTTCGAATTGCGTCTCTTTCACAAATGAGGTCCTTGGTGGTGTCCAACAGGCCCGGCATGAACGCTTTACGCCTACCCTCAGGGATGGATTGTAAGGTCGCTACTTTTATAGCTGCTGTAAGGAATCTATCCATTTCCAGTGGATTAGTCCGAAAATCGAAATCAGCCGACTGTTGTTCCAGCACCGACCGAAATTTAGGCCAGTTCGCCTTCTCGGAGTTCACTAAAGTGGTCCTCGGCGAGGAAGATATAGGGGCCTTGTTTCTGAACTCCATCAAGATAGGGAGGTAGTCACTTGCGCCTGTGTTAATGGTGTCCCACAGTGCTGACGATGCTAAATCCTGCGAGCACGTAAGTCGTTTCGGATCAGAAAAGCCACTCCTCCTCCGGAACTCGTTCTGTCCTTTCTCAGGCATGTATAGCCTCGAACAGTGGGTGCTCCTTGACTCGGATCCAATTTGATTTCTTGAAGTCCCACTATTTCGGCCCCTGTACGGTGTGCAAGACCCTCTAGTTCCGCCGATTTGTTTTGGAAACCATTAATATTCCATTGAGTCACCTTCAAAGAGTCGGGTTTCGATTGTTGCGGTTGAGATGTTGACACGATGACGCAGTTTGGGCACACGTATGAGCTGTCCGCATCTTTGAAAGACTTGAGACCGGAACATTTTTTTCACGTGAGTCCATTTCCTGCACTTGATACATTGGACGCTCCCTGCTGCGGCTGAGGTACCACACTGGGTGCAGGGCCATCGAATCCGACGAGGGGGTCCAGGGTTTGCTTCGATTCCGGCACGAATGAGTAGACATCGGATCAGCAGCGCCGGTTTATGCTGATCCGCGACCGAAAAAATTGGCTCCAGGACTCGTGAAAGAGTGAAATCTGGGAGGTATGGTCGAGGATCTTTGACTTCGGAAGGATGACGGCATTGTAGACGGCTTCTTCTTCCGCGTACGCTCTTGCCAACGAGTAGGCGATCCTCCATAAGAGCTAGCTTGTCTTCCTTTCATGCCCTGAATCTCTTTGACCTCAGATTCGCTTGCAGTTTGAGAATGTAAGCTATCGAAGGTCCTCAGCAAGCCATGAGCAGCGACGAAACTTAGTAATGAAGCATACTATGATTTTTTGTCCTCTTCCGTTTCCCTTTCCGGCGTTTTTTAGCCATTTTTGTTCT
This sequence comes from Aplectana chamaeleonis, assembly GCA_029168955.1. Taxonomy (NCBI): domain Eukaryota; kingdom Metazoa; phylum Nematoda; class Chromadorea; order Rhabditida; family Cosmocercidae; genus Aplectana; species Aplectana chamaeleonis. The sequence goes on from JAPDOI010000010.1 coordinate 2,186,885, forward strand.
GTTCTTGAAAATCTTGAAGAATTCCGCACAGCCCTGCTGCTAACTCTTCTTATAGCCCTCCAATCATCCTTGATGGGACTAAATTCAAAATTTGCCCTCAGAATCGAACTGCGCCAGTACTGTTTGTGGAACCTACCGTGATGGCTTCTTCTACTTCTTTGCAGCCACTGATAGGGGTTTCGTCACGAGTTGAGAAACTGGGCGACCAGCACTGGATTCGTCCACAAGTCTATTGTACTGCGCGTTGTTGGCTTCTTCGGACAATCACATAGGTGCTTAGTGTCGTGGCCTTGGTTTCCACAGTCCGGGCACACGTCAGTGTGGCTATTGTCGATCCTGTGCTGGTAAGACATAAGCAATGGAGAATGTCCGCAGCGTAACGAAGCGAGGATACACCTGGCGCGCCTATCGTGCGCGGACTCGGTATCACATACGCTGGGCGGCATATCACCGAGAAAAGGGTTGACGGCCGCTTTGGCGAGATGATCCTTCACGAACTGGGTGTGCTCCGCGCGCAAGAGGCGAAGCCGTTCTTGAATCGAGTGGGTCCACCTCGGTACATTCACTTTTTTCGGAGCATCGGCAAATGGCACTCTGATCGATCTCTCTCTCTCTCTCTTACGGGATTTAATAGTCTTCTTGACGGATGATTAGGCTGCTTAAGTACTGTGCTTATCTGGGCCAAATTCCGGTCCGCAGTAGCGTCTCGACACGCTTTGCGGCCACACGCTCCCGAGTCGGGTGCGCAACTTTTGGATAAAATCAATTAGCGGGACTGTAATTAGTGATGGTTCGCGTCTCGACTCAGATTACCAGAAGGCATAATTATCTCTCTCGACTCAAAATCTCTCGCACAGTCCGCACATCGAGTAGTTCGTCGCAACGCGATTACGGGGCGTTCCTTCATACTCCTCGTCGAGGAGGGTGAGTGGAGCCATTGGCATCGTTCTAAATGTGACGCTCCTAATTGCTCTGCCATAGGTAAAGGTAGAGGCATGGTAATCTTATTGATTGGTATTAGAAGAAGGTAACAAATATCGAGCGGATATAGATAAAAAACGAAACCAGAAGGTATCTCTTATAACAATGAACAATTGGCGTTTAATTAAATAAATTATTATGGGTATGAGGAGCACGAAAATTGAATTACTTGATGGAATTTATGGAACTCAGATAAAATAATCATCGAAATGAGTATAATACCTAGTCAGATTGCAACAAGTAAAAGATAGAAATGTAATAAACGAATCTGGGTATTTGGAGCACGGAAATAGAATTAGATTTGGTAAAAGGTAAACCATTTAAAATTATGTTTAAAAAATATGGCAGGTATCTAGAGTGGGAAAATATTCACGAATAAGCATTTGCAAAAAGTGTCAAAAAATAGGTGTTTAAAAAAATTTTCGAAAAAAATTTGTTTACCATTGTGGGTGTGAGAACCATCAGGTTAGTATGTGCTAATCGTAGACCATTTTTACAACTAAAATGAAGATGCTAGGATATCTCGAGGATGTCACTTCTGTTGCACTTGTGCTCGCATAATTATTCTGTTTTCAAATGTTTAAAGTTATCCTACGCGCGAAAGCCATGCATACATTTTTTTCGTGTTTTTGCAAAGCTAGGCTTTTTTTTTTTGGTGAACAAAAATGTCGGAAGAGCTCTGAAAAACCTTTGGCGCAATTCGAGGGCCTGACATTCTGTAGGAGATGCCAGCAAGCCCGAAATGTTTCATTGTGCACAAAAAATGGTGATTTCCACGATGCATTCAAATGCAGTGTTCACGATGATTTTCTTTCCCGAGGTTTCCACTCAAAACAACGAGTTGGCAACCAAGTGTAACCAAAAACACGAATAAATAGCGAGACATTATTCTCTGACCTGGACTTGTTGTCCGATTGGATGAACATGTTCACGGTGGCGGTCACCGGTGAAAAATGGGGTCTGATCAAAAAAGGAGGATTATTCTCGGCAAAATAGTATTAGTTTGGTTCTGAAAGAAAGTACAAAGCAGCAGAGAGTAGAGAATTGGAAAAGATGGGTCCACAAAATATTCCATCGTCACAACGAACAGTTTCTGAGAGACTTAGGAGGCGGGGTGAGAATTGGGAATTTCGTGCCCTTCTGGTGCGTTTTTCTTGATTTCTTCGTCACTTCAGTTCTGCCCGGGGGCGAAACAATCGATTCAGCAATTGATCCCAAAATCGAAAATTACCTAGAACACTGCCTTCAAGTAATTTAATTGTATGTGCGCATGTAAAATCCATTGAATGCTATTCTAATAATAAATTATACTAATACGTATATAAAGTTCATATGTATAGGAATATACATCAAGTATGGACAATTACATGATCGCCAACTTTATGATAACATTAGACCCCATCTTCAGATAATTCATGATAGGTTTATCAAAAGAGGAAAGGTAAGAAAGAGAAGTTGACAAAGTTCGTTTCGCCCCTGGCCTCAGACGAACTTTATCAAACAGCTTTGCCGGGGCTCCTCAGTGAGGAACAGAACTGTCGATGAAAAAGAAGGATGAATACGAAAGCATGAGCTGAGCAGAGTGAAGTAGTGTTAGAAACGTTAGAAAGATGTATTAGGGCAAGAAGCTATAGTATACTATCAATATCAGAATGAAGTCCATATGATCACAGTCCTTATTTTGGACAGTATCGAACACCGACCTATCAGCAGTGATGACTTAGCATGTTATGCTTTTTACCAATTGTGTTATACTTTTCTTGTCATCTCTTAGGTTAAACATATATGCTATCATTTTTTGTTTATAGATGCATTTAATTATATTTACTTCTACGAATTCTGGTGTATGTTGGTTTCCAATTAAAACTGTTTTCATTTCTTTGAGTTTTTCCGTGAAGGAATCTAAATTTGAACAGATATTAGCTAATCTCAATGTCTCCGTGTAAATTGTGGATGCTTTGACTTTTATAGAGATATCAGAATGAGCATGAGGAAATCTTTTAACTCCGAAATCAAAATCATCTGTCTTATTATACAATTTTGTGTGTATTCTATTATTAATTATTTCTATACTACTGTCTAAGTAACTGCTTTTATAGGGATTATTGTGCGTCTTTTTGAGCTCCAATACATTCTTGTATATTAGTGAAATTTGACTGTCCACAAATGTTTCATCTTTATTATGGATTATAAGCAAGTCATCCATATATCTAAAAGGTTTGAAAAGTACGTTATTCTCAATTTTCGCGCTCATAGAGTACCTATACTCCAACATAGAAACTGTTATATCGGCTAAAAATGGGCTGAAGTTACCACCCTGAGGAACTCCTTCCATCTGTTGTAGGAAAAGTTCTCCGAAACAACAGTAACTGTTGCGTAAAAGATAGTCAACGTGATATATCAAGTCTGTGATGGTATAATATCTGTAACCGCCTTTATCCAGCTCAGAATCTCGATAAAATACTCTGTATCCATTGGTAAATATCCATTTTTATTAGCATTTTTGAAGCAAATTTTCAAAAATTCTTTCATGTTATACAGAATAAAACTGCGTGGAAGGTTAGTGAACATATCCGTAAAATCAGCAGAATAAACTTGAACCTCATTGGTACTTAATCTACATAATTCAGCTGCTATGTTAATGTTGGAGATAGACCAATAGGTCTTGAGTCCTCCCTTCCTTTGGTAACTCACATTGGTATAATTAATAAAATGTGTCTTGAGAAACGAGAAAATTTTTTGCAATTCTACTGCTAATGGTTTCATGCTGCTGTTTCTTGCTCCCGTGATGATTCTGAATTTTATGGGATCCTTATGTAATTTCGGTAAAGCGTAGATGATGGGTAAACCACAATCTATGTCAAATTTAAGTCCTGCTTTGATATTGAAAAACTTATGCTTTAAAATGGTTGTTTGCCTGTTGGCATTTTGAATCAGCTTATATGTGTCATTATGGTTTTGTTCTCTTTCAAAATTACCGTTTATGATATTAATTCCAAGTTCTTTCATGAGAGTTATGGTGTAGTATTTCTTACAAATAATCCCATAATTATTGCTAGCTTTATCTAAAGGGCAGAAAATGAAGTGTTTCTGGTATTCTATTATACTCTTATAAGGTATCAGGCTATTAGACTGCCTACTGAAGGAGGTCCCTTGTAGTATTGGTTTGACTCTTTTTCTGTACTGTTTTTTGAAGTGCAACTGCAAGTTAATTATTTTCATAACATCTAGCTTGTACTTATTTTTTTTATAGTTGATGAATTTCGCTGTAGCGTCGAAATAATTTTTTTGTTATTTCACTACTGTTATTCATCTTTTCTATTCTGTATTTAGTTCCTTTATTCAAAATTTCTTTGAGAATTGAATTTTTTATTATATCAATATTCCCTGTTATGATGTGTTGATGATGGGGATCAATATAATCTTTATATTCATCCCGACCATATTCACAAATGCATCCATCTGATAGTATTTCTTGGATGCTACTTGTATCCAAAGTTTTTAACATTTTATTATAGTTGAAAACAAGGCTAGATACAGGATTATCATAAACATGAACCACTCTTACTTTTTTATAACGTTCTATTTCAGTGTTAGGAACAAGGTTAGGCAAATCTATGCTGTTGAAAATTCTATTGAAATTAATCCGATCAGAAACGTTATTGAAATAATTCATTTTCAAGTAGTAGTAATCTTCTTGTTCATTTTTACGTCTTTCGTTACATTCCAAGTGATAGTGGAAATGAGTAAGAAGGCACAGAATCAGAAACTTAGTTTTGTTGGTGATACTAGATAGGAAAGAATCCGACTGTGATAGTTCTATAAGCCTTCGTATATTTCTTTTATTCATGTGTTTTATCAAACTATATATTTTCATAGCATTCCACCCATCTTTTCCTTCTTTCTCTATGTAATCGATAACATTTTGAACATCCAAAGAATTTAATCTATTTATCTTTTTTCTTCTACCTCTAACACATGTGCTGTCAATCCTATACTGGCAATGGATCGGTGACCGTCTGTGGTCCAATCATAATCCGAGAGGCAGCGATTGAGCCTGCATAACCCGCCGCGCGGAAATCGCAGCGCGATCTTGACTGCCTGCTCCCTCTCTCACTGCGGAAGGGGCCTTCTGGCGAGCGAGCCGAGGTGCGAACAGCGTTAATGAGTTTATAATTACACCAGTGATCTCTGATTTTATCCTAAAGTCCCTCCCCCCCGAGGGGATCTGCTGACTCTAGGTGAGTTTTGGAAACCTTAGACTAAGAAAAATTGGAGAAAATTGCATAAAAAAGCCACATCGATTCGGCTTTGGCGCTGGAAACCCGACTGACTCAAGCGCGTGCGGCTGCAAAGCGTGTCGAGACGCGATTGCGGACCGGAATTTGGCCCAGATAAGCACTATACATTAATGAGCATCGGCTGAGCCTGGAGCTGATAATGCTCTTTCACTGGCAAGATACGGCCCTCGGCGTGAAGGTGCTTAATCGGTGAGCTTTTTTGCACATCCAGTGGCTATTCGTAGTGCAGCATTCTGAATTCGCTGCATCTTAGTCCAGGAACTGTCCGACACGATGTGCTGCCAGACAGGTGCAGCATACTCCAATGCAGGCCGCAGAATAGCTCGATATGTCGTCAAGGTTGCCTCTCTGCTGCAACCCCAAGACGTTCCTCCTACAGCTCTCTCACATTAGCTTTGCCTAGATAATCGCCTGCTTCATTTTTGTGAAACTTTAGCGATGGGCCAAAACGAGACCCAGCAGTTTGGGAAATTTCGCTGTAGGCAAGAGGCAGGCAAGGGGCAAGAGGCATCCGACCTGACAACAGGTTGGGCGCTGTGTTCCTTTGGGTCAGATGTGAATACCGAAACAGAAGACTTCGCCGTGGAAACTGAGCATCATACTATCGAGAAGGTTTTTGAGCTCGACGAGATAGTCGCTGATCTTGTTTGCGGCTACCTGTATGTCACGATTACGGCACATGGTGGTGATATCGTCGGCATACGCAACAATTTTTATATCTTCAGGAGGCTCAGATAGGTCTCCGTGGGAAGCTTTTTCAGGATGGCTGCTGAGATACCATCAGGTCCGAGAGCCTTCGAGTTCCGCATTTCCTTGATATCCTTCTCCACTTGAGCAGGAGTAAAGACCTCAGTAGCGTTCATCAGCGGCAGCGGCTTAGTTCTCTTACCGTGACTCTATTATCTACGCCTCGCTTGGTACGTGTGATGAAAAAATTTTTGCCAAGAGTTTATGCGGCAGCCTTTCCTGAAGACGCTGTTATCGAACTCTATGGTAGAGTTCGAGGAGGGGGCGGACTTGCCAGATATCTTCCTCAATACTTTCCACGCCGCTGTTCCGTCGGCTTAAAAATTCGACCTTTCAGTGAACTTCTCCCAACTGTCTTTCTTGTGCTTGTCTAAATCCTTTTTTTATGTCTTCATCCAGCTTGGCCACCTCAGGATCCAAATGATTCTCAACTCTCTTCTCATCTCTTATTCTGATCTTCTGTAGAATCTCCCTGGTGACATTAGGGTAGAAACTTTTTACACGTCCTTCAGGTATGGCCGCTTTCGTAGCCTTCCGGATGGCGTCAGATATATGACGCTCTTTCTGGTGCACATCGCCATTCCATGGATATTCAGCTGGCTGGCGAAGCGCAACCTCTCTGAACAGGACCCTGTCAGCAAGGCCTAAATTGAGATAAGAACGTTGACGAATACCAGCATAAGGGGCGAGAGAGTTTGAGAGACCAATATGGAGAAAGACGGGAATGTGGTCGCTGGAAAGAGTTGTGGAAGTGGACCAGGTGCAAGCATTAGAAAGATTGGATGAAACGAGGGAGGTGTCCGGGCTAGAATGGCGGCCGTAGGAAGGGAGACGAGTAGGCTGGTCGTCGAGGATAATCAGATCACACTCAGCCCATTCTCCGACGTCTTCCCCTCTGGCGTCGGACTCAAGCGCAGAACAGAACGTGTGAGCATTGAAGTCACCTGCAAAGACAGCTGATGGGGAGAGAGAGCAGTCATGCAACTGCTTAAGCAGAGGTATGGGGTTGTAGGTTGGGGGACAAGAAGTGGAGGGAGGGATGTAAATATTAAATAGAGATAATGGAGTTTTAAGAGGGAGGTGAACCGGAACGTACTCGAGAGTACCGTTTTTAGAAACACTTGGAATCAGATGAGAAGGTAAGTTAAAAAGTACAAACGTAGAAACGCCGCCTCCAAGATCTGTCCCTGGGATGTGATAGGCAGTGTAGCCTGGAATGTTTGGTTGGGGATGAGTGGTAGAGGGAGAGAGTTTGGTTTGTTGAACCATAATAACATCCGGATAATGAGTATTCGCGAAGAGTGAGAGTTCAGACAATTTGGTACGAAGGCCGTTAAGATTTATATGTACAATAGAGAGGGGGCGGTTGGTGAATGAGGAATCAGAGTTGCTGGGGGCGGAGCACAGAACACAACGGAAGGATGAGTCGTATTGCCTCACAGAACTAAGACCTGAACAGGAGAAGTGCACTCACCTTTGGCATCTAGAGCGTTGGACGCTTATTCCATTCCAGGTGACATTCTTGCTGCAGGTGGCACATTGATACTTCTGCACAGGTCCAGGTTCCTCTCGACGCCAGCCCTTTGTAGTAGAATCTTCAGGAGAGCTGGGGCCAGCCAGCAACTCTCCCATGACAAAAACCCTCTCGGTGGAGGGAGTGATGTCGGTTTGCACGGAGTTGATCTTGCTTCCTCCACACGGCCACGGCACGAACGTACGACATTACGGCAGCTGGGCACTTCACTCTTCCGATTATCTTGTATTGTGCACCCGAGACAAGTTTAGTAAGATTTATAACAACGCCTGACCCCACAAGGCAAGTTTCATAAAATTGAAGCTGATGGAGTAGCACGGGCACAGATTTTATCGCAATACGCTAACGTGGCCGGTCCTGAAAGGTGACCTCGAGTCACTCTTTGGTACACTTTTGGGCGACGAGAGGATCTCTCCTCTCAAAAACGGTATCAAAAATTTTGCGTGTTTGCAGCACGTCCTGTTATAGAACAGCGTGCTGGTGAGATAAGGACGGGGATGTGTCAGAAGCTTTGCACGTTTATAGTACGATCGATCTCTGGTTGAGAGATCGCCGCGACAAACACATGTGGCACGCACGCAAGCGAGGAGGTAATGATAGTCATGAACATCGGTCAAGTGATATCACCTTAGATCGCTGCGCTGCTGCTATCTCTTGAACAATGATCGACGATACGTAATCAGACAATCGCCGCATTCAATTCGTGTCGAATATGCATTCAACTCGAAGACAAGGCGGTTTCGAGTATAGGGAACGTGCTGCTAGGAGAGCACGTGCTGCTCCTATTGTGTTTCAAATTACAGCACGTGCCACAACAAATACACTTTCGATGCGTGCATGACACACATTCAACTCGAGGATAAAAACGATTCTCCAAAAAAAAAGGAAAGCATACGACGCACTCTCGAAGCAGGACTCAGATATCGGCAGCGTCGTCGGTTTTACTACCCAAGTTTGCTATACTTGGCCCACCCTTCCGCTGGAGGCCTGGTCCAACCGCTGGCGGCTCCACACGGTGCTTGGCGAGTCTCATGTCGGTTCGCCGACCGTGTCGCATGTCGGTGTGCTGCTACGATGGCGCTGGACTACCGTGCAGCATGTGCTCCAGCGATGTGCTGCTGTTTGGAGCACGTGCCCTTGCGATATAGCCTTTCAATATTTGGCCACTCGAGTTGAATGCATATTCGACACTCATTGAGGGCGGCGATATTATGAGTAATTCTTCTACAGAACGACGTGCTGCTGCGATAACGATATGTGTGCGGCTAAGGCTTAGCACATTTGCAACAAGTGGCCGTTTTGAACGAAGTCCTCGAGTTGAAGGTGCATTATGGTCGAGTTGATTTACTCCACGGTACGTGAGTACCTAACGAGAGCCCATCACCAGCGCTTTATGGAATTTGCAGTTATCCCTGCGTTTGACCGCGATATTGATAATTATGAATTTCAACGAAACTCTTGCTAGCGTTAAGCAGTTTTTTTGGAATTCGCCGTGAATTTTCGGACGACGCATCGAAAAGGCCATTAGTGGTTAGCCGCAGCTACGTACATCTCTGCCGCTAACGGAACGGTTTAGCGCGAGCTACCACCTAGATATCCTCTTTGCGCACCCTCCCATTCTCCCTCGTATTGATGGGAGATCGTCACGATGCTGTTGCTAGTGCCAGTGCGTGGTGTCCACAATCCGGCCATTACCTATGAAAGGGACTGTTTATTCACCAACTAAAACATTTTTGCTGTCGAAATCGAAGTTTTCACGAGAATCTTTTTTTTCAAGCTCCGAGAAGAAAGACGTCAGGAATCTGGTGATGTGCCGAAGTCAGCTATCCATGTTTTAGATACTATTGGAGGAGTAGCAGCGTAGTAGGTAGATCTAAGTTGTTTGTTTAAGTATGATATCATTTATTAGCATTATTTACACTTAGCTTTGTATTTGCTTGCACAATTCCATATCCCTCATGCACAGATTCGTGCTTGAATCACTGACGTAATTCCAATAAATCTCAGGCAAGTTGCATAATCGAACATTTTTGCGGTTAGGTACAGTTTTGTCTGCGAAGGATCGGCCGGTTGCGGACAGCGCGAGAGGTCGCGCCGCGACACTAAATGGGTAGGCGATGTTCGTTACGTCACGACCGCTCGCATTGTCGGCAGCTAGACTGTTACTTTCGGACACGACTGTGTTTTCCTTTTTGGGCGGCCATCGTTTTAGCCATTGCCATATCTGTTGTTCTTAGTTAGTATGCTCAACTTATCCAGTGATTCTCTGGAATATCCATCTGGTATGGTGTTCGTTTCAGTTAAGAAGTCTAGTTTTATGTATTTTGTGCGTGGCGCTGTAAAATATGTTGTAATTGTATAGAAAAATCCAGACCGTATCAACGGGTTGTCCTCCCGTTATTCCTCAGCTGTTCATCTGATTCTTTGTTCACCGCTGAGCTTTTCCCACAGGGTTATCATATGTTTCTCATTAATTTGGTGCTGTTATTTTACTGTACATGCGCTTGCCAAACGACTTGGTGGACTGTTTTACAACACTTAGTAATTTTAAGCTACTACAAGCCATTGCTTGCATAATGTGTATTTACGGTTCGTAATACTTGCATTGATCTGACTCGGATGTGACTGCATTATAGAAGACGTAAATAAAAGTTATATATGTAACCCCTGTACTTGTTGATATCGCATTACGGCGTTATGTCTGCCACAGAAGTTTTGCTTACTGCCAATCGTTTATGGAGTTTGTACGAATGAGACGGCCCGCCCAAGCGGACGGCGTGCGTTTTTCGCTGCTGTCACGAAGTGATTTTTTTTTCGGCCAACCCGGTTATGCCTGTATGTTATGCAATATTCGTCTAATACTCGTGCTATTTTTTTTACTGGTCCGAAAAGTACCTACGCGACGGCCACTCGACACGCGCGCCGATCACGTGAAAGGACATTCTCATTCGGACAGACTGCAGATACAGGCCATAAAACGGCCAATGTCTCACCGTCGACTGCGTACCACGCGCTGCGCGACCGCACGCGCGTTGGAAGCAGACGGGCTTTGGCCGCCGCGCGACGAGTTTTGGCCGCCGCGCGACATTTCGGCCGCCGCGAGGCTGCCGAAACTCGTCGCGCAGCGGCCAAAACTCGTCTGCTTCCGACGCATGTGCGGGCGCGCAGCGCGTGGTACGCAGTCGACGGTGAGACATTGGCCGTTTTATGGCCTGTACCTAATTGCAGGGTTTGAACAGAGTTCCGTTTTTGAGATTCCCTGTCGGGTCAACGAGTGGGCTTTAGTTGGCGACAGGGAGCGTGCAAAGATCGCAGAAAAAATGTGTTAAGCTTTTTTGCCTCATACGGTCGCTCCAGTTTACGTATATATGTATACAGAAAAGAGTGAGCTTGTACTCCAGAAGAATGGACTCGTACTATTTCTATAAAGGATTAATCTATCTCGGCTCGATCCATCCAAATAAAATTTTAAAACACGTGAAAATTTACCGGATCTTGCCTTCAATCGCGTGGCGCTGGAAGGGTTTTCACCGTTCTTGAAAGGATTGTCAACTGCTACGAACGAATTGTTTATGACCATGGAAGTTGACTGGTTTCGCTCGCATTCGCGAAGGCGCGCCGAAATCTAAAATTCAGCTAGTAGATACGTAAATCTGCGTAGGCGGGGTTCACAATGTAAAAGTTCCCCGTTTTTTTTTTGGTAGAAATGTGAGTTCAAGGTCTTCCCCAGGAACGTAAGGATGAAAGATCGCCAAAAAAGTACCTAGAAAAAAGGAGAAGAACGCGTGGTTCAACATGTCCAACGGATCGGCCCTAACACAAACTAGAAGAGTTGTCCATCCGTTGGAATAGTTTTCGATGTGCTGATTACTCTTTATTTTGAGAGATCACAATATCCAGACAAGCGCGTTAAAAACTTCCCATTCTTGACAGGCTTCAAACAATTTCCGATGTTTCAAATTCTGCTGCACTGAACAATATAGGCGTAGTGGGCAGGAACTGAGTGGTTTAGTGATTTTCAAGGGCTTCTACTACAACAAGTGAGGATTAGGTGCGGCCTATTCGTATTATCCTCTACCTCATAGATTCACCTGCCCAAAAACAATGTTGAGTAACATGCGGTTTTCGTCACGCAACCGTTGAAATAAATTTGCGAAAACTTCTTTGCTAAGGTGAAGGCGCGATTGTATTTTCTCGCATCAAATCGCCCAATTTTCAGTCAGTGATGCTGCAAATACATATTGTCCGCTGCCTGTGTTGAAAAACCTTACAAAACAAACATTTACTTTTTACGACGTAGGCGAACCCCCATGTCTCCGACTGATTCGGCTGTCAACAATTGATCAGGCTGTCATTGGGTAATCAGGCTTTCTGATCGGATTGCCCACATTTCACTACTTTTGCTTTCGATAGCTTGGGGAAGACTGAAAGGATGAATAAATACAGCAAGTCTGTAGATTTGTTTCGGGAAAGAAGCAAGCCAGAAATCGTCTCAAATGTGAAGCTACTACTAAAACAATCGTGCTTTAACCAACGTGTCCGTATTATGGAAATCGTTTATCTTTTTCCGCCTATCTTGAAAACGGTCCCATGCTGAATCCAATGATGCTTCTGGAATCGTACAATACCTTCTGGGAATGGAGTAATAGTCCCTCAAAAATTGAGCTAGGGAAAATGGTGGACGAGTTGTCCGAAGCTTGTAACTTGCGTCTTTTGCAACCGATGTATGCGAGCTGACCTGGGTAAAGAGAGAGGTTGAGAATGATGGGAAGAACGGGGCTATTGATCGGAAACCATAGCTCATCTCACGATCTCGAGTTTTCATTTCTTCACGTTGGAGGGAAGGCTTTTGGGGTTCGCCTTGCTCTCAAAAGGGCAACTTCGGGATCTTTTGGGGTTCTTCCTGGCTCGTTTTCATGCGTTCTTTCGACGTTAACGTTACAGTGTACCCATGCACTACCCATTCCTGATGGAAACTGAAACACATTTTTATCGTGATCACTGCCTTTAAACTTCGTCGTTTTGTTGCCGGCGGTCTCTCGGGTAGGCCTGCAACCGATCAGGGGCGGCATCAAAGGTGTGCGGAATTTTCTGTTTTCTGCCCATTTTCGACCATTTTGTCTGTTTTCTGTAAAGAAAAGCAAAATATGACAAAGCAAAAAAATCGTATACCTCGACTTGTGGCGAATTTACTTCAGAGACAAGTGCCCGTGCAGTATTGGATAACCTCACCCACATTTTTTACAGTTCCCTATAGTAAACTCGTCTATCTCGCTGTGGTGAATACCCGAGCTGGGGTGGTCCAGTGGCTGCTGTTCGCTCGACGCGGTAGGGGTCGATCCTCGCTCAGAGTTAACCAGATCTACTATCCCCACGGAGTCTTCGATTTGGTACCAGATTCACGTAGGGAGGCGAAAGATCTGACTGGGAAGTCGCCTGGCCCCGCATGCCACTGTATAGGCCTGAAAAGCATCCAAGCCTCAGCGCAATATCTAGACGTCGAATGCGCTGCGTAACCCAGTAGGAACTGGGGAAGCCAAGACTCCATCTTTATCTTAAAGTGGTTACCCTTTCCCAGACGTTTACCATTGATGATATCCTCAGAAGGTATGTCATACAGTAATAACGCTGAAACTCAACATTTACTGAATAATAACAATAATGTGCTTCAATACTACTTAGCGCCCGCTATCAGAGTCAGGCACAGCGGTGGTCCGGATTGCCCTGAACAACGACCCCCCTGAGAGGGGCATTTTTTCGACTAAAAAACGACCCTCTAGGAAGGGTAAAAAATTTGGTAGACTTTACTAACTCGTTTCATTTTTGAGTTTTTTTTCAGTTTTTGGGGCCTCACCATTCCAAAGTTGATGAGTAGCGTTCCATGCGCTGCCGATACTCAAAAAATTCAGCCAGATGAGAAGTTGAAAAACACTTCAGGAACCGGGAAAACCTTCGCCCTCCGTTCTTTCACTAGGTCATGTATCTAGACGACCCTTTTTCGATTGTGGGGCCGATTTTTTCAATGTCCTGAGGGGGGTAGGTGAAGTTCAGTTTTTGAAAAAGGTTATTTTTTCGCCTATCTAGAAATGGTTTTTGGAACATTCCCAGAGGATTGGTACACTCGTTCCGGGTACTTTTTTTTTTGAAACTGACAGTCATTTCCAGACTCGTTTCATTTTGGAGATTTTTTCAATTTTTGGGGCCTCACCATTCCAAAAGGGACCAATAGCGTTCCATGCGCCGCCGATATTAACAAATTTCAGCCAGATGGGAAGCTGAAAAGCATATCAGAAACCGGAAAAATCTTTGCCCTCCGTTCTTGGCCACGGTGGTCCGATGGGGCTTTTGGACCACCGTGGGACCACCGCACATTTGACCAGCCGTAACTCGGCTCAAAATCGATTTCATGAGCTCATCTCCGGACGTTAACATTTTCCAACATCTGTCTACAGTTTCCACTCTTTCACTAGGTCATGTATCTAGACGACTCTTTTTCGATTTTTGGGCCAATTCTTTCAATGTCCGGAGGGGGGTAGGTGAAGTTCAGTTTTTGAAAAAGGTTATTTTTTCACCTATATAGAAATGATTTTTGGAACATTTCCAGTCGATTGGTACCCTCGTTCCGAGTACTTTTTTTTGAAACTGACATTCGGCCATTTCCAGACTCGTTTCCTTTCGGCTTGCACGATTTTGAACTTGTTTCGAATCTTCGAGTGCTAAGGTATTAAATGATGACGGAGATGTTGTGTGCTATCTTCTTAAAGTTTCGGAGCGAGAAATGGCATTCGTGTGTTATTTTTCGGAATATTTTTCCTCCTCTGATAGCTTCAGCACCCAAAGGTTTAGGGTGTTATGTGAACCAAACGGAGCAAAGCTCTATATAATTCAGCTACAGTTTTAGTTTCGCTACCGACTCCAAATTTCCGGTCACGGTCTGCCCCAGAATACGGAAGAAGAGCTTCGACCTGATGCAGAAAGTATTTGCAGACCTTATGCAAAGAGTGCAAAAAAGGAAGTGGGAACAGTATGAGGACATTCACACATTGAGAGCTCAATTGCTGAAGCTTGCGACAACTTTGTAGGGCCGAACAGAGATAGATGAGATAGAACTTGCAATGCCGAAAATTCTGAAAGCTCCAGATAATTTTCACGAGGGATGAGGAGGGGTTCGCGGAGAAAACCGTGTCAATCTCATGTTTAACGACAGAATGCTGCAAATTTTCTTAGCACGGACGATGACTTCGTACCAAGCTTTCGATCCTACCTCGTATGTGGTATCGCTGCCAAAGAAGCTCTATCGTTCGCTAAACAATTCTCTTTTATTGTGATGACAATGAAGTCTGATGCGACGCCTGCTTAATCGCATTACGATCCCACAAGCCAAGCGTATGGTCAAGAATTTGCACAGCACACGAAGTTCATTTGCTCAAATATTCAATGGGGAATAACCTCCCCTTTCCTCTGTTGACCGACGGCATTACCGACACCGATCGCAAATGGATTGTGTTTCTGATAAGTTTATCTCACCCTCCTACACACCCGTAACTTTCCACTTCTCTTTAGTAGAAACAGAAAGCGAAAGTACGAAGACATCGTCGACGCATTCAAGAACTTTCCAATTGAGGAGGATTCATGGGCAGACATGCAGAATGGTCTTTCTCACAAACCCTTCGCGTTTGCCATAAGAAAGGTGATGGCTCTGTCTCCCGACGGTGCGTCTGTGGTGGCAGGGCACATAAACGGCATTCATGCAAGACTTCGGCGCATAGTAGATGACGAGACAACACTCGATGGAAACATGAGAGCAGGTGCGAACCCAACATGATTAAAAGAAATTTTAGGTATCTAAATATGTTTTGTTTTAGATTTTTTCTCAGCGTCTGCGCAGCACATATTCTGAACTCCGTCTTAACTGCTTAGAACAACTACGCGTATCGGCTCGCTCAGAAACAAATGAACTTTTCGTACCTCAAAATGGGGGCGGTACATCGGGTCCGCTGGTCAGCCAGCATGCAGCAAGCGCTAGCGAAGACCCTACGCAACTACCCGTTTTGATGGGGAGCCTTCAAGCCTTGGCGAACGGAGATAAAACTGAAAAAAATCATATCAAAGCAAGACCTGTGGCTGCTGCGTGGACGGGCCCACGTTTCCAATTCCTCACCACGTGAGCCACACACTACACCAGCTGACATTATTTTCAGGGGAACTACAATAAGAAGAAGGTCTCATAGTATAATATGTGTCTCGCTGGCGCTATTTCGACCACATGATGGGACACAAGGGCGGCAAAATGGCGAATGTTGCACAAAGATTATTGAGAGACAATAACGTTTTGAAAATGAAGAATCCCTTGAGCTTAAGATACGAAAGTGTGAGCACAGAGTTTCTCGATCAGTACTATACCTCTTTTGAAGGCCCAATTTCTGGATACCGGCTGTGGTATGACGCTAAGGCATTTAAGGGCCTTAGTGGACCGACATCGCAAAGCCATGAAATGCTCTCAATTTCGGAGTCCCAAAACATGAAGTCAGAAAAACAGAGATGAGAAGTCACACTCCATCACAGAGACCAAGACAACGCTTATCGTTACACCGATTACATCACCTTTGACATCGATGCTCTTAGCCATCGAGCCTTGGGTAAAGTGTATAACGAAGGGACATCTGTTGCTTTGGTTAGCACCCACATCACTGAGTTCTACTTCAGCTATGCCAATCAGATTCGAAGGTACATATTCCCAGGAGACGAGGCTAACGCAAAAAACAGAAGGGCTTTCCCTATCCTTTGGGTCCTCACATACTGCTCGAGATGATACAATGTGAAATAGTGAGTTTCGAAAACTTCGAAATGTATAAACCTACAAACGCCAAGTTCAATACCAGAGGTTGGCCCAAATATATAGACGACGCGAACAAGATACAGATCACAGTACGCTTTGATTTGATTACAAACTTAATCGCCTTACTTCAAAAGTACTGCGCTATGCAGGATGCGATGCCATCGTGCGGAACCTTCTACGTTACCATTGCCAGTTCTGCACAAAGTTTGCAGTCGTGGCCTAACGAGTTCCGAAGCGATAAAACAGTCTCCACTTCTATCAGATTTAGCTAGAAAACCCCGAAGCAATGTCTACTCCGAATGTTGTAGTCGAGAAAATGTTGAGCTAGAACACGCTTGATGATGTACTCTATTTTTATTTGGAAACTGCTCTTGTTCCATCGATAATTTTGACCATTCCATGGTAAATAATCATGACCCCAAATAACTTTACCTCAAGATTCAATTTTTCAGCGAAACAGACATTATTTTAGATGGGTCAAAAAATAACGACCCCTACCCAAAAATTTTAAGTTTTAACAAAAAAATAACGACCCCCCCCTTGGTCCAACGGTGGTCCGCGGACCACCGTGAGCTTGACCCTGGCCGCTATTCCTGCCCTCACCAGCCTGGTGTTCAAGTATGAATATTTTCTACGCGTAGGCAGACACTGACTATACTTCCAGGTCACCGCATTGGTGGAGTGGGGCAACGTTTTGCCCCAACGGTGCCATTCGCGTATATTCTAAGTTCGTGTTTTGACTCATTCCAGCGCAGGGTAATACAGAAATTGAATAGGATAAAGTGTAAGAAAATTGCTGATGGGGTGGTGATGTAGCTGTTGAAACTGTTAAAGAGTTACGCGCGAAACCGCCATGACGGAGCGATTGGCGCGTTAGGAAATTTATACTCACACGGCAAACACGTGCGAGTGTTACTCTAGCGCGCTGAAGAGTAATACAGTGCTCAGCCCAGCAGTTATCTTGGAATAATCATCAAAATGTGCACCTTAGGGAACGGCAAGTTCGCTACTACTGAATCTATGTACTCTTTGGACATATGGAGCTTCTTATCAAGTGACGCAGCTTCGAGCCCAAGAGAGCTACATATGATGGGCGGAGCTTGTTTTCATGCCCTGAGGGAACATAGGTGTGGTTTCGGGAATGAAAACCACATTAAGTGATTGGCTGTCCGGATGTGAAAACGCACTCAAAATTTTATGGACGCAGCTTTAAGCCGAACAGCGCTACATAGGGAGGGGTCCATGAAAAAATCGCTAGCTGTGAAATATTTACAAGTATTTAACAAAATTTGAATTAGGGAGTTCCGCGTTCCTACAACGTGCGGAAAACCAAGTCACGGACCCAAGTTATCAATTTCATCCTTTTAACCGGGTAAAAACGGTCTTTGAAGACCCATTTTTAGGTGTGATACAACGATTGTATCTCACCTAAAAGTGGGTCTTCAAAGACCGTTTTAAACCGGTTAAAAGAATGAAATCAAATAAATGCGTCCGTGACTAGATTTTCCGCACGTTGTAGCCATGCGAAACTCCCTAGTTCAAACTTCGTTAAATTCTTGTAAATATTTCACAGCTATCGATTTTTTTCATAGACCCCTCCCTATGTAGCGCTGTTCGGTTTAGAGCTTCGTCCATGAAATTTTGAGTGCGTTTTCACATCCGGATATCCATTTTTTTATACATGGTTTCCATTCCCGAAACCGCACCTATGTGCCCTCAGGGCATGAAAACAGGTTCCGCGCACCATATGTAGCGCTGTTCGGCTTAGAGCTTCGTCCACGAAATTTCGGGTGCGTTTTCACATCCGGATAGCCAAATAATTAATATGCTTTTTATGCCCGAAACCGCACCTATGTGCCCTCAGGGCACTAATGAATGTTCAGCCATTGAACAAACATTTGCTGCCGCTGTCGCAGGAGAGTTGTTTTTGTCTGCTTTCGTGGAAAACATTTATTTATTTCATTATTAGGATTAATTGATACAAGCGATGCATATATGTAGTCTTGATCTTAAAATTCGTTCACTATGAAAAATTACTGAGTGAACTATAAAAAATTACGAAGTGAGGACCTCCCCCCCCCCAGGTCGTCGCCATAACTTTTTTCCAGGAGGGGGGGGGGGGTGAGAAAATCGCTTTACTTGGGTGGTGGGCCGGACCAATGTTGGGTTGTATCACACCTCGCGCCGCAGCCTGGTCAGAAAAGATGCAATCCATGAGACAATTCGTGGATGAATACCAACAAGCGAAAGTTCCCGCAACAATTTATCATGGGAAACTTATCGAAAGCCTTGGTGAAGTCATAATAAACAACGTCCACATTTTTTCCTTGATCGATAAGAGCTGTCCAGTTGTTTAACGTTTCTACCATTTCCTTCACCGTGGACTTGCCCTTCTGAAACCCATGCTGAAGAAGGGAGATAATATGGTTATCGTCGAGATGTGCAACTATCCTATTTTTGAAAATTAAAAAAAAAGACGCGAGAAAATAGATGTAATACTGATAGGTCTGAAGTTAGACGGGTTAGTGAATGCTGGGTTAGTGAATGCTGGCTTTTTTGAAATTGGAGTAACTAATGAGTGCCTCCATTTCAGAGGAACTTCAGTCGTCATAAAACTTAGATTGAAAATGTGTTCTGAAGGACCGAAGATCTCATTGGCGACGCTTTTGATGAAACTAAGCGGGATGTCGTCAGGGGTTTGAGATTGAGAGTTATTCCATCAAAGAAGTTCATTCAAAATTTCATCCCTGTAGAACCAGCATGAGTCATTCATTGCGGCAAATGCACCGGAAACAGAATGTCTCGATCTATCGGCAGTTTCAGAGAAAGCCTCAAACGCTCGCCAGTGACTAGACTTTTTCATAATCCCTCCTCAGAATTACACCATCGAGGCTGTATAGCATTCCTATACGTGATTTTTCCTGGAGTTTCTAGTCGAGGAATCTGTGGAAGGAGTGTCGATCTTCAGAATGCACAGCTTTTTTCTCAATTTGGTTGTAAAATTTTTTTATTTTCCGCACGAATCGCTCGCTAATTGTCTTGAAGTGGCCCCACTTCTCACTATTTTTGTGGAGTCTAGCATCATACCACGCACTCGATCTCAGCCGCTCAAGCCTAGCTAGGTAAGCGGGATGTTTTGGTTCCCCCCCCCCCCCCGTAAATCGCTCAAGAGGGACAAACATTTCAATGCAGTGTCGCATGACAGCAATAAGAAGTTCATACTTTTCATTAACACTACCCGCAGCGTTCAAGGAGCTAAACCAGTCCACATTTAGTAAATAGTCACGTACAGCATCGAAATTGGTTTTTTCTGAGATTTCTTTTATATAAAACTGGGGCCCATTGTTTTTGAAGGTTTAGTGTGAACTGAACTGCGGAGTGATCGCTAGAGCGTAATGGGGGCAAAAGTGTAATGGAACTGACAAGGTCTCGGTCATTGCTCATAAACAGATCAAGGATGTGATCACCACGAGTGGCAGCCTCGACATATTGCACCAAATTGTGGGTAGTACACATAGAAACAAAGCTACTGGAGATTGAACTCACAGCGGAACAGTTATCCCACTGAATATCAGGCAAGTTGAAATCACCAGTAACGATAGATGGGCAGTTGCACGCTATCAGGTCTCAGCTGTTGGTCTCAGCTGTGACTTCTTATTGCTGTCATGCGACACTGCATGATTGTCTTAATCAGCTGTTCTGTGAAAATTGCGCTGCAGTTAGAAGTTATATAAGCAACGATGAACAGGACAGGTTAGAGGTCAATTTCTAGGTCGGAGCACACAATTTCATAAGAATCCGGCACAGACTTTTGAAACACCGGTACAGGACAGAAAAGCTTTCGTGCCAGTAGGAGAACACCACCACCCTTTTTACGACTTCGATCGCACCTTAAAACCTGATAATGAGCAGACCAATCACCAAGGGGGGAAGCCAAATCGATTCCACCGTTAAGCCAAGTTTCTGTGATAGCTATTATATCGGTATTGGGTTTTTGAAGGAGATAAAGCAAGGCCCCAGAATTTTCAACCACCGACCGGATATTGGTTATGATACATGAGAGATTGCATTGAGGGGTCCTGAGAGCGCTTACAAGTTTTCCGAAGCCTGAGTGGCTGGATTTACAGGCGTAGAAATTGCTATATCCTGAGATATAGGCAGCTGAGAAGATATGGCAAGCAGCTGCGAATTTATCGGAGAAGCTGCTACAATGTTCGGAGTACGATTAGATGCACGCCGCTGAGCTCGTAGCTGATCTCTTTCACTTTTGGGAAGAGAGTGTCTGATGTTGCCGAGATGTCGTACGTTCGTGCCGTGGCAGTGTGGAGGAAACAACATCACCTTCGTGCAAACCGACATCACTCCCTCCACCGAGAGGGTTTTCGTCATGGGAGAGTCGCTGGCTGGCCCCAGCTCTCCTGAAGATTCTACTACAAAGGGCTGGCGTCGAGAGGAATCCTGGACCTGTGCAGAAGTATCAATGTGCCACCTGCAGCAAGAAAGTCAACTGGAATGGAACAAGCGTCCAATGCTTTGGATGCCAAAGGTGGGTGCACTTCTCCTGTTCAGGTCTTAGTTCTGTGAGGCATCACAACTCATCCTTCCGTTGTGTTCTGTGCTCCGCCCCCAGCAACTCTGATTTCTCATTCACCAACCGTTCCCTCGCTATTGTACATATAAATCTTAACGGCCTTCGCACCAAATTGTCTGAACTCTCACTCTTCGCACGTACTCATCATCCGGATGTTATTATGGTTCAAGAAACCAAACTCTCTCCCTCTACCACTTATCCCCAACCAAACATTCCAGGCTACACTGCCTATCACATCCCAAGGACAGCTCTTGGAGGCGGAGTTTCTACGTTTGTGCTTTCTAACTTACCTTCTCATCTAATTCCAAATGTTCCTAAGGACGGTACTCTCGAGTGCGTTCCCGTTCACCTCCCTCTTAAAACTCCACTATCTCTATTTAATATTTACATCCCTCCTACCACTTCTTGTCCCCCAACCTACAACCCCATACCTCTTCTTAAGCAGTTGCATGACTGCTCTCTCTCCCCATCAGCTGTCTTTGCAGGTGACTTCAATGCTCACACGGTCTGATCTGCGCTTGAGTCCGACGCCAGAGGAAGACGTCGAGGAGTGGGCTGAGGAGTGTGATCTGGTTATCCTCAACGATGATCAGCCTACTCGTCTCCCTTCCTACGGCCGACCTTCTAGCCCGGACATCTCCCTCGTTTCATCCAATCTTTCTAATTCTTGCACATGGTCCACTTCCACAACTCTTCCCAGCGACCACATTCCCGTCTTTCTCCATATTGATCTCTCAAACTCTCTTGCCCCTTATACTGGTATTCGTCAACGTTCTTATCTCAATTTAGGCCTTGCTGACTGGGTCCTGTTCAGAGAGGTTGCGCTCCGCCAGGCAGCTGAGTATCCATGGAATGGCGATGTGCACCAGAAAGAGCATCACATATCTGACGCCATCCGGAAGGCTACAAAGCGGCCATACCTGAAGGACGTGTGAAAAGTTTCTACCCTAATGTCACCAGGGAGATTCTACAGAAGATCAGGACAAGAGATGAAAAGAGAGCTGAGAATCATTTGGACCCTGAGGTGGCCAAGCTGGATGAAGAGATAAGAAAGGATCTGGACAAGCACAAGAAAGACAGTTGGGAGAAGTTCACTGAAAGGTTGAACTTTAAAACCGACGGAACAACTGCGTGGAAAGTATTGAGGAAGATATCTGGCAAGTGCGCCCCTCCTCGAACTCTACCATAGAGTTCGATAACAGCGTCTTCAAATCAGGAAAGGCTGCCGCATATGCTCTTGGCAAAAATTTCTTCATCACACGTACCAAGCGTGGCTTACAAAACAGAGTCACGGTAAGAGAACTAAGCCGTCTGCCGCTGATGAACGCCACTGAGGCCTTTACTCCTGCTCAGGTGGAGAAGGCTATCAAGGAAATGCGGAACTCGAAGGCTCTCGGACCTGATGGTATCTCAGCAGCCATCTTGAAGAAGCTTCCCACGGAACTTCTACCGATGATCGCAGATATCATAAACACTTCTTTCCGAACCTGCACTCTACCACAAGCATGGAAGACCGCCAATGTGATACCCCTGCCTAAGCCAGGCAAATCGCAAAGCACGGTGAAGGGCTATCGCCCTATTAGCCTGTTATCACCGATCGCGAAAGTAGCCGAAAAGCTAATCGTAAGGGACCTGGCAGAGCAGAATGAGGCACAGCAACATCAACATGGGTTTAGAAAGCTTCACTCCACCACCACTGCCCTTCTGGAGATTGTCAGCTATGCGGTCGATGGGTTCAATTTCAGAAAGCCTCTTAGAACAGTGGCCGTTGCCCTCGATCTAACCAAAGCATTTGATTCTGTTAACCTAGGACTTTTGTCCGAGAAACTATTGAAGTCCTCGCTGCAACCGTGGCAGAAGCGTTGGATAGCAGCGTTTACGAAAGGTCGTCGGGCCAAAGTGCTATTCCAGAATCACGTCTCCGATAGTATACCTGTAGCAGCCGGTGTGCCGCAGGGTGGAGTTTTGTCACCTGCCCTCTTCAGCCTGTATATTGAAGACCTACCCGAGCCTCCTGAAGACATAAAAATTGTTGCGTATGCCGACGATATCACCATCATGTGCCGTAATCGTGACATACAGGTAGCCGCAAACAAGATCAGCGACTATCTCGTCGAGCTTAAAAACTTTCTCGATAGTGTGATGCTCACAGTTTCCGCGGCGAAGTCTTCTGTTTCGGTATTCACATCTGACCCAAAGGAACACAGCGCCCAACCTGTTGTCAGGTGGGATGGTGACCTCTTGCCTACAGCGCAATTTCCTAAACTGCTGGGCCTCGTTTTGGACCCATCGCTGAAGTTTCACAAAAATGCTGAACAGAAGCAGGCAATTATCAAGGCAAAGCTTAATGTGTTGAGAGCTCTAGGAGGAACGTCCTGGGGTGGCAGCAGAGAGACAATCTTGACGACATATCGAGCTATTCTGCAGCCTGCATTGGAGTATGCTGCACCTGTCTGGCAGCACATCGTGTCGGACAGTTCCTGGACTAAGATGCAGCGAATTCAGAATGCTGCACTACGAATAGCCACTGGATGTGCAAAAAGCTCACCGATTGAGCACCTTCACGCCGAGGCCCGTATCTTGCCAGTGAAAGAGCATTGTCAGCTCCAGGCTCAGCAGATGTTTATTAATGTCCTTAAGCAACCTAATCATCCGTCGAGAAGACTATTAAATCCCGTGAGAGAGAGATCGATCAGAGTGCCGTTTGCCGATGCTCCGAACAAAGTGAATGTACAGAGATGGACCGACTCGAATCAAGAACGGCTTCGTCTCTTACGCGCGGAGCACACCCGGTTTGTGAAGGATCATCTCGCCAAAGCGGCCGTCAACCCTATTCTCGGTGATGTGCCGCCCAGGGTATGTGATACCGAGTCCGAGCTCGGTAGGCGCGCCAGGTGTATCCTCGCTTCGTTGCGCTGCGGACATTCTCCATTGCTTATGTCTTACCTGCACAGGATCGACAGTAGTCAGCCTGACGTGTGCCCGGACTGTGGAAACCAAGGCCACGACACTAAACACCTATTTGACTGTCCGAAGAAGCCAACAACGCTCACTACAATAGACTTGTGGACGAATCCAGTGCTGGTCGCCCAGTTTCTCAACTTGTGACGAAACCCCTCTCAGTGGCTGCAAAGAAGAAGAAGAAGAAGAGAGTGTCTGATATAGACACCTTCCATCCTCGTGAATGATCTCAGCCAGTGAGCTCTACGGAGGTTCAGACCACTATAGAATGATGCAGGCATAACAATTTTCAATAACCGGGGCCCGGAAGAATTAGGTCGGCTCATCCTAAAAATAGAAGTGGGTTGACATTCGACTCCAAAAAGACACGACAACAGACCTACTACGGTCGTGTTCTTCAAACGAGTAATCAGTCACAGCAGTAACAGGTGCAGTGGCAATAGCGTTAACGGGACTCTGAAACGGCACAACAATTGGTACAGACTGTAGTTTATCCAAAAGATCTCTCAATATCACATTCTCGGCCGTAAGTGAATCCACCTTGGCCTCTAACTCCCTATTCCTAACAACGAGATAATCCATCTGTAGTTTTGAGCCATACAAATAAAGTAACATATCTCTTAGGTGACTGGGCAGCGACTCATCACCACGGACCATATCCACAAAAATATAAACAGGAGCTGGTCCACCAGAGGCTGCTCCATTAGTCATAGCAGCGGCAGCAGCTTTCGACGTGGCACGAATATGAGGATAAAATCGATCGGCAGAGGGCTTAGATTTAAAAATGGTGAGTTCTGACAACTAATTTGGCACTCCCGTGGCCGATTATCCCCAGGTGCCAGATTTCTGGTCATGTAGCCCATGATTTCCGAAGAAAAATTAATGTAGTCGGGCTGTGGCGGAGAACGCAGTTAGAAATTCAGCCAGAAGGTCATATTTTTCAAATGCGGTTTTCTACCGGACTGAGAACCTGCTCACCCGCCTGAATTTTTACGGCGGTTTCAATGGTGTACTGCTCATCTCTCTGACTGCAGTACATAACTATGTCTAGTTTTGCGTCCACTCACTGCAGTCTTCTCATACTGCATGACGCGACCCAATCACGAACAAGTGCGCTATTTATAATTGAGCGTGAAAAGCAATTATTTGAACGCAGAGATCGTTTTATGCAGTTCCTCCGCATTTTTTCTTTCCGATAAGTGGAATATTTGCGTTTTCAGAGCAATTTTTTACGAATTCATCGAGAAACCTCATTTGCGTTTGCGAGCATTTGCAATGAAGCTCAAGAGTTCATGAATTCTTCAAAAAAAAAATCAAATCATATCAAGCACATTAGCTCTTTCCGAGTCTTCATACCGTACCACTCTATTTAGGACGTCGAGAACATCTTCTTTTTCGTGGTCGAAAATAGTGCATTCTGATAATCACGTTCGAATGTGCCTCTAATATTGAAGGTACTCGGCCGTTGTTAACGCGACCATACTCATTTTTTCGTGACGCAACGTCTTCTGATTTTGAATGGGAGAAAATCCCCGGGTTGGTGTTCGAAATGTGCTCCGGCACGGGAGAATAAGTGGTCGGTAAGTTTTCGATTCCACTCTCACATCTCCACCTGTTTTCTTTGCATTTACAGATGTAGTCATATCGGTGAATACACAGACTCACTGATCTATCACAGCTGTTTTCGAAAAATTAGTGATACCATTAACAAAATACCGTATGCTAGGACGGGTCCGCAACCTCACCAGGTCCCTTTCCATTGCTGTATTCTTTATGAAACGTCGTAATTCACATCATTCGAGGCGCGAATGGTGCGCGCGATGCCTCAGCCTCCAACTGCCCTCCGCTCTCTCACCGTCTCTAACCTCCGCTCCGCACCAGCACGCGTAGGAATTATGTGAATTTCGCCGTTTTATAGCATGTAGACTATATGTGAAATTTGGGCAAGCCGGTACGCTGCTACTGTAACTTTATCATAGAAGCCGAATGGTAGTTTTGTGGGAAACGCAAAGGTAGAAATGAAACAACCGTTTCGCTTCCAAGCGACTCGCGGCTTCCTAGCTATAAAACACCGGCCTTATAGCCTTTTCCGCTCAATTTTCGTATATCGAAGTGAGGCTCATCGGGGCCATCAAATCATGGTATCGCCGTTAAATTTTGCCGTGACCGACTGTTGAATAACCTCGATTTTCAGCTTTGAATCAATATGGCAAACGCACTCCTCGCGCTTCTAATGAAAGTGGCAATGAAAATGGCCATCGCCCTTCTCGCGCTCGTCCTGGTGATCCCGTCGGCTGTTTTAATGATCCTGGGCGTACGTTTGGTTGGTTTTTTCGGTTTTTCAAAGTTGTGTTTTGTCGAGAATAGCGTAGTACATACTCTTTCTCGCTTTGGGCCATTGTTATATATATATATATATATATATATATATATATATATATATATATATATATATATATATATATATATATATATATATATATATATATATATATATATATATATATATATATATATATATATATATATATATATATATATATATATATATATATATATATATATATATATATATATATATATATATATATATATATATATATATATGGGGGTGTGTATACAAGTCTGTTGGTACCTGCTCGTTGGTGCCCTGCTTCTACTGAACCCAGCAGACGTTTGAGTGTACACAGGGAACGTTCGAGCGATATAGCGTGCACAAATATATCGCGAAAGTATCCCGCACATTGCATAAAGGTGTCGCCGTCCGGCACACTAAGGCCTCTGGTCCATAACACCTTAGGATCCGTACCTAGGGAGTCATGGAGTCTTTGGCCACAAGCCACAATTTCGCCACCCTGAACTGTCGATCGCTGTCGAGTGATATCCAAAAACTGCGCTATCCAGACTTCTGAGCTATTTCCATGCACCGTTTGCTGCTTTGCAGGAAACCCGCCTCAAGGATAGACCCGTCATCAGCGTCGGAGAGTACACCATCTACTGCGGTAACGCTGACGATAGGAGAGTGGGAGGCTGTGCAATAGCTGTAAGGAAGGATTTCAATGGTATGGTCAAGGAGTTCGGCTCAACGTCGTGTCGGAATGCATTCGTACGACTGCGGGATCACAGAGGATTCAATCTGTGGATAGTGAGTGCTCATGCGCCCACTGAAACCGCCGAAGACAATTCGAAGGATGCGTTTTATGAGGAACTCAATACGTTGCTGGCCAGGATACCTTGTCAACATGCTGTTGTCGTGGGGATTGACGCAAATGCGAAGATGGGACTTGATCAGGAATCCGAAGTACTCGGTAAATGGTTCTACCCAGTGGAGCAAACATCGGACAATGGCTACCGCCTTGTCGACTTTTGTGAACGCAGTGGTCTGATTATTGCATCGACATTCAAGAGGAATCATCGCCGCCATCAGCTTACGTGGCAGGGACCAACCCGGCTATCTCCAGAAGAGCAGCGGAAGCGGAAGATGACAACTTTGAAACTACAGCTTGACTATGTCCTGACGAGGAATATTCCAGTATCGGACATTCGAAGATCTAGAGCTGTGTGGGATGTCGCATTCGATTCGGATCACCGTCCTGTTCTGTTGAACTTCACTGCGAGGATTCATAAGAGGAAGCGAGGGGCTCAGCCTCTCCAGAGGATTGACATGACAAGTCTCAGAGATGAAGAGTGCAGAAGGAATTTCCGACAACGCGTTTCTATTCACATCGGAGTACGGACTAAGAAGAAACTTTGCGACGCGGATTCTTTTGTCAAGTGCATCCAGGACGCTTCGAAAGAGGCACTCCCGGTTGTACAGCCTAAGAAGAAGTTCGCCTACGTCTCAGAAGAAACAACATCTACCTACAACAGAGTATGTGCTCTCCGAACTGCAGGAAACTTTGTGGAGGAGAAGCGTCTGAGGAGGAAGTTGCGTCGGCAGCTTCAAAGTGACCGCGAACGAGAGTGGACGTGTAGAGCTAAGGAGTTCGAGAAGGCTTGGGAGGAGAAGAATCCGAAGAAAGCCTACACGTTGCTGCGACAGTATAGCGGGAAGATGAAGAGATGTTCTCCTGTCTTGAACACTACCAATGGAGTTGCAGTTGGTGATGCGACGCTGCCAATATGGAAGGATTACTTCAGTTCACTACTGAATCGTCCAGCGCCATCAGTACCTGAGCTCCCGCATGTTCAGAGAGCTTATTACGATGTCAGTGAGGAACCGCCGACTGAGTCTGAAGTTTTGGATTGTGTCCGGAAAATGAAGAATGGAAAGGCAGGTGGAGATGACAACATCACTGCTGAAATGCTGAAAGCTCTTCCTCCGTCTGGGATTCGTGAAATGACCAACACCATCCGTGCCATATGGATGAGCGAAAGGATACCCGATTCGTGGAGACATGCGATCATCGTACCTCTTCACAAGAAGCTATCCGTCACGGATCCTAAGAACTACAGAGGAATCTCTCTACTTCGTGTCATGTACAAGGTTTTAGAACGTATCATTCTCGAGCGACTTATCAAACATCGTGAAGGAACGACCAGAGATGAGCAAGCCGGTTTTCGACCTGGAAGATCGACCATCGACCAAGTGTTCGTCGTGAGAAGAGTAATTGAATCGTGGCAGCGGTTTTCGAAGCCATTACAGCTTGCTTTTTGGACTTTGAAGCCGCGTTCGACTCTCCTCATCGTGATCGATTGCTCAATGCTCTGCGAGCAGATGGAGTCCCGGAAAAGTATGTTCGGTTAATCGAGGACATGAGCAAAGGAACAACAGCAGCAGTTCGTACACCTGTCGGATTTACGTCAGCTTTCGAGGTGAAAACAAGAGTAAGGCAAAGGAGCCGTTGCAGGACCTTTTCTTTTCAACTTCGCCGTTGATGACATCATGCGTAGAGTTGCAGAACAGTTTCCTGCGGATGTGATCCTAACACCATCAGGACGCTCCCTTGTCGACCTGGAGTACGCCGACGACATCGTGTTATTCGCTGAAAACAACGCAAAACTGCAAAGGATTGTGAACCTCGTTTCGAAGTATGCCGCAGCCTATGGACTTCGTCTTCGTCCCGACAAATGCAAGCAGATGTGGGTCTCTCAGAGGCCTTCAACTGGAGCTTGTGTGGACGGACAACGTATCGAACTGGTGGACGATTTCTGTTATTTGGGCTGTTTGCTGAAGAACGATGGTAGTTATGCAGCGGATATTCGACAACGATGTGCGAAAGCTACGTCTGCATTCAATTCTCTAACCAAGTGTTTGTGGTCTACCACCATCGCGAAGGAAGTCAAGTTGCGCGTCTACCTATCCGCTATTCGCCCTATCATGATGTACGGATCGGAGACGTGGGCAGCACCGAAAACGCAGATGGAAAGGTTGGATTGCACGGAGAAGAAGCTTTTAGGCGTTTGCTTGGATATTTCTGGCCGCGTGTATGCCATAACGAAGACCTTTACAAGGAAATCGACGCAGTACATCAACGCTTGACACGAGGGAGGTGCCAGCATCTCCTAACGCCATCTCAAGCAGCAATGGAAAGTCGACTTCGACTGCTCGGGCATATACTAAGAAGAACGCCGGATCGTCTCGTACAACACGCTTTAAAAATGCTTCCAAATCCTGTCTGGAAACGGCCACCTGGGCGTAGGCGAAAGTTCTGGACGGATGTGGTTAAAGAGGATTTAAAGTCACTCGGCATCGAAAGACAGTTCAGGCGCGATGTTTCGTTTCGCAGGAAATGGAATAGTGACAGCTGGATGGAATGTGTTCAAATTGTGGCTGAAGACCGTGAAAAATGGACACGGCTGACTACTAGGACGGCACACCTCGGTGAAGATGCGGAATGACCGCGTCAGGCGAAAGCCAACCGATTAAGTCAAAAGTAAGTCAATATATATATATATATATATATATATATATATATATATATATATATATATATATATATATATATATATATATATATATATATATATATATATATATATATATATATATATATATATATATATATATATATATATATAGTCTACAGCAATGGAAGTAGGACCTGGTGAGGTTGCGGACCCTTCCTAACATACTGTAGTCTGATTGTGTTATCATTCATTTTTTCAGAAATAACTGAAATTGGTGGGTGAGCTTTCATTTCTACTCTCACATTTTCACCTGTTTTCATTGCTTCCACAGATGTAATCATATCAGGAAAACGCAGACTCACCGATTTATCACAGCTGCTTCGAAAAAATGAGTGATACCACTAACAAACTACCGTATGTTAGACGAGTCCGCAATCTCACCAGGTCCTACTTCCATTGCTGTAGACTATATATATATATATATATATATATATATATATATATATATATATATATATATATATATATATATATATATATATATATATATATATATATATATATATATATATATATATATATCCTCCGCTCGAGCGACGAACGACAACTCGAAGAACGACCGACCTTCGCTGATGTGGAAGCGGCTTTACCAGCTTCGTCACAAGCATCTATTTGCTACAACACGATGTGCTTCCAGCTGATTCACAATCTATCGATTTTCCTGGATAAGCAGATCATCAAGCTGCAAGAGTCGCCTGGTTGGTTTCTCTGCCTTGGCCGCCCGCAATATAGGTCAAATTTGAGAAAGTCTTTAGGGAAATCAGGGTTGAGCAGGGTTTCGACTCGGCGCGACGGGGGTTGGCTGAAATCCCGGAATTTTTTTTTAAAGAAAAAATAATGAAAATCTGGGGGGGGGGGTAATGAAAAATTTTCTTGAATAGGGGTTTTTCCCCAAACAACTTGCTAAGCCAAAATGAAGAGTATTAGTCGCCCGGGGTTATTTCGTGTGCTGAATAGAGTTTTGAATTCTATTGGTCGAGGGGGTATCGTTAAAATTTCTGCAAAATTTCGGTCGACAGCGGGGGTCGTAGCTCCGCCGAAAGCCTACAGCGTTTAGTTTTCGGTCATTCGATGAAAAAGCATAAAGGGGTGCAAATGTATGCGAAAGATTTGAGACTTCTACTGACTTTAACTGTTGTTTTCCTCCTTTTTTTCTAAGATTGTTGCGATTCGGCAGACCGAGCAGCCAGAATCTGGAACTTGTGTTTACGTTACCGCGATTCTTTCAATCGCCGAAAAAGAACCGGCTTTATTCCATTTCAGATGATATGCCATCTGGGCAGACCCCTCATACTGTTACCGTGTTCGCTCACGGCCATCTGGTAGAGTCGGTGCAGCCAGGAGATCGTGTTACACTCATTGGAAGATTCCGCGTACAGGCCACCAAGGTTTCTCTTCTATTTTTCTTTTCTTTTGTACATCTTTAGAAAGGTTTCTGGAGCCACTATTCAGTGTTGAAAGGTTTCTGGGGGTACTGTTTTGTGAGCCTTTTGGCGCGGAAGGAGCTCGTGCGATTTGGGCGTCTCGGTATTCCCTAAGTCGCACTTCTCACAAGTCGCTTGGACAGAGAGGTGCCTTGATCCTGTGCCGGTGGAGGAATGTATTTCGGACCACAAGTTTGTTTAGAGAAATCCTCTTTTCGTTTAGGTCAACCCACGACAGAGGAATTTAATGGCTGTTTATCGCACTAACATCGACGCCCTACACTTCAGGAAGACTGACTCGTCTCGTTTGCATCAGGATAACGGGTTAGTCAGCTTGCCCCTCTCGGACACTCGTAGTTGTGTTCCGCCAGACCGCTGCCGTATAAAGGCCGAATTCGTTAACACGAGACGTTGGCCGTTTTTTCCGGGCCACCGCTCCTCGGCGCTTTCTTTAACGCCTGTTTTCTCTGAAACACCTTCTTTTCCACCCGAAAGACCTGGCAGTTGCCCCGATACAAGGACAAACAACAGCGGTTTGCCGGAACAGAAAAACTAGTGTCTGAGCTGTTCAAGTTGTGTATTTTTGTTAGTCTATTCAAATAATAGCTTTGCAGTGAATCGCTAACCGATGAGCGTATTGAACAGATTCGTTATTTGTCGAAGTGAGCTGATATTATGGATGCTCTGAGTCATGCTATCGGTGAGATTAGCTAGCATTGATAAACATAGATTTACGAATGTCTAGCAAGTGAAGGATACCTGAAAAAAAAGTTTTTTTTGAATGAAACATGCATTGCTAATCCCACTTTTTGAGGTAATATTCGAATTTGTGCCGTGGGTACCAAAATATACTCTGAGCGGAATTGTAAGCGTTCGCTAGTAGGTTGCTTTGGCATTATATCTGCGTTAATCTTCCGCAAACTCAGAATGGACCTCGTTTTTGTGATCAAAGCCCAAATAACCCCATTGGCTCAGATATGGCGGAAAAAATGGGGCTTTTGGTGGTCCTAAATGCACAGAGCCCATTCATCCATGCCCATGAGGCTCCATAGGTCTGAACTGATTCGCTTAAAGGCCGCATACACGCTCGTAAACGTGTTTGAGATGACTGCGGAGATAGAATCGTGTGGCTGAGAACATAACGCCTACGCATTTTAAAGTCATAAACGACCCACAATGCCGTTACACGAGTTGGCCCCACCCTGTATTTGCGTCTTCCTCCATAATAGTGGTGCTGGGCCATTTCCACCTTCGTCGTCGTTTGTGGGTGGTAAAAAAAGTACAATAATTAAACCACATAAAGGCTATAAAACGGCGAAATTAAGTTGGTTCCTACGCATGCTGGTGCGGAGAGGAGGTTAGAGGCAGTGAGAGAGCGGATGGGGAACGGAGACTGAGGCATCGCTCGCGCCTTGAATGATGTGAATTACGACGTTTTATAGAGGGTACATCGACGACAGTGGGAATGGCCCAGCACCCCTGCTTTGGAGGTTGCAAATAAAGATGCAGGGCCAACTTCTCACTCGTGTAGCGGGATTGAGGGTCGTTTTTGGCGCTTCAAATGCGTAGGCGTTGTGTTCTGAGCCATACTATTCCGTTTCCATAGTTGTCTCAAACACATTTACGAGCGAGTATGTTGCATTTAAGATAAATTTGGTGCTATCAACACGAATATGACTTTGTTTTCAGTTTTTTTTTGAAGATAACACTTGGTTACGGCTTGTATAATGTCATGGTAACCTAGCGAGAAACGCTTGTAACTCCGTTCAGAGAAACGTTTCGCACATATGGAATGGAGGGAGATTTTGAATTATGCTTTAAAAAGTAGCCGTAGGCTAGGAATGTGTATTTCATTTGAAATGGTCTTTTTGTCCGAGTATCATTCACTTATATGCTAGACAAAGTGTTCCACCGATTGATTAAACTTCTTAGCACCTTCTATATATAAACTCAATGATGTCAAGAAAGGCATTTTGTGCCTTCTGTTTGGAGGTACGACGAAGGATGACGAAAATACCCACAAAACTAAGGTGAGAAGTGAGGTATGCTGGTGGTTTTCTTATCTGCCAATGTCACATGTACGGCGAAAAGTTGGAGTTTTTCAGATCAACATTCTTCTGTGTGGAGACCCAGGTACGTCTAAGTCGCAGCTCTTGCAGTATGCGTATCGTCTTCTTCCGAGAAGTCAATATACCAGTGGAAAGGTAGGTTTTCCTTTTTCCGTCTACTGTAACAAGCGTGCTTGTCTAATGTTTCTGTCGTTCAGGGTTCATCTGCAGTTGGATTGACTGCGTTGGTGTCCAGAGATGCTGACACTCGCCAGCTGGTGCTGCAAACCGGAGCATTTGTGCTGGCGGATAATGGTGTTTGCTGTATTGATGAGTTTGATAAATGAATGAATCGACGAGCAGTGTACTCCATGAGGTGTGCCAGTTGAATTAGAACTGGGATAAAATCCAATCTGTAAATCTCTTTCTTATCTTACCTATGTAGATCAAAAGTTCAGGTTATGGAGCAGCAGACTTTGTCAATCGCGAAGGCTGGAATTATTTGTCAGCTGAACGCCAGGGCTTCAATTCTTGCCGCTGCCAATCCTGTAGATTCGAAGTGGAATCGCGATAAGACAATCGTGGATAATTTTCAGCTTCCCCACACTCTGCTTTCTAGGTAACCAACGTATTTCCTTTTTCCTTCAAGTTCGGAAATGCTAGGACAAGATCAAAGCAGATTTTTTTGCGTAGAATCTATCCTTTTCCGGGCCTGCAGCTTTCAGAAAACTTTATTTTCTGGACTTACATGCATTGGAGCTTACCTTTTGCCAGCAGTTTTTTCTCATCAAACGCTCCTTGAAAGCCGATTTGTAGGTTTGACCTGATCTTCTTGCTGGTGGATCCTCAGGATGAGGCATATGACAGACGTCTGGCCAACCATTTGGTTTCGCTGTACTACAAGGATAAGTCTGAAACCCAAGCGGAGCAGTAGGATATGGCTTTGTTGAGGGACTATATTGGTAGGTTCGGCCATGTGTGATCCAGTGGGGGTTCTATAATTTCCAACTTGTTTAGCTTTCTGCCAACGAAGAGCGAGACTTCGAATACCGTAGTCGTAGAATGAGTGCTGCTTCGATGCAAAAAAAGCGTCCAACTCGGTCCTCAAGTGCTCTTCGGTCTTGAGCTGCTTTTCCCTCAACCAGAATCCGAGGCTTCTGAATAAATGGTAGTCCGATGGAGCAATATCTGGACTGTAGGCTGGATGAGGGAGAGTTTCCAACTGCAGCTCCTTCAATTTTTCTTGAGTTTTTTTCGCTATGTGTGGGCGCAGTTGTCCCAGAGCAGTAGGATCTGGTCACGTTTTCGTTCATTTTTCTCCGCGTTGGTGACCATTTCCTCTAGTTCTTGGCAGACGTAGTCAGCATCTATAGTCTTTCCTGGCGGAAGTAATTTCCAGAACACAACTCCATCAGTGGACTAAAAAACGGTCAGTAGACTCTTTTTTCCGTGGATATCCCGACGTTGCACAGAATCTGGCGACTCAAAGGGCTTAACCCAATGCACAGACAGGTCAGGCTTGTTATAGTAGCACCACTTCTCATCACATGTAATCGTAATCGAAAATAGAATAATATTAAATGCAAAGCAGGGTTAGTTAAGGGCCCAAGGAGAGAACGGAGCAATAGACAGTAGAATAGAGAGTAGAATACAATAGAGAGCAATAGAGAATGCAAAGAACGAGGCAAGGTGATACTTGAGGATTTTGTGTACTTCTGGTGCGTTTTTCTCAATTTCTACGTCATTTTAGTTCTACCCGGGGGCCACTTAAACAATATAGTGAGTAGTCACAAAATGGAAGACTATCGTGAACACTGCCTTCAAGAGAGGAAATACATTCGGCAGTTTGACTGGCCGTGAGCGAACTTCGTATAAAGAAGTGTAAAAACAGTCTACAAACATCACCGTACTCCATGATACTGATGAATGACTGCACGAACACTTTGTTGCACAGTTCTTGTCAAAGTTATGAATTGAGATCCGTGAAAATGGGGATCTCGCTTCTGCTTAGAATATTCGTGACTCTTTACTAGAACTACTAGGTTCAGCACTAACAGAAATCGAAGCTATGCTTTGATTGAAATTCATATGAATACTCACGATTTCATGTCGTGGTATGCATGACATACCATGCGATCTTAGGGGAAACAGCTGTGATAGCACCCGATGGACGATAGGTATGAACGCCTATTTCTTGACTTTTTCGCTTTTAGCAAACGGATTCTCTAGACTTTTTGTGGTAATGAGAGACTTCTAATGCTGAAAATCAATTTTGTGAAGTTGCTCGCCAAAATCAGTCTAAAAACGTGAGTAACATAACTTATGGATACTAATTTGGCTCTATACTATCACACACATTTTACATATATCATGGTTGATAAATACCCAAAGCTCTGTTTCCCATGCTCCCACATATGAACGAACACTATCGGACTCACTCTTCTACTGTGCTGCCATTTTTCTCCTGAATGCATGACCAAAATAAATGAATAATCTTTTCATGAATGTCGTTTCGAGCATATACGGTCTTGCCAACTGAGCGCTCAACTGGAGATTTCTCGAACGAATTTTCTGCAGAGCGCTCGGCACTCTCTCATAACAATGTATCCTCTGAATAGGCGACTTCAAACTCTTTTGGGTCTCCCTGACTTTGGGTACTTGCGAGAATCAGTGAAACATCGGCTTTTTGCAAACGAGTGGTGATTACACGCCAAATTCGAATTCCATTGAACGTATTGTCGGCGTGGATCCTAATGAGACATTGCCTTCCCTATTATAGGTTGGCGCAAACTCGGTGTATGCTATAACATAGATGCACCGAGTTTGCGCCAACCACCAATGGGGAAAGCAAAGTCTCCTTAGGATCCATGCCGGTGTAAGGTACATAGATTTGAATTTGCCATCCTTATGGGGAAATTATGTGTGCTTTATGCCAACATTCGAGAAGCGATGGAGGCTTTCTAACAAGTTCTGACGAGTCAAATCCTAATCTGAAATCAAGATTGCAAAGGACGACAAGGAAACCGAATATAGGCGAGCCCTCCCCATAATATGAGGATGCCTCAAACGAGTCTCAGGGTGTTTCATTACAAGTTTTTCCAGGCTGGGCTTTTCTTCTTCTTCTTTGCATTGTTAGAGTTTGAAGTCTCTTTGAGCAGAAAACTAAGTGCTTGGTAATGTAAGCGTAACTAGGCAACTCTTACATCGGTCGTGTACCTTAGCTAGAACAGAGCTATGGGCCCAAGTTCGTACGAAATTCGCCTACAAGATTGTACACCGTTTTTTTTTGGAATAAGATCTGCTGTATGCACTTTGCCAGGTAAGGAAGGAACACGACCTGATCGAACACGACCTTGTAGAGCCTCGTTTCATTACTAGAATAACTTATGTCAATTGAGTCTTGTTCTTATGAATGCTGTTGTCCTCCTCCCAATTCACGATTCAGTTGCCCCTTGTTACTTTTCCGAAAATAAGGGTAGAACCAATCGGACGGGCACCTATACAAAGCCGGTGACCAACCATAATGACCCACAGTGGCTTCCCTCTATAGGGGATCTTATGAAAGAAAATTAAAAATTTTGTGCACTTTGAACCCTTAAAGACAAGAAGCGGGAAATAGCTATACCAAACATGTTCCTTTCCTATCTTCCATTGCAGTATACCAATTCACTGGCGGTTTGCTTTCATCAATAACAAATTCTTCAGGCATTAAAATACAACGTATTGCGACCTATTCCATGACAAAGGAACAATGGATATTAGAGAATAACCAAGAAATTTTCTCAGCGAGCAAGAGGAACCTATCGTCAATCTCTGGTTGGGGAAAGCCGCGAGGCTGCAATGATAGCTGTATCATGAAACACGACCGGCTGAGAAAATACAATTGTAGAAATGGAGGTGCAACCACTCCGCTCACAAGATACGAGGTAACAGTTGCAACACGGCTTCCTCGAGATAGGATACAGGCTATACCAAGGCTTTCTTGCGGATGCTCTGCCAGAGTAACTTTCTGACGGAAAAAA
The DNA here is from genome assembly GCA_029168955.1 of Aplectana chamaeleonis. Lineage (NCBI taxonomy): Eukaryota > Metazoa > Nematoda > Chromadorea > Rhabditida > Cosmocercidae > Aplectana > Aplectana chamaeleonis. The sequence continues at coordinate 2,224,243 of JAPDOI010000010.1, forward strand.
TCAGAAGGAGCGGAAGTCATTAATAAATCGGACCGCGTATTTAGAAATGTTTGTACATGATTCGTAAAGTAGGATAACAGTTGCTGATAACGTTTATCATTGCATTCTAGTGGTATTTTTCCAGAGGGAGTTCTATTTTTTGATTTCATTCGTAGAGTAAGCGGCAGAGACTATTCTTGTACCATGTAAGTCGCTATTCGTGCATTGTTCACCATGACCATGTTCCCGATATACATTGAGTGTGCCGTCGCATATCCAAACTTTCCACATAGCCATTGCGTCGTCATTGCTGAGATGTTTCACTAGATTACTCTTTACTCGCCAGAGGGTGGAACGAACCAAAGTATTGATTATAAACGGTCACAGAAAACTGGAGACCAGGAACATCATCATTCTTTCATACAAAATCAACACAGGAAGCATTGCGTGAGGTGACATCTCATTTGCATCCTGTACACTACGGCGAGTGTCTGAGTGTGGAAGTTGGTCTATGCAAAACAATACAAAATGAGGCAATATTTTTGTCCTGCACTTCGTTACGTGAGAAAAAAGCAATATGGAGAATAAGTTCAGTACTGCCGGTGAGAAGATTAGAAAGCGTGTGAGGCGTGCGAGGAAGATGCATGAAACGAAAAAGGAAGAGAGAAAGGGAAGAGAAAAGAAAAAGGACGCCATGGAGGAGGATGAGAAGAAGCAAGAAGCTAAGACGAAAAAAAGGAGGAGGCTATGAAAAGCCCTGAAGACGAAAAAAGCCTCGAGGACTCAACGAAAAAACACGTCGGCGCACTAACACCTACAGCATGAGCATGGCTGACTTTGCAAAGGCAATGCAAGCCGACAAGAAGGAGGAATCACAAAAGATTAAGTTCAAGCGGAGTTTTTAGGTAAACTTTATTGCAAATTATGTGGCGTACTAAAAAATTTCATAAAACGTGTGCCGACTAAAATTATTGTTGGGCAAACAAAGAATCGTTTCGTGCCGGTTTTGCTCTTGATAGCTACATACTGGTACTGGTACTAGTGAGGACCTACAAACTGCCTGACCATGCAAACCTACACCACTTCCGCGAAGGAGATGTCAAGGCTAAACCAACCCATCATCATGTGGTGGGCCTTAGGATATCAGCTGTTCACTCGTCGAAATATCGTCACCACTGTTGCATCATGTTACAACAATTATTGTAAATGCCAATGAATTCATCTCCGCTTTGAAAAATTGTGAGCTTCAAAGACGCGAGCAAACCTGAATTTTAGCGCCTCGTTTCTTTACTCTAATGTCAAAAACGACGAAACGATTTCTGCAGCGCTGGAACCCCTTGATCGACATCAAACAATTATTCACACCTTCCGATTGACACATAACGATTTAAGAAAGTTGCTGGCAGCAATACTATGGTTCAACATTGTTCTGTAAAATAGAGAGGTCTATCATCAAAAATAAAGACCCGCCATGTGCTTTAGGATCACGCCGTGCCTAGCCATCGTCTATCTGGATACAGTAGAACGAAGATCATTCTCCAGTGGAATCCTATTCTTCAAACGTTCACGGTGTGTTCATCGCAGAACCTGCACTCAAGAGGCAGGAGTAGAAGAGATGATAGTGCCAGAAGTGACTGATAACGGGTATACCACTTCTGCACCCATGTCCTGGTGGCCCAGGTTCAATCCTGGAAGAATGCTCCTGGCGGCACCATACGTTAATAAGTATTAGCCATGGCTGTAAGGTGGGCGGTGAAGGAGTCGAACCCACATCTGAAGCTTGTGTCCATTCTTGAACAACATGCTAACATCTCCAAAATATACGGAGAGTGATTGTGCAGAAAAGCTGTGTATACTGAGATGAAAACAAGGTTTGTCAGCTCCGGCAAACGGTGTACATGGTGGTGTATGTATTAGGGTGAGTCATAAGTTCTTGGAATTTTTCAAAATTCATATTAATTCGCGCGCGAATAGATCAAATGCCACTTGTGCGCGGTTGTTTGCTAGGTAGATCAAACCTCGTTAATCAATACCTGCCAGCCCTCGAAAGTCCATCCGTTGCTCAGTAAAATGTCGGAAAAAGAGCACGCTCGCGTACTGATTCTTCACTGCTTCGAAAGGGTTTCACAGCTGCTCAAACTGTTAAGGAAATAAGGGTCAATTAAGGAAGGTATCGAATTGCTGCCAGTACTGTGTACAACTGGTATCAAAAGTTTCGCTTCGGCAGCTGCTCTCTGAAGGGTATGCAACCGGCAGCCATGATTCGTGGCGAAATGGCAGTATACGTTCTTGCGAATATTCGAATATTACCACCAAAGTTCGGCCGAATATTTGAAAAAACGAATATTCTGATTTTCCGAATAAACCGAATATTCGAAAAAACGAATATTTTGATTTTACGAATAAATCGAATATTCGAAAAAGCAAATATCTTGTTTTCCGAATAATTCGAATATTCGAAAAAACGAATATTTTGCTTTTCCGGATGAGTCGAATATTCGAAAAAACGAATATTTTGATTCTCCGAATAAACCGAATATTCGAAAAAACGAATACTTTGCTTTTCCGAATGAACCGAATATTCGAAAAAACGAAGATTTTGATTCTCCGATTAAACCGAATATTCGAAAAAACGAATAATTTGATTTTCCGAATAAATCGAATATTCGAAAATTCGAATATTCATTCGAATATTATTCGAGTCGGACCAAAGTATACTGTCCACGTATGCAGCCGTGGTCATTGACCTCGCTTTCGTGTCAGTGGGCAAACAAGAGAACAATGAGTCATGAGTACTGTTCTACTTCATATATTTTGCTTCATTCGTGTCTATTGCTTCAACTGTTCATTCGTGATCACTTTCTAGAAAGACAGCTTTCTGGGATGAGCCCAAGAACTGAGCAGGACATCAATCTACCCCGAACAGTTCACAAATCTGTGGAGAAGTCTGACATAACTTGCCACGTAAATTCTCTTTTTTTCAAATCTGTAGCAGACTGTGAAGATTTCTGCATTGCATTGCAAGAGTACCCTTTGCGAGCTTGATTTAGCACAGTTTAATTGATTTTCGTGAAAACGTACCGCGTCAAATTTCTGCAAAAAAAAGCGTTTTGTGGCGTTTCTTGCCCATACCAGGTTGTTCAATAAGCTTTGTCGTTCGAGAGGAAAAACACAACCTTGTGGTTCAATATACACTTTATTATTAAGTATAATCTCCCTGAAGATTAAAACACTTGCTCCAACGATGCTCCAATCTGTGGATCCCATCCCTGAAGTGAGAATCCGGAAGGCCTGCAAAATACGCTTCAACAGCCGTTATGACCTCTTCATTTGATGAAAAACGCTTGCCACGCATAAATTTTTTGAGTTCTGGAAACAAATGGAAGCTGCTGGGTCAAAATCTGGTGAATACGAAGAATGCTCCAACAATTCGAACTTTAATTCATGGATTTTAGCCATTGTCAAAATGCTCTTGTGACACGGTGCATTGTCCTGATGAAGAAGGATTTCTTCTTCTGCAAAGCGGGTTTTTTCACGAATTTTTTCCTTCAACTGGTCCAAAGGGTTACAATAATGTGCAAAATTACTTGCTTGACCAGTTCGCAAGTAATCCATAAACAAAATTTTGTTTCGCATCCCAAAGAACTGATGCCATAACCTTCTTGGCCGATTTCCGGACGCGAACTCGTTTCGAAGCCGAACGAACAGGTTCACACCATTCTTTAGCCTCTTGTTTCGATTCATGATCATTTTGGTAGACCCGATTCTCATCCATAGTGATGAATCGACGCACGAAATCCACTTTATCCTTTTAAAAACGCACCAAATGTTGCTGAGAAAGTCGCATTAGAATGTGTTTTTGTTCCATTGATAGCGAATGCGGCACCCATTGTGCACACAGCTTTCTAAAACCCAAAATTTTCCTTAAAATAAGGCTCACACTGCCTAACGAGATGTGTGGAGCCTCTACTAAATCTTTCTCAGTCAATCGACGATCGTCCAAAACCATATCCTGTATTTTGGCTATGATATCTGGTGTTGATGCGCTTTTTGGACGTCCTTTACGTGGATCGTCTTCAAGGCTTTAACGACCACGTTTAAAATCAGCAACCCATCCTTCTACTGTTCTTATTATAGGTGAACAATCATGATACACCTTTTATATTCGTTCGCGAATTTCTTTTTTGCTACACCTTCCAAAAATAAGAATTTTGGCACTGCACGATATTCAAATTTTTACATTGCTGTAACACGGCGACACTAAATGGCTTTTAAACAAAGAATGAATGGACGGATTGAAATGAAACTTCACATACCATAATATGAAGAGTGTACCAACAAAACAAAACAATTTGGGCTAGTAGCAACGCCCTCTCTTCTCGAACGACAAAACTTATTGAACAACCTGGTACAAAGCGCCGCATCGCCATATCTCTCTTCAAAATTAACGAAATGAGTTTTTGTTAGTTTTCGTATTCCTCTCAGTGAAGCGAATGCAATGGTGCGTGTAGACAGGGAGAGAGTCTTTCCGACTTCGATATCCTGTTGAAATATGTATATTTCCTTCAAATTTCACAAGGACCAACCACAGGTCAGAACATGAAAGATTTCCGCTGTCATGATTGTCTGACCAGTTTATAATGAGGGATTTTGTGGTGCAAATATGAGCATTATCCTAGAAGGGGGGGGGCACTCAGGATTCAAGTCACAAATGAAGTGATCCATCGATCGGTAGCGCTACCAGTCGAAGTATTTCTATAGAATTTTAATAGCAACAATGCTTGACAGCAATATCAAGCATTTTCTATCAGGTTTTTGTTCATTTCTATGAGTGAATCCTGAGTGCCCCCCCCGTCTAGGATAGAGCCCAAATATGCATTTTTTCGATGCAATTCTGGAGTTGAATCCATTACTTAGCAACACTGTCGTATACGACTCAATATAAGCAACTCAGGAATTTCTTCAAAATTGAAATCTGACTACTTTGAAGCAAGCTATGGCGATGCGGCGCTTTGTGAGCGTGAAAAACGCCGCAAAACGCTTTTTCTGCAAGAAAATTGTACTATAAGGGGTCCAGGCTGTTGAGCACAGCGAAGCCCTGGTCTGCAATTCTACTAACGCGTGCATCCTAAAGCACGCCCACAGGCACGCCGCGAAGCGGCGTTGGTGCGTACCTTGTACATGATATTACATGCAAATCCACAGGAACGGTAACAGACGGCTCAGGATCAGCCACCACCGGTGAGTTTTTGCACCGACTTTGCGTGATATAGATACTTATCGACCGGACTGGTTACATGCGACGAAAACATGTATAGCCGTCTATGACAATAGAGGCTAGAGGAATCGTATGTATCGTATACTTAGTAGTGCAACGTCGGGATATCCACGGAAAAAAGGGTCTACTGACCGTTTTTTGGTCCACTGATGGAGTTGTGTTCTGGAAATTACTTCCGCCAGGAAAAACTATAGATGCTGACTACGTCTGCCAAGAACTAGGGGAAATGGTCACCAACGCGGAGAAAAATGGACGAAAACGTGACCAGATCCTACTGCTCTGGGACAACTGCCGCCCACACATAGCGAAAAAAAACTTAAGAAAAATGGAAGGAGCTGCAGTTGGAAACTCTCCCTCATCCAGCCTACAGTCCAGATATTGCTCCATCGGACTACCATTTATTCAGAAGCCTCGAATACTGGTTGAGGGAAAAGCAGCTTAAGACCGAAGAGCACTTGAGGACCGAGTTGGACGCTTTTTTTGCATCGAAGCAGCACTCATTCTACGACTACGGTATTCGAAGTCTCGCTCTTCGTTGGCAGAAAGTTGTTCGTTGTAATGGCTCTTACTTTGAATAAATTTGTTACCTTGTGTTTAAGAAAAAAATAAAAATAAAAAATTTCAAGAACTTATGACTCACCCTAATAGACAGAGACGATCTGCACTGAACACCATGCTCAAGAACAACAAGCTGCGTCTAGTGTTACCGCACAACAGGGGTCCCTAAAAGCACATTTGCAAAGGAAGTTAAACGAAGCACTTGAGCAAAAGTGGCTTTCTCCGGGAAATAAACGGCAGGATAGAGATTACGGATTATTCAAGGCTTATTGCTTCACACTTCCTAGTGTGACTATCCCTCTATCAAACACCCGCCGCACATAGATCACATAGAACACATCGAACGCCTTCAGAAGCGTTGAGAGTCGTAAGCAGTGAGACCCTCGTTCCTAGTGTTTTCTGTATCAAAACGTTAACCTTGCCGAGCATTTGCAGAAGGTTTCCCTCGTTCGCTGGAATGCCCTTTCTTGGATATTCTCCTTTATTGGTTGTATCTATTTGCTGTACAATAAGTCGCGATGTATTTGAAGATCTAGAAAAGTTCTTGTCGAAGAAAGCTAACCACCATTAAATTTAGTAAGAAGTCTCATCTACACTGCAATGGAAGATAGATAACGAACAATTCAAATGTGATTAAGGAATAGTTCGATTCCGCCATTTCTATACCAAAAATGAAGTAATCGTCTGACGGCCACAGAATTTTTTTCCTCGAAACTTTTATATAGTATAGTTTTATGGTCAGTGTAATCGTCATTGAATATTCCTGAAACGTTCTCCGGACGACTTCTTCAATAGTTATACTTCTTTTTCCTCATTCACACACTATTTCCGATTTCTCTGTCAGCTCGCGTTATGTTGCAGTTCTACGCGAACTTACCGCGAGCTGAAAAAAGTACGAAAAATCTTCAGAAATTTTCTTCTAGATCAATGTTTTTCCAAGAAAGACAGAATGAACCATTTTTCAGGAAATTTTTTTCGCACTTTGCGAATCTAGTGGCTCATAACGTGGCGAGCGAGTGCGTAGTTTCAGCAATGCCTGGTCTATTTCCTGAAAATCTTCAAGTATAAAGCTCGCGTTTAGCTGCAGTTTACACCAAACTTACCGCAATTTGCCACGCGTTTTCAAACCCATTCACTACCACCCCAGATAAGCCAAAAACCCGTATAACGGTTAAGGCACAGGACACTCAAAAAAAACTGAGATTTCATGCTTATCTTGGAGAGAGTCACACGCTGATCAAAGGGGTATCTCTGGAATAGTTCAAGACCCCCTTTTGAACAGAATTGTGGCTCTTCATAGATGCCTAGATTTTGAGGGTGAAAAATTGGTGGACGAGTTGTCTCACTGTCAGGCCTGTATTTCTCTTCATTCGCAATCGTTGCGCGAGAACGAGCCAGGATAAGACGACAGCCCGACAATGGGCTGAAAAACGAAGACTTGTTGAAATTCATCTATCCATCGAGCCGCTATCGAGCTCGAAAATCTGTTAGGGGGTCAGGCCTGTGGTGGTCGCTTGTATCTAGCTTATTTGGAGGAATCGAGATCTCGCATTTGGCACGTGCTATACGGGAGTTGTCTTCGACACAATTACATGAAAATCTCAAAATTGATGTCTTAGGGTGTACCGTGCCTTTAAGTGAACAACGGATAGTCGGATTACCCCTAGAGCGTACATGGCCGCTAGCACAGACGACGTTTCCTTTCAATGTTCTGCCGAGTTTTGCCGGAAAAATGGCAAAAATTTCGGCAAACGACAAACGGCAAAAAAGTCCCAAAAATGGCCGACAAACGGCAAACGGCAATTGCCGCACATATGTACCTGTTCACGATGATATTCGTCCCCTAGTTTTTCACACAAAACAATGCCTTCGCCTCCAATTGTTACCAAAATTACGAGGAAACGGAGACAAACGCATTAAAACGTCGTATTTCAGTGACATTATGCCATAACGGACTAGTTGTCAGGTTGGATAAACATGTTCATGGTGGTTGTCACCGGTGGAATATTGGGTCAATCGAAAATAGAATAATATTAAATGCAAAGCAGGGTTAGTTAAGGGCCCAAGGAGAGAACGGAGCAATAGACAGTAGAATAGAGAGTAGAATACAATAGAGAGCAATAGAGAATGCAAAGAACGAGGCAAGGTGATACTTGAGGATTTTGTGTACTTCTGGTGCGTTTTTCTCAATTTCTACGTCATTTTAGTTCTACCCGGGGGCCACTTAAACAATATAGTGAGTAGTCACAAAATGGAAGACTATCGTGAACACTGCCTTCAAGAGAGGAAATACATTCGGCAGTTTGACTGGCCGTGAGCGAACTTCGTATAAAGAAGTGTAAAAACAGTCTACAAACATCACCGTACTCCATGATACTGATGAATGACTGCACGAACACTTTGTTGCACAGTTCTTGTCAAAGTTATGAATTGAGATCCGTGAAAATGGGGATCTCGCTTCTGCTTAGAATATTCGTGACTCTTTACTAGAACTACTAGGTTCAGCACTAACAGAAATCGAAGCTATGCTTTGATTGAAATTCATATGAATACTCACGATTTCATGTCGTGGTATGCATGACATACCATGCGATCTTAGGGAAACAGCTGTGATAGCACCCGATGGACGATAGGTATGAACGCCTATTTCTTGACTTTTTCGCTTTTAGCAAACGGATTCTCTAGACTTTTTGTGGTAATGAGAGACTTCTAATGCTGAAAATCAATTTTGTGAAGTTGCTCGCCAAAATCAGTCTAAAAACGTGAGTAACATAACTTATGGATACTAATTTGGCTCTATACTATCACACACATTTTACATATATCATGGTTGATAAATACCCAAAGCTCTGTTTCCCATGCTCCCACATATGAACGAACACTATCGGACTCACTCTTCTACTGTGCTGCCATTTTTCTCCTGAATGCATGACCAAAATAAATGAATAATCTTTTTCATGAATGTCGTTTCGAGCATATACGGTCTTGCCAACTGAGCGCTCAACTGGAGATTTCTCGAACGAATTTTCTGCAGAGCGCTCGGCACTCTCTCATAACAATGTATCCTCTGAATAGGCGACTTCAAACTCTTTTGGGTCTCCCTGACTTTGGGTACTTGCGAGAATCAGTGAAACATCGGCTTTTTGCAAACGAGTGGTGATTACACGCCAAATTCGAATTCCATTGAACGTATTGTCGGCGTGGATCCTAATGAGACATTGCCTTCCCTATTATAGGTTGGCGCAAACTCGGTGTATGCTATAACATAGATGCACCGAGTTTGCGCCAACCACCAATGGGGAAAGCAAAGTCTCCTTAGGATCCATGCCGGTGTAAGGTACATAGATTTGAATTTGCCATCCTTATGGGGAAATTATGTGTGCTTTATGCCAACATTCGAGAAGCGATGGAGGCTTTCTAACAAGTTCTGACGAGTCAAATCCTAATCTGAAATCAAGATTGCAAAGGACGACTAGGAAACCGAATATAGGCGAGCCCTCCCCATAATATGAGGATGCCTCAAACGAGTCTCAGGGTGTTTCATTACAAGTTTTTCCAGGCTGGGCTTTTCTTCTTCTTCTTTGCATTGTTAGAGTTTGAAGTCTCTTTGAGCAGAAAACTAAGTGCTTGGTAATGTAAGCGTAACTAGGCAACTCTTACATCGGTCGTGTACCTTAGCTAGAACAGAGCTATGGGCCCAAGTTCGTACGAAATTCGCCTACAAGATTGTACACCGTTTTTTTTTGGAATAAGATCTGCTGTATGCACTTTGCCGGGTAAGGAAGGAACACGACCTGATCGAACACGACCTTGTAGAGCCTCGTTTCATTACTAGAATAACTTATGTCAATTGAATCTTGTTCTTATGAATGCTGTTATCCTCCTCCCAATTCACGATTCAGTTGCCCCTTGTTACTTTTCCGAAAATAAGGGTAGAACCAATCGGACGGGCACCTATACAAAGCCGGTGACCAACCATAATGACCCACAGTGGCTTCCCTCTATAGGGGATCTTATGAAAGAAAATTAAAAATTTTGTGCACTTTGAACCCTTAAAGACAAGAAGCGGGAAATAGCTATACCAAACATGTTCCTTTCCTATCTTCCATTGCAGTATACCAATTCACTGGCGGTTTGCTTTCATCAATAACAAATTCTTCAGGCATTAAAATACAACGTATTGCGACCTATTCCATGACAAAGGAACAATGGATATTAGAGAATAACCAAGAAATTTTCTCAGCGAGCAAGAGGAACCTATCGTCAATCTCTGGTTGGGGAAAGCCGCGAGGCTGCAATGATAGCTGTATCATGAAACACGACCGGCTGAGAAAATACAATTGTAGAAATGGAGGTACAACCACTCCGCTCACAAGATACGAGATAACAGTTGCAACACGGCTTCCTCGAGATAGGATACAGGCTATACCAAGGTTTTCTTGCGGATGCTCTGCCAGAGTAACTTCCCGACGGAAAAAAGCAGAAGGAGCGGAAGTCATTAATAAATCGGACCGCGTATTTAGAAATGTTTGTACATGATTCGTAAAGTAGGATTAAAGTAGCTGATAACGTTTATTATTGCATTCTAGTGGTATTTTTCCAGAGGGAGTTCTATTTTTGATTTCATTCGTAGAGTAAGCGGCATAGAGTATTCTTGTACCATGTAAGTCGCTATTCGTGCATTGTTCACCATGACCATGTTCCCGATATACATTGAGTGTGCCGCCGCATATCCAAACTTTCCACATAGCCATTGCGTCGTCATTGCTGAGATGTTTCACTAGATTACTCTTCACTCGCCAGAGGGTGGAACGAATCAAAGTATTGATTATAAACGGTCACAGAAAACCGGAGACCAGGAACATCATCATTCTTTCATACAAAATCAACGCAGGAAGCATTGCGTGAGGTGACATCTCATTTGCATCCTGTACACTACGGCGAGTGTCTGAGTGTGGAAGTTGGTCTATGCAAAACAATACAAAATGAAGCAATATTTTTGTCCTGCACTTCGTTACGTGAGAAAAAAGCAATATGGAGAATAAGTTCAGTACTGCCGGTGAGAAGATTAGAAAGCGTGTGAGGCGTGCTAGGAAGATGCATGAAACGAAAAAGGAAGAGAGAAAGGGAAGAGAAAAGAAATAGGACGTTATGGAGGAGGATGAGAAGAAGCAAGAAGCTGAAACGAAAAAAGGGAGGAGGCTATGAAAAGCCCTGAAGACGAAAAAAAGCCTCGAAGACTCAACGAAAAAAACACGTCGGCGCACTAACACCTACAGCATGAGCATGGCTGACTTTGCAAAGGCAATGCAAGCCAACAAGAAGGAGGAATCACAAAAGATTAAGTCCAAGCGGAGTTTTCAGATAAACTTTTTTGCAAATTATGTGGCGTACTAAAAAATTTCATAAAACGTGTGCCGACTAAAATTATTGTTGGGCAAACAAAGAATCGTTTCGTGCCGGTTTTGCTCTTGATAGCTACATACTGGTACTGGTACTAGTGAGGACCTACAAACTGCCTGACCATGCAAACCTACACCACTTCCGCGAAGGAGATGTCAAGGCTAAACCAACCCATCATCATGTGGTGGGCCTTAGGATATCAGCTGTTCACTCGTCGAAATATCGTCACCACTGTTGCATCATGTTACAACAATTATTGTAAATGCCAATGAATTCATCTCCGCTTTGAAAAATTGTGAGCTTCAAAAAGACGCGAGCAAACCCGAATTTTAGCGCCTCGTTTCTTTACTCTAATGTCAAAAACGACGAAACGATTTCTGCAGCGCTGGAACCCCTTGATCGACATCAAACAATTATTCACACCTTCCGATTGACACATAACGATTTAAGAAAGTTGCTGGCAGCAATACTATGGTTCAACATTGTTCTGTAAAATAGAGAGGTCTATCATCAAAAATAAAGACCCGCCATGTGCTTTAGGATCACGCCGTGCCTAGCCATCGTCTATCTGGATACAGTAGAACGAAGATCATTCTCCAGTGGAATCCTATTCTTCAAACGTTCACGGTGTGTTCATCGCAGAACCTGCACTCAAGAGGCAGGAGTAGAAGAGATGATAGTGCCAGAAGTGACTGATAACGGGTATACCACTTCTGCACCCATGTCCTGGTGGCCCAGGTTCAATCCTGGAAGAATGCTCCTGGCGGCACCATACGTTAATAAGTATTAGCCATGGCTGTAAGGTGGGCGGTGAAGGAGTCGAACCCACATCTGAAGCTTGTGTCCATTCTTGAACAACATGCTAACATCTCCAAAATATACGGAGAGTGATTGTGCAGAAAAGCTGTGTATACTGAGATGAAAACAAGGTTTGTCAGCTCCGGCAAACGGTGTACATGGTGGTGTATGTATTAGGGTGAGTCATAAGTTCTTGGAATTTTTCAAAAATTCATATTAATTCGCGCGCGAATAGATCAAATGCCACTTGTGCGCGGTTGTTTGCTAGGTAGATCAAACCTCGTTAATCAATACCTGCCAGCCCTCGAAAGTCCATCCGTTGCTCAGTAAAATGTCGGAAAAAGAGCACGCTCGCGTACTGATTCTTCACTGCTTCGAAAGGGGTTTCACAGCTGCTCAAACTGTTAAGGAAATAAGGGTCAATTAAGGAAGGTATCGAATTGCTGCCAGTACTGTGTACAACTGGTATCAAAAGTTTCGCTTCGGCAGCTGCTCTCTGAAGGGTATGCAACCGGCAGCCATGATTCGTGGCGAAATGGCAGTATACGTTCTTGCGAATATTCGAATATTACCACCAAAGTTCGGCCGAATATTTGAAAAAACGAATATTCTGATTTTCCGAATAAACCGAATATTCGAAAAAACGAATATTTTGATTTTACGAATAAATCGAATATTCGAAAAAACGAATATTTTGGTTGTTCGAATAAACCGAATATTCGAAAAAGCAAATATCTTGTTTTCCGAATAATTCGAATATTCGAAAAAACGAATATTTTGCTTTTCCGAATGAGTCGAATATTCGAAAAAACGAATATTTTGATTCTCCGAATAAACCGAATATTCGAAAAAAACGAATAATTTGATTTTCCGAATAAATCGAATATTCGAAAATTCGAATATTCATTCGAATATTATTCGATTCGGACCAAAGTATACTGTCCACGTATGCAGCCGTGGTCATTGACCTCGCTTTCGTGTCAGTGGGCAAACAAGAGAACAATGAGTCATGAGTACTGTTCTACTTCATATATTTTGCTTCATTCGTGTCTATTGCTTCAACTGTTCATTCGTGATCACTTTCTAGAAAGACAGCTTTCTGGGATGAGCCCAAGAACTGAGCAGGACATCAATCTACCCCGAACAGTTCACAAATCTGTGGAGAAGTCTGACATAACTTGCCACGTAGATTCTCTTTTTTTCAAATCTGTAGCAGACTGTGAAGATTTCTGCATTGCATTGCAAGAGTACCCTTTGCGAGCTTGATTTAGCACAGTTTAATTGATTTTCGTGAAAACGTACCGCGTCAAATTTCTGCAAAAAAAAAGCGTTTTGTGGCGTTTCTTGCCCATACCAGGTTGTTCAATAAGCTTTGTCGTTAGAGAGGAAAAACACAACCTTGTGGTTTAAAATTCACTTTATTATTCAGTATAATCTCCCTGAAGATTAAAACACTTGCTCCAACGATGCTCCAATCTGTGGATCCCATCCCTGAAGTGAGAATCCGGAAGGTCTGCAAAGTACGCTTCAACAGCCGTTATGACCTCTTCATTTGATGAAAAACGCTTGCCACGCATAAATTTTTTGAGTTCTGGAAACAAATGGAAGCTGCTGGGTCAAAATCTGGTGAATACGAAGAATGCTCCAACAATTCGAACTTTAATTCATGGATTTTAGCCATTGTCAAAATGCTCTTGTGACACGGTGCATTGTCCTGATGAAGAAGGATTTCTTCTTCTACAAAGCGGGTTTTTTCACGAATTTTTTCCTTCAACTGGTCCAAAGGGTTACAATAATATGCAAAATTACTTGCTTGACCAGTTCGCAAGTAATCCATAAACAAAATTTTGTTTCGCATCCCAAAGAACTGATGCCATAACCTTGGCCGATTTCCGGACGCGAATTCGTTTCGAAGCCGAACAAACAGGTTCACACCATTCTTTAGCCTCTTGTTTCGATTCATGATCATTTTGGTAGACCCGATTCTCATCCATAGTGATGAATCGACGCACGAAATCCACTTTATCCTTTTAAAAACGCTCCAAATGTTGCTGAGAAAGTCGCATTAGAATGTGTTTTTGTTCCATTGATAGCGAATGCGGCACCCATTGTGCACACAGCTTTCTAAAACCCAAAATTTTCCTTAAAATAAGGCTCACACTGCCTAACGAGATGTGTGGAGCCTCTACTAAATCTTTCTCAGTCAATCGACGATCGTCCAAAACCATATCCTGTATTTTGGCTATGATATCTGGTGTTGATGCGCTTTTTGGACGTCCTTTACGTGGATCGTCTTCAAGGCTTTAGCGACCACGTTTAAAATCAGCAACCCATCTTTCTACTATTCTTATTATAGGTGAACAATCATGATACACCTTTTATATTCGTTCGCGAATTTCTTTTTTGCTACACCTTCCAAAAATAAGAATTTTGGCACTGCACGATATTCAAATTTTTACATTGCTGTAACACGGCGACACTAAATGGCTTTTAAACAAAGAATGAATGGACGGATTGAAATGAAACTTCACATACCATAATATGAAGAGTGTACCAACAAAACAAAACAATTTGGGCTAGTAGCAACGCCCTCTCTTCTCGAACGACAAAACTTATTGAACAACCTGGTACAAAGCGCCGCATCGCCATATCTCTCTTCAAAATTAACGAAATGAGTTTTTGTTAGTTTTCGTATTCCTCTCAGTGAAGCGAATGCAATGGTGCGTGTAGACAGGGAGAGAGTCTTTCCGACTTCGATATCCTGTTGAAATATATATATTTCCTTCAAATTTCACAAGGACCAACCACGGGTCAGAACATGAAAGATTTCCGCTGTCATGATCGTCTGACCAGTTTATAATGAGGGATTTTGTGGTGCAAATATGAGCATTATCCTAGAAGGGGGGGGGGGCACTCAGGATTCAAGTCACAAATGAAGTGATCCATCGATCGGTAGCGCTACCAGTCGAAGTATTTCTATAGAATTTTAATAGCAACAATGCTTGACAGCAATATCGAGCATTTTCTATCATGTTTTTTGTTCATTTCTATGAGGAAATCTTGGGTGCCCCCCCCCGTCTAGGATAGAGCCCAAATATGCATTTTTTCGATGCAATTCTGGAGTTGAATCCATTACTTAGCAACACTGTCGTATACGACTCAATATAAGCAACTCAGGAATTTCTTCAAAATTGAAATCTGACTACTTTGAAGCAAGCTATGGCGATGCGGCGCTTTGTGAGCGTGAAAAAACGCCGCAAAACGCTTTTTCTGCAAGAAAATTGTACTATAAGGGGTCCAGGCTGTTGAGCACAGCGAAGCCCTGCTCTGCAATTCAACTAACCCGTGGATCCTAAAGCACGCCCACAAGTACGCCGCGAAGCGGCGTTGGTGCGTACCTTGTACATGATATTACATGCAAATCCACAGGAACGGTAACAGACGGCTCAGGATCAGCCACCACCGGTGAGTTTTTGCACCGACTTTGCGTGATATAGATACTTATCGACCGGACTGGTTACATGCGACGAAAACATGTATAGCCGTCTATGACAATAGAGGCTAGAGGAATCATATGTATCGTATACTTAGTAGTGCAACGTCGGGATATCCACGGAAAAAAGAGTCTACTGACCGTTTTTTGGTCCACTGATGGAGTTGTGTTCTGGAAATTACTTCCGCCAGGAAAAACTATAGATGCTGACTACGTCTGCCAAGAACTAGGGGAAATGGTCACCAACGCGGAGAAAAATGGACGAAAACGTGACCAGATCCTACTGCTCTGGGACAACTGCCGCCCACACATAGCGAAAAAAAACTTAAGAAAAATTGAAGGGGCTGCAGTTGGAAACTCTCCCTCATCCAGCCTACAGTCCAGATATTGCTCCATCGGACTACCATTTATTCAGAAGCCTCGAATACTGGTTGAGGGAAAAGCAGCTTAAGACCGAAGAGCACTTGAGGACCGAGTTGGACGCTTTTTTTGCATCGAAGCAGCACTCATTCTACGACTACGGTATTCGAAGTCTCGCTCTTCGATGGCAGAAAGTTGATCGTTGTAATGGCTCTTACTTTGAATAAATTTGCTACCTTGTGTTTAAGAAAAAAATAAAAATAAAA
Source organism: Aplectana chamaeleonis (assembly GCA_029168955.1). Classification (NCBI taxonomy): domain Eukaryota; kingdom Metazoa; phylum Nematoda; class Chromadorea; order Rhabditida; family Cosmocercidae; genus Aplectana; species Aplectana chamaeleonis. The sequence continues at coordinate 2,240,378 of JAPDOI010000010.1, forward strand.
AATTTCAAGAACTTATGACTCACCCTAATAGACAGAGACGATCTGCACTGAACACCATGCTCAAGAACAACAAGCTGCGTCTAGTGTTACCGCACAACAGGGGTCCCTAAAAGCACATTTGCAAAGGAAGTTAAACGAAGCACTTGAGCAAAAGTGGTTTTCTCCGGGAAATAAACGGCAGGATAGAGATTACGGATTATTCAAGGCTTATTGCTTCACACTTCCTAGTGTGACTATCCCTCTGTCAAACACCCGCCGCACATAGATCACATAGAACACATCGAACGCCTTCAGAAGCGTTGAGAGTCGTAAGCAGTGAGACCCTCGTTCCTAGTGTTTTCTGTATCAAAACGTTAACCTTGCCGAGCATTTGCAGAAGGTTTCCCTCGTTCGCTGGAAGGCCTTCTTGGATATTCTCCTTTATTGGTTGTATCTATTTGCTGTACAATAAGTCGCGATGTATTTGAAGATCTAGAAAAGTTCTTGTCGAAGAAAGCTAACCACCATTAAATTTAGGAAGAAGTCTCATCTACACTGCAATGGAAGATAGATAACGAACAATTCAAATGTGATTAAGGAATAGTTCGATTCCGCCATTTCTATACCAAAAATGAAGTAATCGTCTGACGGCCACAGAATTTTTTTCCTCGAAACTTTTATATAGTATAGTTTTATGGTCAGTGTAATCGTCATTGAATATTCCTGAAACGTTCTCCGGACGACTTCTTCAATAGTTATCCTTCTTTTTCCTCATTCACACACTATTTCCGATTTCTCTGTCAGCTCGCGTTATGTTGCAGTTCTACGCGAACTTACCGCGAGCTGAAAAAAGTACGAAAAATCTTCAGAAATTTTCTTCTAGATCAATGTTTTTCCAAGAAAGACAGAATGAACCATTTTTCAGGAAATTTTTTTCGCACTTTGCGAATCTAGTGGCTCATAACGTGGCGAGCGAGTGCGTAGTTTCAGCAATGCCTGGTCTATTTCCTGAAAATCTTCAAGTATAAAGCTCGCGTTTAGCTGCAGTTTACACCAAACTTACCGCAATTTGCCACGCGTTTTCAAACCCATTCACTACCACCCCAGATAAGCCAAAAACCCGTATAACGGTTAAGGCACAGGACACTCAAAAAAAACTGAGATTTCATGCTTATCTTGGAGAAAGTCACATGCTGATCACAGGGGTATCTCTGGAATAGTTCAAGACCCCCTTTTGAACAGAGTTGTGGCTCTTCATAGATGCCTAGATTTTGAGGGTGAAAAATTGGTGGACGAGTTGTCTCACTGTCAGTCCTGTATTTCTCTTCATTCGCAATCGTTGCGCGAGAACGAGCCAGGATAAGACGACAGCCCGACAATGGGCTGAAAAACGAAGACTTGTTGAAATTCATCCATCCATCGAGCCGCTATCGAGCTCGAAAATCTGTTAGGGGGTCAGGCCTGTGGTGGTCGCTTGTATCTAGCTTATTTGGAGGAATCGAGATCTCGCATTTGGCACGTGCTATACGGGAGTTGTCTTCGACACAATTACATGAAAATCTCAAAATTGATGTCTTAGGGTGTACCGTGCCTTTAAGTGAACAACGGATAGTCGGATTACCCCTAGAGCGTACATGGCCGCTAGCACAGACGACGTTTCCCTTCAATGTTCTGCCGAGTTTTGCCGGAAAAATGGCAAAAATTTCGGCAAACGACAAACGGCAAAAAGTCCCGAAATGGCCGACAAACGGCAAACGGCAATTGCCGCACATATGTACCTGTTCACGATGATATTCGTCCCCTAGTTTTTCACACAAAACAATGCGTTCGCCTCCAATTGTTACCAAAATTACGAGGAAACGGAGACAAACGCATTAAAACGTCGTATTTCAGTGACATTATGCCATAACGGACTAGTTGTCAGGTTGGATAAACATGTTCATGGTGGTTGTCACCGGTGGAATATTGGGTCAATCGAAAATAGAATAATATTAAATGCAAAGCAGGGTTAGTTAAGGGCCCAAGGAGAGAACGGAGCAATAGACAGTAGAATAGAGAGTAGAATACAATAGAGAGCAATAGAGAATGCAAAGAACGAGGCAAGGTGATACTTGAGGATTTTGTGTACTTCTGGTGCGTTTTTCTCAATTTCTACGTCATTTTAGTTCTACCTGGGGCCACTTAAACAATATAGTGAGTAGTCACAAAATGGAAGACTATCGTGAACACTGCCTTCAAGAGAGGAAATACATTCGGCAGTTTGACTGGCCGTGAGCGAACTTCGTATAAAGAAGTGTAAAAACAGTCTACAAACATCACCGTACTCCATGATACTGATAAATGACTGCACGAACACTTTGTTGCACAGTTCTTGTCAAAGTTATGAATTGAGATCCGTGAAAATGGGGATCTCGCTTCTGCTTAGAATATTCGTGACTCTTTACTAGAACTACTAGGTTCAGCACTAACAGAAATCGAAGCTATGCTTTGATTGAAATTCATATGAATACTCACGATTTCATGTCGTGGTATGCATGACATACCATGCGATCTTAGGGGAAACAGCTGTGATAGCACCCGATGGACGATAGGTATGAACGCCTATTTCTTGACTTTTTCGCTTTTAGCAAACGGATTCTCTAGACTTTTTGTGGTAATGAGAGACTTCTAATGCTGAAAATCAATTTTGTGAAGTTGCTCGCCAAAATCAGTCTAAAAACGTGAGTAACATAACTTATGGATACTAATTTGGCTCTATACTATCACACACATTTTACGTATATCATGGTTGATAAATACCCAAAGCTCTGTTTCCCATGCTCCCACATATGAACGAACACTATCGGACTCACTCTTCTACTGTGCTGCCATTTTTCTCCTGAATGCATGACCAAAATAAATGAATAATCTTTTCATGAATGTCGTTTCGAGCATATACGGTCTTGCCAACTGAGCGCTCAACTGGAGATTTCTCGAACGAATTTTCTGCAGAGCGCTCGGCACTCTCTCATAACAATGTATCCTCTGAATAGGCGACTTCAAACTCTTTTGGGTCTCCTGACTTTGGGTACTTGCGAGAATCAGTGAAACATCGGCTTTTTGCAAACGAGTGGTGATTACACGCCAAATTCGAATTCCATTGAACGTATTGTCGGCGTGGATCCTAATGAGACATTGCCTTCCCTATAGGTTGGCGCAAACTCGGTGTATGCTATAACATAGATGCACCGAGTTTGCGCCAACCACCAATGGGGAAAGCAAAGTCTCCTTAGGATCCATGCCGGTGTAAGGTACATAGATTTGAATTTGCCATCCTTATGGGGAAATTATGTGTGCTTTATGCCAACATTCGAGAAGCGATGGAGGCTTTCTAACAAGTTCTGACGAGTCAAATCCTGATCTGAAATCAAGTTTGCAAAGCACTACTGTGAAACCGAATATATGCGAGCCCTCCCCATATTGTGAGGATACCTCAAACGAGTCCCAGGGTGTTTCATTTAGAGTTTTTCCAGGCTGGGCTTTTCTCCTTGTTCTTTGCATTGTTAGAGTTTGAAGTCTCTTTGAGCAAACAACTAAGTACTTGGTAATGTAAGCGTAACTACGCAGCTCTTGCATCGGTCGTGTACCTTAGCTAGAACAGAGCTATGGGGTCAAGTTCGTACGAAATTCGCCTACAAGATTGTTCACCGTTTTTTTTGAATTAGATCTGCTGTATGCACTATGCCAGGTAAGGAAGGAACACGACCTGATCGAACACGACCTTGTAGAGCCTCGTTTCATTACTAGAATAACTTATGTCAATTGAATCTTGTTCTTATGAATGCTGTTATCCTCCTCCCAATTCACGATTCAGTTGCCCTTGTTACTTTTCCGAAAATAAGGGTAGAACCAATCGGACGGGCACCTATACAAAGCCGGTGACCAACCATAATGACCCACAGTGGCTTCCCTCTATAGGGGATCTTATGAAAGAAAATTAAAAATTTTGTGCACTTTGAACCCTTAAAGACAAGAAGCGGGAAATAGCTATACCAAACATGTTCCTTTCCTATCTTCCATTGCAGTATACCAATTCACTGGCGGTTTGCTTTCATCAATAACAAATTCTTCAGGCATTAAAATACAACGTATTGCGACCTATTCCATGACAAAGGAACAATGGATATTAGAGAATAACCAAGAAATTTTCTCAGCGAGCAAGAGGAACCTATCGTCAATCTCTGGTTGGGGAAAGCCGCGAGGCTGCAATGATAGCTGTATCATGAAACACGACCGGCTGAGAAAATACAATTGTAGAAATGGAGGTGCAACCACTCCGCTCACAAGATACGAGGTAACAGTTGCAACACGGCTTCCTCGAGATAGGATACAGGCTATACCAAGGCTTTCTTGCGGATGCTCTGCCAGAGTAACTTTCTGACGGAAAAAATCACAAGGAGCGGAAGTCATTAATAAATCGGACCGCGTATTTAGAAATGTTTGTACATGATTCGTAAAGTAGGATAACAGTTGCTGATAACGTTTATCATTGCATTCTAGTGGTATTTTTCCAGAGGGAGTTCTATTTTTTGATTTCATTCGTAGAGTAAGCGGCAGAGACTATTCTTGTACCATGTAAGTCGCTATTCGTGCATTGTTCACCATGACCATGTTCCCGATATACATTGAGTGTGCCGTCGCATATCCAAACTTTCCACATAGCCATTGCGTCGTCATTGCTGAGATGTTTCACTAGATTACTCTTTACTCGCCAGAGGGTGGAACGAACCAAAGTATTGATTATAAACGGTCACAGAAAACTGGAGACCAGGAACATCATCATTCTTTCATACAAAATCAACACAGGAAGCATTGCGTGAGGTGACATCTCATTTGCATCCTGTACACTATAGTTGTGCTTTTTGACTAAACGGACCGAATGAATGAATGAATGAATATATTCGACTTCACAATTTTCGAATAAATGAATGAATGAATAAATTCGACTTCAAATTTTTCGAATAAACGAATGAATGAATATATTCGACTTTGAATTTTTCGAATAAACGAATGAATGAATATATTCGACTTTGAATTTTTCGAATGAACGAATGAATGAATATATTCGATTCTCTATTTCGAATGAATGAATATCGAAAATCGAATAATTTCGAATAAATGAATTAATTTAACTACGGGCCAACCGAATTCAGAGTTCTGCGACGCTACTGCTTTGAAGAGGCAGTTTTTAAGACTGGCATCGAAGAGTTTTGCGACGCTACTACTTTGAAGAGGCAGTTTTTAAGAATGGCATCGAAAGCTTTTGAACTGCTCAATATTTCCAATATTCCGCTCAGGCAGGGTTCATGAGTGGTGGCACGCAAAATCGATAAGCATCGTTTCTACACTTGCAGCTGCCTGATGCCACCCACGGCGGTTCTATTCATACAACGCCAGAGCGTCACGAGCGGGCGTTTCGTTAGACCCCGTTCAGAGTTCATTCGCGTCGCAACGCGATGTTATAATCAGTCTACAGGGGTCTGCAGAGTTGAAGTAGCGGCGTTGCTCGCAGCGACGAACAACACTGGGTGATGTAATATCGATTACATTCGGCGACGATGGCGACCGACGCGGACTGAAGGGCGACGAGGGGGCACCGCAGAGTGTTTTGACGCCGCGACGGCCGTACAGCACTGCCAGCGAGCGGCAACCGACGCCGCGACGATAATGTTTCGAAACATTTCTGTCGCCGCGTCAAGGCTGACGCTCGGCGACCACTCGCTGGTCTCTGCAACTCTGCAGACCCCTTACATCTCGATCACGCTACGTCGCGTCGCGTCTTCGCTGGGTTTCCACAGTGAAGAGGCGCGATACATTCGGAATTACGCGCTTTCTCCTAGAACGATAGCGGTCGTATAGCGAGATGGGAGTTGTTCGGCCCGCCACGCGCCAGCAATTCCATCAGTGTTACTGTCTGAGTTGGGGATAGTGTTCGCGGAATTTCTGGATTAGGCGTGATTCCTAGCTTTTTTTCGCTTTTCGTGAATTTGTTACTTCGACATTTTCTGCCCTAACGAGTATGAGCCGCAAAACTTGCTGCTATTTGATATTTACTCCACCGCTTTGAGTATTACTCATTTTGCCACCTATTCGTTTTTATTTCGTTTCCAAAAATCGATAAAAAAGAACAAAATCCAAATTAGCCATCGTTGACAGCCATAGAAGCACCTTGTCAAAAGTTGGGAAAAAATATACAAATCCCGCTCTATTGAAAAATCTTGTGCTAATTTTGATCTAGCGCATATGTCGTGGGTTCAATTGCCCTATCAATTTTCGCGGCTTTAGCTTTGGCTACTAAAAAATGCTCAGTCGGTACCATGGATCTCCATCAAATTTCAGTTTCAACTTTGAAAACCGCAAAGTTTCGCTGGAAACCAAAAAAAGCGTTGGATAGAAGACGATTTACATTTTCGATCAGTATTGCCCTTACCAGAAGAAAATTCCGGTCCGCAATTGTGGACAAACGCTGTCGCAGCACTTAATGTGACGAAGTCGTGCTGGGACGAAGGTTGATCGTGCCGGGAATACATGGTCCCACCAGTATTTTCTTCGTGTCGCGGCGAGTGTCCGCGATTGCGGACCAGAGATTCGCTCGGATGAAAGCACTTTTTCTAGTACTCGTCGAAAACAGATTTATTTTGAAACACATATCATCACTCGGAAGTTGAGGCGTTTCCATGTTTAATGAGGTTTGAGGCTGTGTTTGAGCTAATTACTCATCACTTACGAATAACGAGTTACGAGGATTTGAAAATTACGATTTGCGCAATTCAAAATTTCAGTTACGCTAAGCCCTGACTCACACTAGTGCTGGTGCACTGGCCCTTCGAAAAATTTCTGTGTAGGATCCGGTAATGGCTGTGTTAGATTATTCGAATATATTCGAAGATCGAATATGTTCGAATAATTGTCAGTGTCGATAGTCGATTTCGAATAATAATCGAATACCTGGTATTTTCGATAGTCGATTTCGAATAATAATCGAATATGAGGTTTTTTCGATAGTCGATTTCGAATAACGATCGAATATCAGCTTTTTTCGATAGTCGATTTCGAATAATAATCGAAAATCGGGATTTTTCGATTACTCGATAATCGAATAAATAATCGAATAATTTATTCGAATGTTTATTCGATTGCGAATATTCGAGCACAACTATACTGTACACTACGGCGAGTGTCTGAGTGTGGAAGTTGGTCTATGCAAAACAATACAAAATGAGGCAATATTTTTGTCCTGCACTTCGTTACGTGAGAAAAAGCAACATGGAGAATAAGTTCAGTACTGCCGGTGAGAAGATTAGAAAGGGTGTGAGGCGTGCGAGGAAGATGCATGAAACGAAAAAGGAAGAGAGAAAGGGAAGAGAAAAGAAAAAGTACGCCATGGAGGAGGATGAGAAGAAGCAAGAAGCTAAGACGAAAAAAAGGAGGAGGCTATGAAAAGCCCTGAAGACGAAAAAGCCTCGAGGACTCAACGAAAAACACGTCGGCGCACTAACACCTACAGCATGAGCATGGCTGACTTTGCAAAGGCAATGCAAGCCGACAAGAAGGAGGAATCACAAAAGATTAAGTTCAAGCGGAGTTTTTAGGTAAACTTTATTGCAAATTATGTGGCGTACTAAAAAATTTCATAAAACGTGTGCCGACTAAAATTATTGTTGGGCAAACAAAGAATCGTTTCGTGCCGGTTTTGCTCTTGATAGCTACATACTGGTACTGGTACTAGTGAGGACCTACAAACTGCCTGACCATGCAAACCTACACCACTTCCGCGAAGGAGATGTCAAGGCTAAACCAACCCATCATCATGTGGTGGGCCTTAGGATATCAGCTGTTCACTCGTCGAAATATCGTCACCACTGTTGCATCATGTTACAACAATTATTGTAAATGCCAATGAATTCATCTCCGCTTTGAAAAATTGTGAGCTTCAAAAAGACGCGAGCAAACCCGAATTTTGGCGCCTCGTTTCTTTACTCTAATGTCAAAAACGACGAAACGATTTCTGCAGCGCTGGAACCCTTGATCGACATCAAACAATTATTCACACCTTCCGATTGACACATAACGATTTAAGAAAGTTGCTGGCAGCAATACTATGGTTCAACATTGTTCTGTAAAATAGAGAGGTCTATCATCAAAAATAAAGACCCGCCATGTGCTTTAGGATCACGCCGTGCCTAGCCATCGTCTATCTGGATACAGTAGAACGAAGATCATTCTCCAGTGGAATCCTATTCTTCAAACGTTCACGGTGTGTTCATCGCAGAACCTGCACTCAAGAGGCAGGAGTAGAAGAGATGATAGTGCCAGAAGTGACTGATAACGGGTATACCACTTCTGCACCCATGTCCTGGTGGCCCAGGTTCAATCCTGGAAGAATGCTCCTGGCGGCACCATACGTTAATAAGTATTAGCCATGGCTGTAAGGTGGGCGGTGAAGGAGTCGAACCCACATCTGAAGCTTGTGTCCATTCTTGAACAACATCCTAACATCTCCAAAATATACGGAGAGTGATTGTGCAGAAAAGCTGTGTATACTGAGATGAAAACAAGGTTTGTCAGCTCCGGCAAACGGTGTACATGGTGGTGTATGTATTAGGGTGAGTCATAAGTTCTTGGAATTTTTCAAAAATTCATATTAATTCGCGCGCGAATAGATCAAATGCCACTTGTGCGCGGTTGTTTGCTAGGTAGATCGAACCTCGTTAATCAATACCTGCCAGCCCTCGAAAGTCCATCCGTTGCTCAGTAAAATGTCGGAAAAAGAGCACGCTCGCGTACTGATTCTTCACTACTTCGAAAGGGGTTTCACAGCTGCTCAAACTGTTAAGGAAGTAAGGGTCAATTAAGGAAGGTATCGAATTGCTGCCAGTACTGTGTACAACTGGTATCAAAAGTTTCGCTTCGGCAGCTGCTCTCTGAAGGGTATGCAACCGGCAGCCATGATTCGTGGCGAAATGGCAGTATACGCTCTTGCGAATATTCGAATATTACCACCAAAGTTCGGCCGAATATTTGAAAAAAAAAACGAATATTCTGATTTTCCGAATAAACCGAATATTCGAAAAAACGAATATTTTGATTTTACGAATAAATCGAATATTCGAAAAAACGAATATTTTGGTTGTTCGAATAAACCGAATATTCGAAAAAGCAAATATCTTGTTTTCCGAATAAATCGAATATTCGAAAATTCGAAAATTCGAATATTCATTCGAATATTATTCGATTCGGACCAAAGTATACTGTCCACGTATGCAGCCGTGGTCATTGACCTCGCTTTCGTGTCAGTGGGCAAACAAGAGAACAATGAGTCATGAGTACTGTTCTACTTCATATATTTTGCTTCATTCGTGTCTATTGCTTCAACTGTTCATTCGTGATCACTTTCTAGAAAGACAGCTTTCTGGGATGAGCCCAAGAACTGAGCAGGACATCAATCTACCCCGAACAGTTCACAAATCTGTGGAGAAGTCTGACATAACTTGCCACGTAGATTCTCTTTTTTTTCAAATCTGTAGCAGACTGTGAAGATTTCTGCATTGCATTGCAAGAGTACCCTTTGCGAGCTTGATTTAGCACAGTTTAATTGATTTTCG